>CAWZYM010000106.1:0-171364 GCA_963966185.1 Rhabditoides inermis | reverse complement strand
GGTTCGCTCAGAGGACGATACATCCAGTAATGCAATGCTTCACGAGGGGGAGATGGAATATTCGAACGCCGCAAAGGGTACCGACTATTCAGAGACTGTTTTCACATCGAAACTAATATAAATTTGCTCATTTCGTGAATGAGCCAAAATAGGTTCGCTCAGAGGACGATACATCCAATAATCCGGCGGGTAGCGCAGAGAGCAATGCTTCACGAGGGGGAGATGGAATATTTGAACGCCGCAAAGGGTACCGACTATGCAGAGACTGTTTTTTACATCGGAACTGATATAAATTTGCTTATTTCGTGAATGGGCCAAAATAGGTTCGCTCAGAGGACGATACATCCAGTAATCCGGCGGTCGCGCAGAGAGCAATGCTTCACGAGGGGGAGATGGAATATTTGAACGCCGCAAAGGGTACCGACTATTCAGAGACTGTTTTCACATCGGAACTGAAATAAGTTTGCTCATTTCGTGAATGGGCCAAAATAGGTTCGCTCAGAGGACGATACATCCAGTAAACCGGCGGTCGCGCAGAGAGCAATGCTTCACGAGGGGGAGATGGAATATTTGAACGCCGCAAAGGGTACCGACTATGCAGAGACTGTTTTCACATCGGAACTGATATAATTTTGCTTATTTCGTGAATGGGCCAAAATAGGTTCGCTCAGAGGACGATACATCCAGTAATCCGGCGGTAGCGCAGAGAGCAATGCTTCACGTGGGGGGAGATGGAATATTTGAACGCCGCAAAGGGTACCGACTAAGCAGAGACTGTTTTTACATCGAAACTGATATAAATTGGCTTTTTTCGTGAATGGGCCAAAATAGGTTTGCTCAGAGGACGATACATCCAGTAATCCGGCGGTAGCGCAGAGAGCAATGCTTCACGAGGGGGAGATGGAATATTTGAACGCCGCAAAGGGTACCGACTATGCAGAGACCTGTTCTCACATCGGAACTGATATAAATTTGCTTATTTCGTGAATGGGCCGAAATAGGTTCGCTCAGAGGACGATGCATCCAGTTATCCGGCGGTTCGCGCAGAGAGCAATGCTTCACGAGGGGGAGATGGAATATTTGAGCCGCCGCAAAGGGTACCGACTAAGCAGAGACTGTTTTCACATTGGAACTAAATAAAATTTGCTTCTTTCGTGAATGGGCCAAAATAGATTCGCTCAGAGGACGATACATCCAGTAATCCGGCGGTCGCGCAGAGAGCAATGCTTCACGAGGAAGAGATGGTGTATTTGAACGCCGCAAAGGGTACCGACTATGCAAAGACTGTTTTCACATTGTAACTGAGATAAATTTGCTTATTTCGTGAATGGGCCAAAATAGGTTCGCTCAGAGGACGATACATCCAGTAATCCGGCGGTCGCGCAGAGAGCAATGCTTCACGAGATGGAGATGGAATATTTGAACGCCGCAAAGGGTTAGCGACTATTCAGAGACTGTTTTCACATTGGAACTAGTATAAAATTTGCTCATTTCGTGAGTGGGCCAAAATAGGTTCGCTCAGAGGACGATACGTCCAGTAATCCGGCGGTCGCGCAGAGAGCAATTCTTCACGAGGGGGAGATGGAATATTTGAACGCCGCAAGTGGTACCGACTATTCAGAGATTGTTTTCACATCGGATTGATATAAATTTGCTTGTTTCGTGAATGGGCCAAAATAGGTTCGCTCAGAGGACGATACATCCAGTAATCCGGCGGTCGCGCAGAGAGCAATGCTTCACGAGGAGGAGATGGAATATTTGAACGCCGCAAAGGGTACCGACTATTGAGAAACTGTTTTTACGTCGAAACCTGATATAAATTTGCTATTTCGTGACTGGGCCAAATTAGGTTCGCTCAGAGGACGATACATCCAGTAATCCGGCGGTCGCGCAGAGAGCAATGCTTCACGAGGGGGAGATGGAATATTTGAACGCCGCAAAGGGTACCGACTATGCAGAGACTGTTGTCACATCGAACTGATATAAAATTGCTTATTTTGTGAATGGGCCAAAATAGGTTCGCTCAGAGGACGATACATCCCAGTAATCCGGCGGTCGCGCAGAGAGCAATGCTTCACGAGGGGGGAGATGGAATATTTGAACGCCGCGAATGGTACCGACTATGCAGAGACTGTTTTCACATTGGAAACTGATATAAATTTGCTTATTTCGTGAATAGGCCAAAATAGGTTCGCTCAGAGGACGATACATCCAGTATACCGGCCGGTCGCGCAGAGAGGCAATGCTTCACGAGGGGAGATGTAATATTTGAACGCCGCAAAGGGTAACCGACTAATAAGCAACTGTTTTTACGTCGAAACTGATATAAATTTGCTTATTTCGTGTTTGGGCCAAAATAGGTTCGCTCAGAGGACGATACATCCAGTAGTCCGGCGGTCGCGCAGAGAGCAATGCTTCACGAGGGGGAGATGGAATATTTGAACGCCGCAAAGGGTACCGACTATGCAGAGACTGTTTTTACATCGGAACTGATATAAATTTGCTTATTTCGTGAATGGGCCAAATAGGTTCGCTCAGAGGACGATACATCCAGTAATCCGGCGGTCGCGCAGAGAGCAATGCTTCACGAGGAGGAGATGGAATATTTGAACGCCGCAAAGGGTAGCCGACTATTCAGAGACTGTTTTCACATCGGAACTGAAATAAGTTTGCTCATTTCGTGAATGGGCCAAAATAGGTTCGTTCAGAGGACGATACATCCAGTAAACCGGCGGTCGCGCAGAGAGCAATGCTTCACGAGGGGGAGATGGAATATTTGAACGCCGCAAAGGGTAGCGACTATTCAGAGACTGTTTTCACATTGGAACTAGTATAAATTTGCTCATTTCGTGAGTGGGCCAAAATAGGTTCGCTCAGAGGACGATACGTCCAGTAATCCGGCGGTCGCGCAGAGAGCAATTCTTCACGAGGGGGAGATGGAATATTTGAACGCCGCAAGTGGTACCGACTATTGAGAAACTGTTTTTACGTCGAAACTGATATAAATTTGCTTATTTCGTGACTGGGCCAAATTAGGTTCGCTCATAGGACGATACATCCAGTAATCCGGCGGTCGCGCAGAGAGCAATGCTTCACGAGGGGGAGATGGAATATTTGAACGCCGCAAAGGGTACCGACTATGCAGAGACTGTTGTCACATCGAAACTGATATAAAATTGCTTATTTTGTGAATGGGCCAAAATAGGTTCGCTCAGAGGACGATACATCCAGTAATCCGGCGGTCGCGCAGAGAGCAATGCTTCACGAGGGGGAGATGGAATATTTGAACGCCGCGAAGGGTACCGACTATGCAGAGACTGTTTTCACATTGGAACTGATATAAATTTGCTTATTTCGTGAATAGGCCAAAATAGGTTCGCTCAGAGGACGATACATCCAGTATACCGGCGGTCGCGCAGAGAGCAATGCTTCACGAGGGGGAGATGGAATATTTGAACGCCGCAAAGGGTACCGACTAATAAGCAACTGTTTTTACGTCGAAACTGATTATAAATTTGCTTATTTCGTGTTTGGGCCAAAATAGGTTCGCTCAGAGGACGATACATCCAGTAGTCCGGCGGTCGCGCAGAGGAGCAATGCTTCACGAGGGGGAGATGGAATATTTGAACGCCGCAAAGGGTACCGACTATGCAGAGACTGTTTTTTACATCGGAACTGATATAAATTTGCTTATTTCGTGAATGGGCCAAAATAGGTTCGCTCAGAGGACGATACATCCAGTAGTCCGGCGGTCGCGCAGAGAGCAATGCTTCACGAGGGGGAGATGGAATATTTGAACGCCGCAAAGGGTACCGACTATGCAGAGACTGTTTTTACATCGGAACTGATATAAGTTTGCTCATTTCGTGAATGGGCCAAAATAGGTTCGCTCAGAGGACGATACATCCAGTATACCGGCGGTCGCGCAGAGAGCAATGCTTCACGAGGGGGAGATGGAATATTTGAACGCCGCAAAGGGTACCCGACTATGCAGACGACTGTTTTCACATCGGAACTGATATAATTTTGCTTATTCGTGAATGGGCCAAAATAGGTTCGCTCCAGAGGACAATACATCCAGTAATCCGGCGGTAGCGCAGAGAGCAATGCTTCACGTGGGGGAGATGGAATATTTGAACGCCGCAAAGGGTACCGACTAAGCAGAGACTGTTTTTTACATCGAAACTGATATAAATTGGCTTTTTTCGTGAATGGGCCAAAATAGGTTTGCTCAGAGGACGATACATCCAGTAATCCGGCGGTAGCGCAGAGAGCAATGCTTCACGAGGGGGAGATGGAATATTTGAACGCCGCAAAGGGTACCGACTATGCAGAGACTGTTCTCACATCGAACTGATATAAATTTGCTTTATTTCGTGAATGCGGCCGAAATAGGTTCGCTCAGAGGACGATGCATCCAGTTATCGGCGGTCGCGCAGAGAGCAATGCTTCACGAGGGGGAGATGGAATATTTGAGCGCCGCAAAGGGTACCGACTAAGCAGAGACTGTTTTCACATTGGAACTAAATAAATTTGCTTCTTTCGTGAATGGGCCAAAATAGATTCGCTCAGAGGACGATACATCCAGTAATCCGGCGTCGCGCAGAGCAGCAATGCTTCACGAGGAAGGAATACTTACTTGAATACTTGAATGCTCCTTCAGCTTGCAAGCGCGGAGCCCATCTTTCGCCACAGTGAACGGTCTCGAGCTGCAGTTGCCCACTGCTTGTAGTCGTTCTGCGCCCATAGAACAGTTTTGTATTATTGCGGACAGAATCTGCCCAGCGGGTTGGCGGCCGTCCGGGTTCTCGAGTGACGTTGCGCGGCCTCCAATCGGTAGTCGCCCGAGTCCATCGCCCGTCCGTCCTCCTTTGTATGTGTCCGGCCCATCTATGTTTGCTGCGCGCCATGTAGGAGGTTGGGTTGGTCAACGCGGATCTTGCCCGCATGTCCTCGCTGCTCAGTCCCTCGTCTCGCTGCCGATAGAGTGAGTATCCCAGCATCTGTCGCTCCATTGCGCGGTGTGCGGTCTGGATGCGACCGAGCGTGGTGGTAGTGTAGGCCCACGTCTCCGAGCCGTAACACAGTGCGGGGAGTACGCACGTGTTGAAGAGGTTCGCTTTGAGGTGTTTGTCGGGTTCAGCGTGCCAGTGTCTCCTTGATGTTGCCAAATGCCGCCCATCCTGCTCTCGTTCTCCTTGCCAGCTCCGAAGTGAGGGTGTTCTTTGCGTTTATGGCCCGTCCGAGGGTAGATGTACTCCTCCACCTCTTCGATTGCCTGGCCGGAAAGATGGATAGTCCCAGCGGCAGCCTGCTCGTTTCGGATGAACTGCGTCTTGCCGATGTTGATGCGCAGCCCGGCCTTCTCGCTCTCCGTGTTCAGCTCGTTCAGCATCCGTTCAGCATCTGCCGTGGTCTCGGTGATCAGCACAATGTCGTCAGCGAAGCGCAGATGGTTCAGCTTCTCTCCGTCCACACGAAGGCCGTAGTCACTCCAGTCAAGTTGGCGGAAGACGACTTCCAGCGCAGCAGTGAAGAGCACCGGGGAGACAGTGTCTCCTTGCTTCACACCGCATCGCACAGGGATCTTCAGCTCGTTGGAGAAGAGCTTCAGAAGTAGCTGGTTGTTGTCGTAGCAGTCGGATAGCGCAGCCAGGTATCCCTCCTCGACGTTGAGCATCTCAAGAGCGCGTAGAAGGAATCCGTGGGTCGAGCCGGTCGAACGCCTTCTCGAAGTCGACAAAGGTGAGCACTAGCGGGGGTCTTGTATTCGGCGGGCTCTCTCCACGACCTGAGAGACGGTCTGGAGGTGATCGGCGCCAGCAAGTAGCCGCTCCGGAATCCGGCTTGTTCTCGTGGTTGTTCGTCTTCCAGAGTCCGTTTCAGCCTGTTCAACAACACCTTGGAATAGGTTTTGTAGAGCAGGCTGAGTAGAGCGATCGGGCGCCAGTTGGAGAGCTTCTCACGGGGTCCTTTCTTCGGGAGTAGTACGAGCCGCGCCTCTCTCCAGCTGTCGGGGATGGGGGTCCCTTCCAGGTGAGTCGAGAACAGGCGTGCGAGGGCGCGGTGGAAGTTAGTTCCTCCCGCCTTCAGCAGATCGGCCGTGATGTTGTCAGGTCCGGGGGCTCGCCCCTTTCGGCATCTGGGAGAGGGGCGTGTCGCACTTCAGATGGGGAGTACGGGGGGGGCACGTTTCCAGGAGTGTAGACCTTCCTCGGGATGAGTAGTCGGTCAGCGTAGAGAGTACTGTAGAAGTCGACGGTGGCCTCCTCGATGGCAGGTCGCGAGGAAGAGATGGAATATTTGAACGCCGCAAAGGGTACCGACTATGCAGAGACTGTTCTCACATCGGAACTGATATAAATTTGCTTATTTCGTGAATGGGCCGAAATAGGTTCGCTCAGAGGACGATGCATCCAGTTATCCGGCGGTCGCGCAGAGAGCAATGCTTCACGAGGGGGAGATGGAATATTTGAGCGCCGCAAAGGGTACCGACTATTCAGAGACTGTTTTCACATCGGAACTGAAATAAGTTTGCTCATTTCGTGAATGGGCCAAAATAGGTTCGCTCAGAGGACGATACATCCAGTAAACCGGCGGTCGCGCAGAGAGCAATGCTTCACGAGGAAGAGATGGAGTATTTGAACGCCGCAAAGGGTACCGACTATGCAGAGACTGTTTTTACATCGAAACTGATATAAATTGGCTTTTTTCGTGAATGGGCCAAAATAGGTTTGCTCAGAGGACGATACATCCAGTAATCCGGCGGTAGCGCAGAGAGCAATGCTTCACGAGGGGGAGATGGAATATTTGAACGCCGCAAGTGGTACCGACTATTGAGAAACTGTTTTTACGTCGAAACTGATATAAATTTGCTTATTTCGTGACTGGGCCAAATTAGGTTCGCTCAGAGGACGATACATCCAGTAATCCGGCGGTCGCGCAGAGAGCAATGCTTCACGAGGGGGAGATGGAATATTTGAACGCCGCAAAGGGTACCGACTATGCAGAGACTGTTGTCACATCGAAACTGATATAAAATTGCTTATTTTGTGAATGGGCCAAAATAGGTTCGCTCAGAGGACGATACATCCAGTAATCCGGCGGTCGCGCAGAGAGCAATGCTTCACGAGGGGGAGATGGAATATTTGAACGCCGCGAAGGGTACCGACTATGCAGAGACTGTTTTCACATTGGAACTGATATAAATTTGCTTATTTCGTGAATAGGCCAAAATAGGTTCGCTCAGAGGACGATACATCCAGTATACCGGCGGTCGCGCAGAGAGCAATGCTTCACGAGGGGGAGATGGAATATTTGAACGCCGCAAAGGGTACCGACTAATAAGCAACTGTTTTTACGTCGAAACTGATATAAATTTGCTTATTTCGTGTTTGGGCCAAAATAGGTTCGCTCAGAGGACGATACATCCAGTAGTCCGGCGGTCGCGCAGAGAGCAATGCTTCACGAGGGGGAGATGGAATATTTGAACGCCGCAAAGGGTACCGACTATGCAGAGACTGTTTTTACATCGGAACTGATATAAATTTGCTTATTTCGTGAATGGGCCAAAATAGGTTCGCTCAGAGGACGATACATCCAGTAATCCGGCGGTCGCGCAGAGAGCAATGCTTCACGAGGAGGAGATGGAATATTTGAACGCCGCAAAGGGTACCGACTATTCAGAGACTGTTTTCACATCGGAACTGAAATAAGTTTGCTCATTTCGTGAATGGGCCAAAATAGGTTCGTTCAGAGGACGATACATCCAGTAAACCGGCGGTCGCGCAGAGAGCAATGCTTCACGAGGGGGAGATGGAATATTTGAACGCCGCAAAGGGTACCGACTATGCAGAGACTGTTTTCACATCGGAACTGATATAATTTGGCTTATTTCGTGAATGGGCCAAAATAGGTTCGCTCAGAGGACGATACATCCAGTAATCCGGCGGTCGCGCAGAGAGCAATGCTTCACGAGGGGGAGATGGAATATTTGAACGCCGCAAAGGGTACCGACTATGCAGAGACTGTTTTTACATCGGAACTGATATAAATTTGCTTATTTCGTGAATGGGCCAAAATATGTTCGCTCAGAGGACGATACATCCAGTAATCCGGCGGTCGCGCAGAGAGCAATGCTTCACGAGGAGGAGATGGAATATTTGAACGCCGCAAAGGGTACCGACTATTCAGAGACTGTTTTCACATCGGAACTGAAATAAGTTTGCTCATTTCGTGAATGGGCCAAAATAGGTTCGTTCAGAGGACGATACATCCAGTAAACCGGCGGTCGCGCAGAGAGCAATGCTTCACGAGGGGGAGATGGAATATTTGAACGCCGCAAAGGGTACCGACTATGCAGAGACTGTTTTCACATCGGAACTGATATAATTTGGCTTATTTCGTGAATGGGCCAAAATAGGTTCGCTCAGAGGACGATACATCCAGTAATCCGGCGGTCGCGCAGAGAGCAATGCTTCACGAGGGGGAGATGGAATATTTGAACGCCGCAAAGGGTACCGACTATGCAGAGACTGTTTTTTATCGGAACTGATATGATTTTGCTTTATTCGTGAATGGGCCAAAATAAGTTCGCTCAGAGGACGATACATCCAGTAATCCGGCGGTCGCGCAGAGAGCAATGCTTCACGAGGGGGAGATGGAATATTCGAACGCCGCAAAGGGTACCGACTATTCAGAGACTGTTTTCACATCGAAACTAATATAAATTTGCTCATTTCGTGAATGAGCCAAAATAGGTTCGCTCAGAGGACGATACATCCAGTAATCCGGCGGTAGCGCAGAGAGCAATGCTTCACGAGGGGGAGATGGAATATTTGAACGCCGCAAAGGGTACCGACTATGCAGAGACTGTTTTTACATCGGAACTGATATAAATTTGCTTATTTCGTGAATGGGCCAAAATATGTTCGCTCAGAGGACGATACATCCAGTAATCCGGCGGTCGCGCAGAGAGCAATGCTTCACGAGGGGGAGATGGAATATTTGAACGCCGCAAAGGGTACCGACTATTCAGAGACTGTTTTCACATCGGAACTGAAATAAGTTTGCTCATTTCGTGAATGGGCCAAAATAGGTTCGCTCAGAGGACGATACATCCAGTATACCGGCGGTCGCGCAGAGAGCAATGCTTCACGAGGGGGAGATGGAATATTTGAACGCCGCAAAGGGTACCGACTATGCAGAGACTGTTTTCACATCGGAACTGATATAATTTTGCTTATTTCGTGAATGGGCCAAAATAGGTTCGCTCAGAGGACGATACATCCAGTAATCCGGCGGTAGCGCAGAGAGCAATGCTTCACGTGGGGGAGATGGAATATTTGAACGCCGCAAAGGGTACCGACTAAGCAGAGACTGTTTTTACATCGAAACTGATATAAATTGGCTTTTTTCGTGAATGGGCCAAAATAGGTTTGCTCAGAGGACGATACATCCAGTAATCCGGCGGTAGCGCAGAGAGCAATGCTTCACGAGGGGGAGATGGAATATTTGAACGCCGCAAAGGGTACCGACTATGCAGAGACTGTTCTCACATCGGAACTGATATAAATTTGCTTATTTCGTGAATGGGCCGAAATAGGTTCGCTCAGAGGACGATGCATCCAGTTATCCGGCGGTCGCGCAGAGAGCAATGCTTCACGAGGGGGAGATGGAATATTTGAGCGCCGCAAAGGGTACCGACTAAGCAGAGACTGTTTTCACATTGGAACTAAATAAATTTGCTTCTTTCGTGAATGGGCCAAAATAGATTCGCTCAGAGGACGATACATCCAGTAATCCGGCGGTCGCGCAGAGAGCAATGCTTCACGAGGAAGAGATGGAATATTTGAACGCCGCAAAGGGTACCGACTATGCAGAGACTGTTCTCACATCGGAACTGATATAAATTTGCTTATTTCGTGAATGGGCCGAAATAGGTTCGCTCAGAGGACGATGCATCCAGTTATCCGGCGGTCGCGCAGAGAGCAATGCTTCACGAGGGGGAGATGGAATATTTGAGCGCCGCAAAGGGTACCGACTATTCAGAGACTGTTTTCACATCGGAACTGAAATAAGTTTGCTCATTTCGTGAATGGGCCAAAATAGGTTCGCTCAGAGGACGATACATCCAGTAAACCGGCGGTCGCGCAGAGAGCAATGCTTCACGAGGGGGAGATGGAATATTTGAACGCCGCAAAGGGTACCGACTATGCAGAGACTGTTTTCACATCGGAACTGATATAATTTTGCTTATTTCGTGAATGGGCCAAAATAGGTTCGCTCAGAGGACGATACATCCAGTAATCCGGCGGTAGCGCAGAGAGCAATGCTTCACGTGGGGGAGATGGAATATTTGAACGCCGCAAAGGGTACCGACTAAGCAGAGACTGTTTTTACATCGAAACTGATATAAATTGGCTTTTTTCGTGAATGGGCCAAAATAGGTTTGCTCAGAGGACGATACATCCAGTAATCCGGCGGTAGCGCAGAGAGCAATGCTTCACGTGGGGGAGATGGAATATTTGAACGCCGCAAAGGGTACCGACTAAGCAGAGACTGTTTTTACATCGAAACTGATATAAATTGGCTTTTTTCGTGAATGAGTTAGCATGTCGGTCCGTCTAGCGTACCCGACGACAAGTGCCGGCGGGACTATACGACTAGAACAGTCCTACGTGCCAGTGGAACCCGTGCTACTACCATAATACCAATGCTGCTACCATAAGAAACCATAAACCCATGTCTACCGTAACCCAATACCAATGCATCCACAGACAGTCCCAAGACATATAGAGATAAGAGTTTACTATAGCATAGAGATATGTACACGACAACAATCGTACAACAACACAATGATATCACATACGAGTCCAAGACTGACTCTACACACAAGACTACATGACGGGTACACCAAGAGTCTATGACGACATCACGGTCGGTTCAAGACTGAAGCGATGGCGGCAGCCAGAGCTTATATACTGCTCTCTGATGTGCAGGCGATAAGATACTCAGCCGGATGGTAGAGTGCGGCGGGAGTTCGAGTGGGGGTTTCCAGTGCGGGTACGGTGTGTGCGATGGGACGCGACACTCCTAGTCCAACAGAATACACATTCTGTTACTCCTCCCTATCTCCAGTCGACGTGTCCTCACGGCGAAATCCGCGGCGTTGATCTTCTTCGCTTCTCGCAACGACTTCAGCTCCAGCGGGAAGCGCAACACAACGGCGCGAAAAAAAGTCCCTCCTTGGCCTGTCTGGTGGTGCCTGCAGCTCGTTCTCAGTCTTCTGCTGCTCGTCTCTGGTCTTCTGCAGCTCGCAACGATGGTGTTGTCTTGCGGCGGCGGCTCTTCGGCGTGGTTCGGAGTCTCGGGTAACAAAACGGCCCGTGTGTGGTGGCGACTCCGTGAATCCTGCCGGCGCCTTCAGCGTGGTCGTTCGTGACCTAAACCAAGACAATGATTATAGGCAGTAACGTAGCCTCCCCAACGGCATTGAGACAACCTTCTTGCCACGCTTACTGTTCATTACTTGTCATCCTTTTCAACCTTCTTCAGCCGTGTTAATGGCGGCGTCTTCGGAGTCTTCTCGGTTCGACCTGAACGAGAGAATGAAGTTATGGACAAGATGAGAGGTAAAATTGATACAATTCTTACCTGTAATTCCCACAACACGCAACTTCCTGTCTAACTCACGACTTCCGTGGTCCTTCCACTTCGACGGCTGATCTCTGCCCGTCCCGACTGATCTCAAGTCTCTGTGGCTGATCTCGATCTCCAACGGCTGACATCGATCGGCTGTGGCTGACATCGATCTCCAACGGCTGACATCGATCGGCTGTGGCTGACATCGATCTCCAACGGCTGATCCCGATCTTCTGCGACTGATCTCGCTCCTCTGCGACTGATCTCGCTCCTCCTTGCTGCAGCCAACTGATCGCGCTGAGCAGACTGTATCGGCTCAACCTTGCAAAAAGTACCCGATAAATTGCACCAAATTTGGTCTACCAGAAAATGTCCGCCTACTCAATTACAGACACAGTGCGCAAATGCACTTTACTGAAACAACAAATCTCAACAAGATCTCGACAATGCACTGCTAACTATCAATGTAACAACAGAAAACATCAATACATACTCTACTTCACACCTGGAACAGCTCCTCGATCTTGCTGTGTCCGCTGGCGAACAGGCCTTCCTCGTCGGCCGTGTTCATCAGGCGCCTCCAGTGTCCACCGAGAGTCTCGAGGTGGTTGTGGTCCCCGACGACAACGACTCCATCGGTCGCCTTCGCCACAGCTCCCACAAGGCTGTGCTCGTTCTTGAGTCCTTCCTCAAAGTCCTTCCTCGCTACGGCCAGAATCACCACCACCTTGAAGAGCTTGGTGGGCTCGTTCGGAGAGACGACCTGGGTGTCCTTCGGCCTCAGCGTGGTGAGGGCTCCCCTCAACCTCGTGTCAAATGACACAATCGCCATCTCCTCGGCGGGAATCCCGTTGCGCATGAGACGCTCCATTGCGCTGAACGTGGCGCAAGTCGCCTCCATAAATCCCAGATCCGACTGATCCGTAGATAGCACTATGTCGACCCACAGGACAGGGAACCGCACCTCAACTGCCACGGCCTGCAAGAAGTCGCGGTACTCGTTGTCGACTCCTCTGAATGCGATCCGGCCGGCGTCCTTCTTGATGTTCATGAGCATCTGCTCGATCTTGGGATGACGGCGCGCTGCGATGAGAGCGCACTCCTGCACGATCTCCTCGCCCGTCTCCCTCGGCGGAGGGTTGATCTGAAAGAATATTGATCATCCCTTCTCTCACTCAGCTCACCTTGTGTCCCCAGCAATCAATCTGATTCGACACGCGTCCTTGGGGCGGATCCTGGGCTGTCGCCTGCAGCTCCTGCTGGGTCCTCGCCTGATCCCTCTCATTCTCCAGGATCTTGATCTCCTTCTTCAGGTTGGCACTCCTCTGCGCGAGCTGGGCCACCTCGATCCTCGCCTTCTTGCGAGCCTCCGACAGGTACTCCAACTGCTTCTCGGCTCCAGTCTCCCCCGTCACGACTACATCGCTGTTGCTCATCTCGACGAATCAGAAGCGGACAGCAAAACAAATAAATCTGCTAGAGTGCACAGCGCGTCGGCCGAGTGAAATAAACAATGACGCCTCTGCTCGTGTCGCCTCTTCTTTCGAAATGTTCTAGAAGGTCCCGCCCCCTGCGCTGATTGGCTCATCCTGCGCGGGCTGCCCTCACTCTCTGGCTCTCTGCCAAAACTCGGCTCTCGCCTGCTAAACAAGCTAAAAAAAACGTATACAACTATCAAACAATATAAATAATAGCTCACCTCCTTTCATTTTATACAGATGACGGCTTCTTCCGCTCCCTGGAGCTCTTCTTCTGCTTCGGCTCCTTATTGTAAGGGCCTCTCTTCGCGTTCGGTCTTCTCTCGAACGGTTGTTCTTCCTCCGACTCGTCTCTCGTCGTCTTCTGGGCGCCCCCCTCTGCTGCAATCAGCATATTAATCACCCTCTCATGCCGACTTACTGTCTCCTCGGCGTAATCATCTCGAGTGGGTGGCACCGACCACTCCTCCTCGACAAGTGACGTCTTCTGGGCGTCCCCACCGATCCCTGGCGTCTTCTCGCCGCTCGGCCTCATCGTCTGCGTCTTCTGGGCGCTCCCCCTCTGCTGCACCTGTGCTCCTTCTGGGCACGACAGCTGGTAGAAGTCTGTGGAATACTCACAGAGTGTTGGTCCGAAAGGAACTCGGCACCTCCCTGAGTGGCATCAGATCGCACACCTCAGTGTCCTTGTGCAGCACCACTGCAATCCTCGACGGGTTTGCGATGAGCACCTTGGTCGCCGTTCCTCTGACCACGGTCGGAGTCAGGAACAACTTATTGGAATACAGTCCCATTCCGACTCCGTCTGTCATCCAGTCGTTTCCATCTTCTGCCTCTCGGCTCTCCACGTAGCACTCGACATACGTGTCCTTTCCTGGCTTCAGCGTCGTGATTCCCTTCAGACGCAGGCGTCCCGTCGGCGGCATCTTCGGCCTTCCCACCGTCGCCGTGTTCACGATCGGGAGTGTGTCGAATCCCAACCTCAACGTCATCGCGTCGTAGTCAATGCTCCACGGCGGTAGCTTGCGCAGGCACGAATTGCCCAGGATGATCTGGTAGGAGTGGGGTCCCTTCGGCTTGTCCATCGCATCCGAGAAGTACAGACGAACTGTCTGCTTCGCCTGATTGAACATCATCTCGACATCGGCGTATCCCTTGAGCCCGACCGGCTCTCCGTTCATCCCGACCGCCTGTGTCAGCTCCGGGTCGCGCTCAAACTTGAACACCTGGATGAGCGGCGCCACCGAGGAGTGGCAAATAGAGATGCACGCTCCCGTGTCTACCAAAGCCAGCAAACGAATGTTGTTCACCTTTACAGGAATCTGGGCGTAGAAGTGTCCCTCCTTGCTCCGGACCGATAGCACATTCTGCCCCACCGGGCTGCTGACAGCCGCGACCGTATTGCCTCCAATACGCGGGTCCATATTCCCCATCAGCTGCGAGTTGTGCTTGATAAGCGCCGAATAGGCCTCCTTCTGCTGACTGAGCTGGTTCTCCAGGTCTTGGATCCGACTGCTGGCCGTGTTGTCCACCGCCATTACCTGGGTTTGCTGCGGCGCGCCCTGCATCTGCATCGGCTGTATCTGCTGCTGCATCGGCTGCATCTGCTGCGTGGGCTGCATGGGCTGCATCATCTGTGCTGGCTGCATTGGCTGCATCTGCTGCATAGGCTGCATTGGCTGCATCGGCTGCATCGGCTGCATCGGCTGCATCTGCTGCATCGGCTGCATCTGCTGCATCGGCTGTCTCAGTTGCGGGCCCTGGCATTGAAAACACTTGACCGTGCTCTTCCTTGGCCTCGGGTTGTTCTGTCTCTGCTGCTGCAGCTGCTGCTGCGCCGCCTGCTGCTGGTATGCCGGCTGCATCTGCTCCTGGCCTGCCTGTTGCATTGCTGGTCTCATCACTTCGTGCTGGCGGAGCACATGCAGAAACAGCGAACAGCTGGCCTGCGGATGATCCGTAGCCCAGCAGTAGTGACAGTATTTCACTCCCTCCACCTGCTGCTGGCTTTCCTCCGCCTTGCGAGTGTTCGCCTGCACTGAGTAGACCTTGGTGCCTTGGGAGGACAGTGCCTCCCTATCTCCCAATTCACGCTCCCTCGCGCCGCCTGGCAGCTTGATCACTCCCATCGCATTCTCGATGTTGCGAGCCATCCCCAGCGCCTCGTCGAATGTCTTCGGTTGCTGTACCTTGACCTGGTACTTCAGCGCCTTGTTCAGCTTGTTCACGAACTCCTCGTGCAGCCTATGCTGAATGAAGTAGTCTTCCATCCCTTCGTATGCCGTCTTGATCATCTGCCGCAGGTGCTCTGCGAATTCCACAACCGGCTCGCTCTCCCCCTGGGTCATATTCTGGAAAGTCTCCTTGGCCTTGTCCCTGTAAGCATCGGAGTTGAAGAACTCCTTCAGCTGCTTCACGACCAACTCGTAGTCCTTTTGGTCTGCTTCGCTCAGCTCCTCGATCTTCTCTCGGGCGAGTCCATCCGTATACAAGATGAGGTTCCGGGCCTTCGCCTCGGACGAGTCATCCTTCTTGACGATGCTCCACACATCCTCAAATCTGCGCAGCCAAGAGAGGAGGCGCTGCGATCCTGTGCCCGTAAAGATCGGCACATTGTGGTTCAGCCGCGTATGGCACCCCACCATGTTGATGCGCGGGGTGTCTCCCTCGTGCTCGTCCTCATCTGATTCCGTGGTGTAGTCGCCCTCGCTGTCTTCCTCCCTCTCGCGGGGCTGCTTCTGCCCTCCCGCTGGCTCCCGCTCTTCTTCGTCCTCGTCGGACGGGACTCTGTCCGTCCCCAGCTCGTCTGCCAGTCTGGCAAGCTCGTCGTTGCCTCCCCTGAACATCTGCATCTGGTCCTCAATGTCTTCCCAGTTGCTGTCCATATCGATCGGGGTCGGCGCCCTCTGATCGGTTTGCGGGGTTCCCTCGTCCTCATCCAGGACAGTATCATCCGATCCGCTGAGGTGTTCTGCCTCTCCCTCGATCGGGTTGGTGCGCGGGTGTTCCATCCCGAGCTTCCTCAAGTCTTCGTCGACAATGCGCTCTAGGCGGCGTTGCTCCGCCTCCTCATCGATCTCCATCGGTGAGATCTCCTTGCGCGTTTCTCCCTCCAGGTCAATGTCGACCGATGCGGCCGCCTCCTTGATCTGGCGCCGCATCTCTTCGCGATCCTTCCTCGCCACATATTCGTTGATGTAGCGCAGTCGCATCGTATCGACCGGGACTCCCGCCTCATATCCTCTCTGCAACCGCTTGATGCGTTCGTCAATGATATCGGCGAACTGGGTGTTGCCGATCTCCCTCAGTCTGCGCGCAATGGCTCTCTCTGCCACCTTGTCAATGCGCCTGAAGAACGCTTCCATTCGGTCTTCCACCCTCGCCACTGGGATCCGGTCTCCCTCCAGACTGTTTGCGAAGCTCTCGATCTCTTCGAAACTCTGGTATGCCATCATGTCGATGTCGTTCTCATCGATCTCCTTGGCCTTCCTCTCGATCGTCTTCTCGATCATCGTCGTAATGCGACCTCGCATCTGCTCCAGATCCATCGCGGGCATCTTCTCCGCGACGATCTTCTCCAGCTGGGCGCCAATGTAAGCATCCCACTGCTGTTCTCCAGTCTCCTTGGCTCTGTCCGCCCAATACTGGTCCAGATACTTATCCATCTTGCTCTTCCAGCCGCCCTCCAACTCCGCGTTGGTGCGACCCTCGAGCTCCGCCAACTCCTTGTAGAAGTCGTCCTTCAGCGTAGAGAGCATATTCATCAACTTGCTCTCCAGCTTCTTAGTGCCCGCCTGCTTCACCTCCTTGTGAAGGCGCACACTCATCTTGACAATGAGATGCTTCATCTCATCGATCTGCCCCACTGTCGCGGCTTTCGAGCCGTCATCCCCCCCTGTCCATGCGTTAAGATGGGCTAGGTCGGTTCCCTCCATCCTGAGGCTCCGGATCGCCTCGGTGGTCTCCAAATCGTTCGACATAACAATAGAAAAGAAAAAGAATTTCTTCACAGCTCGTCGGCCCTTACAAGCAGACCCCTACGGAGATAGAGTATGAGAAACCTACCGCTGCCGGCGAGTCACCTGCAAATAAAAATATTTAGAACAAGTTATTCCCGCCCATCACATCGCGTCTCGAATATTGTCTCGTCAAACAATACGCGCGCGATTCAACACATATAGACAGTCCATCCTTCCAGGGTTTAGCGCACGAATATAATTACCCATATAATCGAAACGCATAATGACGGAAAATTCACGACCAATGACACGCGTAGTAAATCAAAGTGTGAAGACAGAGGCAAATGAGATAGAGACAAAACATCACAAGACCACCGTAAGTGCGAGAAAGATCGCCCACACCCTGTTACCTTCGCAGTTGTGCATCTTCTCCACCTCCTAAAAGGTGTAATGCGGACCCGGAGTAGTCCTTCCACATCTTCTGCGAGCCAGTTTACCATCGACTGCTGCTCCTCGATCTGCAAGATGAACCATTACACCTTGTGTCTAACTTTTGACAGTCAGATTATATTAAAACTATACAATCTACTGTCTGGGCCTAGATCACCTGACCCTTGCAGTCTTCTTCCGCTCCCCCAGCTGGCTGCCGGTTCCACGGGCTCTTCTCTGCTCCGCCTGGATACTGCATCCGTAGTTGTGCTCGGCTCGCCTTGTTCTGGCAGCCTCTCCTAGATCTCCTCGATCTTCCTCGACTTCTGCCATTTGCTGGCTTCCGACTTCTTCTTCCATATCCAATCCGATGAAGATGCGACTTCCGCTGAAGCTCCTCGCATCGCTTCTTCTGCCTCCATAACCTATCCGATGGGCTACGACTTCGGCTGGCACCCTCATAAGTGCGCTTCTTCTGCTCGACGTCCGGCCCCAACCGTCGTGGCCTCCTTCCGCTGCGTCCTCCTCGGACGGCTACTTCCGCGGCGCATCTGCTGTAGATGCGGCTCGACTTCAGCAGGTGTCTTTCGACACCGCGCGCCTGTTGCCTCAACTCGCAACGCGCCTACATCACGCTAAAATGCTGAAACATTGATTAGCGTCTTTTAATCCCGCTGAGAAACAGCCGCGGAACTGTTCTCAACTGGTAGTTCGTCTACTGGGGTCTAGCCTACACCTCTACTCAGCTCAAGCAAGGAAAGTAAAATACTATTACCTGAGAGCATAAACTAAATTACCTACATGTCACGGCGTGCACTCCGTATTCCGACAAAGTAAAATAATTATCAAGTTCATACTCACGTTCGGCGCCTTGAACTCCTTGGACTCCTCGAGCTGGTTGCTGGTGTCTTGCCTTTCCTCCTCGTCTGCGGGTCGAACTTCTCCCGCCTGGTGCCTCCTGTCTTCTCCGGCTTGGTCTTGCAGGCGTTGCTGCTCCCACAGCGTTCGCCATCTCCCACACTCCAATTCCCCACAGAGCATTAGAGCACAGTCATTCGACCGCAGCATACACAAATGTTACACACGAGCATCAACAAAAAATAGCAATGCATAGATAGTGAAAAATAGGAGACGCACACAAAATAAATAGTGACTGGCCTAAATCCCAAAATTGCAGAAGAATAATTCTTCACTGCAAATGATTGCCATTACAGTATATCGCAGGGATCGCGTCGTCGCGGGACCAAATAGGCGCGAATTTCGAAAAATCCCACCGTCACTGCACTCTCCGCTTTTCCTCTCTGCGTCTCTGCCTGCTGCTCCAGTGTGCGCTCGCGATCTCGCCCGGCTCTTCCCGCCTGCGTCTCTGTCTGCGCGCTCCAGTGTGCACCTGCTATCTCGCCCGGCTCTTCCCGCCTGTCTGCGACTGATAGCGATCTTGCTGCCTCTGTCTCCTGCTGCCTCCCGGCGCTCGCTGACCAAATATTGATCCGCCCTCTCTGCCGTGGTGTGGTGTGAGCGATCCGTGTGTACTGCCCGCCCACTATCTCGCCTGGCTCTTCCCGCCTGTCTGCGACTGATAGCGGTCTCGCTGCCTCCTGCAGCCACTCGGCGCTCCTGACCACATATTGATCCGCCCTGTAGTGTGGAGTGGGGCACTCAGTGTGTACCGCCCGCCCCTCGCGGTGCTTGTCGTCTCCGATCGATCTATCGACTTATCGATCGCGTCGCATCCCGCCTCTGAAACTGGCGATGCTCCTTCGTCTTCTTCGGTGAGTAACGTTGTTGTTCTTCTCTTTCTCCATTCGGCAGACACGCTGTGCTCTCAATTTCCCTCTGCCCTAATCGCTTCTGCCATTCGATTGCGCCCGCAATCGAGGCTGCGAAAGGGGGTCTCTCTATTCTCTGCTCTCCTCGCCGCTTGAGTGTGCTTTCAGTTCTTCCTGCCCGGACCGATCGATTGCGCCCTGTGTGTGTGTGGGGTGATCAGCCCGCACACTTCGCGCCCGCCGATCCTGCCCTGAAAAGGCTCCCGGCCGCACATCATATCTGATGAAGAGAAAGGAAGTAAGACATAGAGGAATTGATATCCGAGCTAGTCTGCCCCTTACATTCAGACCCCTAGCAAGGAGAGAGAAGAAGGTGCATAATAATCGCGTGTGATACAATTCTCTTTTTCGACAGCGCGTCGAAGCGGAGAGTGGCGGAATGGAAAACCAAACGACACACAAAGCGACTATGCGTAGTCGAAAAAGAACATCAATGGAATGCATGGTAAAACGGTAAGACAATAATAATGAGGTGGTGGATCGCCCTCCTACAAAGAAAAGACACTCGCTGGTACCAGTTAGCATGTCGGTCCGTCTAGCGTACCCGACGACAAGTGCCGGCGGGACTATACGACTAGAACAGTCCTACGTGCCAGTGGAACCCGTGCTACTACCATAATACCAATGCTGCTACCATAAGAAACCATAAACCCATGTCTACCGTAACCCAATACCAATGCATCCACAGACAGTCCCAAGACATATAGAGATAAGAGTTTACTATAGCATAGAGATATGTACACGACAACAATCGTACAACAACACAATGATATCACATACGAGTCCAAGACTGACTCTACACACAAGACTACATGACGGGTACACCAAGAGTCTATGACGACATCACGGTCGGTTCAAGACTGAAGCGATGGCGGCAGCCAGAGCTTATATACTGCTCTCTGATGTGCAGGCGATAAGATACTCAGCCGGATGGTAGAGTGCGGCGGGAGTTCGAGTGGGGGTTTCCAGTGCGGGTACGGTGTGTGCGATGGGACGCGACACTCCTAGTCCAACAGAATACACATTCTGTTACTAATGGGCCAAAATAGGTTTGCTCAGAGGACGATACATCCAGTAATCCGGCGGTAGCGCAGAGAGCAATGCTTCACGAGGGGGAGATGGAATATTTGAACGCCGCAAAGGGTACCGACTATGCAGAGACTGTTCTCACATCGGAACTGATATAAATTTGCTTATTTCGTGAATGGGCCGAAATAGGTTCGCTCAGAGGACGATGCATCCAGTTATCCGGCGGTCGCGCAGAGAGCAATGCTTCACGAGGGGGAGATGGAATATTTGAGCGCCGCAAAGGGTACCGACTAAGCAGAGACTGTTTTCACATTGGAACTAAATAAATTTGCTTCTTTCGTGAATGGGCCAAAATAGATTCGCTCAGAGGACTATACATCCAGTAATCCGGCGGTCGCGCAGGGAGCAATGCTTCACGAGGAAGAGATGGAATATTTGAACGCCGCAAAGGGTACCGACTATGCAGAGACTGTTCTCACATCGGAACTGATATAAATTTGCTTATTTCGTGAATGGGCCGAAATAGGTTCGCTCAGAGGACGATGCATCCAGTTATCCGGCGGTCGCGCAGAGAGCAATGCTTCACGAGGGGGAGATGGAATATTTGAGCGCCGCAAAGGGTACCGACTATTCAGAGACTGTTTTCACATCGGAACTGAAATAAGTTTGCTCATTTCGTGAATGGGCCAAAATAGGTTCGCTCAGAGGACGATACATCCAGTAAACCGGCGGTCGCGCAGAGAGCAATGCTTCACGAGGGGGAGATGGAATATTTGAACGCCGCAAAGGGTACCGACTATGCAGAGACTGTTTTCACATCGGAACTGATATAATTTTGCTTATTTCGTGAATGGGCCAAAATAGGTTCGCTCAGAGGACGATACATCCAGTAATCCGGCGGTAGCGCAGAGAGCAATGCTTCACGTGGGGGAGATGGAATATTTGAACGCCGCAAAGGGTACCGACTAAGCAGAGACTGTTTTTACATCGAAACTGATATAAATTGGCTTTTTTCGTGAATGGGCCAAAATAGGTTTGCTCAGAGGACGATACATCCAGTAATCCGGCGGTAGCGCAGAGAGCAATGCTTCACGAGGGGGAGATGGAATATTTGAACGCCGCAAAGGGTACCGACTATGCAGAGACTGTTCTCACATCGGAACTGATATAAATTTGCTTATTTCGTGAATGGGCCGAAATAGGTTCGCTCAGAGGACGATGCATCCAGTTATCCGGCGGTCGCGCAGAGAGCAATGCTTCACGAGGGGGAGATGGAATATTTGAGCGCCGCAAAGGGTACCGACTAAGCAGAGACTGTTTTCACATTGGAACTAAATAAATTTGCTTCTTTCGTGAATGGGCCAAAATAGATTCGCTCAGAGGACGATACATCCAGTAATCCGGCGGTCGCGCAGAGAGCAATGCTTCACGAGGAAGAGATGGAGTATTTGAACGCCGCAAAGGGTACCGACTATGCAAAGACTGTTTTCACATTGTAACTGAGATAAATTTGCTTATTTCGTGAATGGGCCAAAATAGGTTCGCTTAGAGGACGATACATCCAGTAATCCGGCGGTCGCGCAGAGAGCAATGCTTCACGAGATGGAGATGGAATATTTGAACGCCGCAAAGGGTAGCGACTATTCAGAGACTGTTTTCACATTGGAACTAGTATAAATTTGCTCATTTCGTGAGTGGGCCAAAATAGGTTCGCTCAGAGGACGATACGTCCAGTAATCCGGCGGTCGCGCAGAGAGCAATTCTTCACGAGGGGGAGATGGAATATTTGAACGCCGCAAGTGGTACCGACTATTCAGAGATTGTTTTCACATCGGATTTGATATAAATTTGCTTGTTTCTTGAATGGGCCAAAATAGGTTCGCTCAGAGGACGATACATCCAGTAATCCGGCGGTAGCGCAGAGAGCAATGCTTCACGAGGGGGAGATGGAATATTTGAACGCCGCAAAGGGTACCGACTATGCAGAGACTGTTCTCACATCGGAACTGATATAAATTTGCTTATTTCGTGAATGGGCCGAAATAGGTTCGCTCAGAGGACGATGCATCCAGTTATCCGGCGGTCGCGCAGAGAGCAATGCTTCACGAGGGGGAGATGGAATATTTGAGCGCCGCAAAGGGTACCGACTAAGCAGAGACTGTTTTCACATTGGAACTAAATAAATTTGCTTCTTTCGTGAATGGGCCAAAATAGATTCGCTCAGAGGACGATACATCCAGTAATCCGGCGGTCGCGCAGAGAGCAATGCTTCACGAGGGGGAGATGGAATATTTGAGCGCCGCAAAGGGTACCGACTAAGCAGAGACTGTTTTCACATTGGAACTAAATAAATTTGCTTCTTTCGTGAATGGGCCAAAATAGATTCGCTCAGAGGACGATACATCCAGTAATCCGGCGGTCGCGCAGGGAGCAATGCTTCACGAGGAAGAGATGGAATATTTGAACGCCGCAAAGGGTACCGACTATGCAGAGACTGTTCTCACATCGGAACTGATATAAATTTGCTTATTTCGTGAATGGGCCGAAATAGGTTCGCTCAGAGGACGATGCATCCAGTTATCCGGCGGTCGCGCAGAGAGCAATGCTTCACGAGGGGGAGATGGAATATTTGAGCGCCGCAAAGGGTACCGACTATTCAGAGACTGTTTTCACATCGGAACTGAAATAAGTTTGCTCATTTCGTGAATGGGCCAAAATAGGTTCGCTCAGAGGACGATACATCCAGTAAACCGGCGGTCGCGCAGAGAGCAATGCTTCACGAGGGGGAGATGGAATATTTGAACGCCGCAAAGGGTACCGACTATGCAGAGACTGTTTTCACATCGGAACTGATATAATTTTGCTTATTTCGTGAATGGGCCAAAATAGGTTCGCTCAGAGGACGATACATCCAGTAATCCGGCGGTAGCGCAGAGAGCAATGCTTCACGTGGGGGAGATGGAATATTTGAACGCCGCAAAGGGTACCGACTAAGCAGAGACTGTTTTTACATCGAAACTGATATAAATTGGCTTTTTTCGTGAATGGGCCAAAATAGGTTTGCTCAGAGGACGATACATCCAGTAATCCGGCGGTAGCGCAGAGAGCAATGCTTCACGAGGGGGAGATGGAATATTTGAACGCCGCAAAGGGTACCGACTAAGCAGAGACTGTTTTCACATTGGAACTAAATAAATTTGCTTCTTTCGTGAATGGGCCAAAATAGATTCGCTCAGAGGACGATACATCCAGTAATCCGGCGGTCGCGCAGAGAGCAATGCTTCACGAGGAAGAGATGGAGTATTTGAACGCCGCAAAGGGTACCGACTATGCAAAGACTGTTTTCACATTGTAACTGAGATAAATTTGCTTATTTCGTGAATGGGCCAAAATAGGTTCGCTTAGAGGACGATACATCCAGTAATCCGGCGGTCGCGCAGAGAGCAATGCTTCACGAGATGGAGATGGAATATTTGAACGCCGCAAAGGGTAGCGACTATTCAGAGACTGTTTTCACATTGGAACTAGTATAAATTTGCTCATTTCGTGAGTGGGCCAAAATAGGTTCGCTCAGAGGACGATACGTCCAGTAATCCGGCGGTCGCGCAGAGAGCAATTCTTCACGAGGGGGAGATGGAATATTTGAACGCCGCAAGTGGTACCGACTATTCAGAGATTGTTTTCACATCGGATTTGATATAAATTTGCTTGTTTCTTGAATGGGCCAAAATAGGTTCGCTCAGAGGACGATACATCCAGTAATCCGGCGGTAGCGCAGAGAGCAATGCTTCACGAGGGGGAGATGGAATATTTGAACGCCGCAAAGGGTACCGACTATGCAGAGACTGTTCTCACATCGGAACTGATATAAATTTGCTTATTTCGTGAATGGGCCGAAATAGGTTCGCTCAGAGGACGATGCATCCAGTTATCCGGCGGTCGCGCAGAGAGCAATGCTTCACGAGGGGGAGATGGAATATTTGAGCGCCGCAAAGGGTACCGACTAAGCAGAGACTGTTTTCACATTGGAACTAAATAAATTTGCTTCTTTCGTGAATGGGCCAAAATAGATTCGCTCAGAGGACGATACATCCAGTAATCCGGCGGTCGCGCAGAGAGCAATGCTTCACGAGGAAGAGATGGAATATTTGAACGCCGCAAAGGGTACCGACTATGCAGAGACTGTTCTCACATCGGAACTGATATAAATTTGCTTATTTCGTGAATGGGCCGAAATAGGTTCGCTCAGAGGACGATGCATCCAGTTATCCGGCGGTCGCGCAGAGAGCAATGCTTCACGAGGGGGAGATGGAATATTTGAGCGCCGCAAAGGGTACCGACTATTCAGAGACTGTTTTCACATCGGAACTGAAATAAGTTTGCTCATTTCGTGAATGGGCCAAAATAGGTTCGCTCAGAGGACGATACATCCAGTAAACCGGCGGTCGCGCAGAGAGCAATGCTTCACGAGGGGGAGATGGAATATTTGAACGCCGCAAAGGGTACCGACTATGCAGAGACTGTTTTCACATCGGAACTGATATAATTTTGCTTATTTCGTGAATGGGCCAAAATAGGTTCGCTCAGAGGACGATGCATCCAGTTATCCGGCGGTCGCGCAGAGAGCAATGCTTCACGAGGGGGAGATGGAATATTTGAGCGCCGCAAAGGGTACCGACTAAGCAGAGACTGTTTTCACATTGGAACTAAATAAATTTGCTTCTTTCGTGAATGGGCCAAAATAGATTCGCTCAGAGGACGATACATCCAGTAATCCGGCGGTCGCGCAGAGAGCAATGCTTCACGAGGAAGAGATGGAGTATTTGAACGCCGCAAAGGGTACCGACTATGCAAAGACTGTTTTCACATTGTAACTGAGATAAATTTGCTTATTTCGTGAATGGGCCAAAATAGGTTCGCTTAGAGGACGATACATCCAGTAATCCGGCGGTCGCGCAGAGAGCAATGCTTCACGAGATGGAGATGGAATATTTGAACGCCGCAAAGGGTAGCGACTATTCAGAGACTGTTTTCACATTGGAACTAGTATAAATTTGCTCATTTCGTGAGTGGGCCAAAATAGGTTCGCTCAGAGGACGATACGTCCAGTAATCCGGCGGTCGCGCAGAGAGCAATTCTTCACGAGGGGGAGATGGAATATTTGAACGCCGCAAGTGGTACCGACTATTCAGAGATTGTTTTCACATCGGATTTGATATAAATTTGCTTGTTTCTTGAATGGGCCAAAATAGGTTCGCTCAGAGGACGATACATCCAGTAATCCGGCGGTCGCGCAGAGAGCAATGCTTCACGAGGAGGAGATGGAATATTTGAACGCCGCAAAGGGTACCGACTATTGAGAAACTGTTTTTACGTCGAAACTGATATAAATTTGCTTATTTCGTGACTGGGCCAAATTAGGTTCGCTCAGAGGACGATACATCCAGTAATCCGGCGGTCGCGCAGAGAGCAATGCTTCATGAGGGGGAGATGGAATATTTGAACGCCGCAAAGGGTACCGACTATGCAGAGACTGTTGTCACATCGGAACTGATATAAAATTGCTTATTTCGTGAATGGGCCAAAATAGGTTCGCTCAGAGGACGATACATCCAGTAATCCGGCGGTCGCGCAGAGAGCAATGCTTCACGAAGGGGAGATGGAATATTTGAACGCCGCAAAGGTTACTGACTAATCAGAGACTGTTTTTACATCGGAACTGATATAAATTTGCTTATTTCGTGAATGGGCCAAAATATGTTCGCTCAGAGGACGATACATCCAGTAATCCGGCGGTAGCGCAGAGAGCAATGCTTCACGTGGGGGAGATGGAATATTTGAACGCCGCAAAGGGTACCGACTAAGCAGAGACTGTTTTTACATCGAAACTGATATAAATTGGCTTTTTTCGTGAATGGGCCAAAATAGGTTTGCTCAGAGGACGATACATCCAGTATTCCGGCGGTAGCGCAGAGAGCAATGCTTCACGAGGGGGAGATGGAATATTTGAACGCCGCAAAGGGTACCGACTATGCAGAGACTGTTCTCACATCGGAACTGATATAAATTTGCTTATTTCGTGAATGGGCCGAAATAGGTTCGCTCAGAGGACGATGCATCCAGTTATCCGGCGGTCGCGCAGAGAGCAATGCTTCACGAGGGGGAGATGGAATATTTGAGCGCCGCAAAGGGTACCGACTATTCAGAGACTGTTTTCACATCGGAACTGATATAAATTTGCTTATTTCGTGAATGGGCCAGAATAGGTTCGCTCAGAGGACGAAACATCCAGTAATCCGGCGGTCGCGCAGAGAGCAATGCTTCACGAGGGGGAGATGGAATATTTGAACGCCGCAAAGGGTACCGACTATGCAGAGACTGTAGAGAGTAGGGGGTACCGTGGAGGCAATCGATAATGGGCGGAGCTACGGGGGGCGGAGCGTAGAGTGACTCCGCCCCTTTAAGCCACGCCCCATTAAGCCACGCCCTTTTAAGCACCGCCCCTTTAAGCTCCGCCCCTTTAAGCGCCGCCCTTTTATTCCCCGCCCCTTTCACCCTCCTCACGCTCCGCCCCTTGGAGCCCCGCCCCTTCCCTCAGGCGCTGTCCCATGAAGCCCCTCCTCCTCGGCTCCTTTGTACTCGCCGCGTCCTTTAGTACCCCGGCCGGCTCGCCGCATGGTCTGACGGCAGCCGTTCTCTGCGCTCTCCCCGGCCACGCAATCTCTCCCTGCTCTCTCTCATCGCGTGCGAGGCGAGTGATTTTCCCCGCGCGCGAGAGAGAGAGAGAGAGAGAGAGAGGGAGAGAGAGAGAGAGACGACCGAAATACAGTTTGACTCACTCATTGACTCACTCCCTCAGGCGTCGCCCTTGCACCTAATCAAATTAAGCCGCGCCCCTCCTCCCTCAGGCGCTGTCCAATGAATCCCCCTCCCTCTTGTACTCGCCCGTCTAGTCGGCTTGCCGCGGGGTCTGACGCCAGCCACTCTCTGCACTCTCCCTGGCCACGCAATCTCTCCCCGCTCTCTCATCGCGTGCGAGGCGAGTGATTTTCCCACAGGGCGAGAGAGAGAGAGAGAGAGATCGAAACCGATAGGGGGAAATCGAGATTCGACTCTATTCAAGAAATGCCACAGTGCGAGAGATGGAGCGTGGTAGGCAAAAAAACGAGGTTCGTGTCTTTGAATGTAATACACATACATGCTAATGACGAGAATGACGCCTCTGGCCTAAAGCAATGACGCGCGCGAGTACGAGAAAGAGAGAGAGAGAGAGAGAGAGAGAGAGAGAGAGCACGCGTAGTAATTCCTTAACCGGGTGATCACACATGACAACACAAATATCAAAAAGCGTACCTCTCTCTCTCTCTTATCCGTGTACAGCTGTACAGATTCGAAATATAGGTTCACTCGAAAATACGTCTATATGATTAAAACTCATCCTGAAACGAGAGATAAAATGCGTTTGTTGTTGTTGTTATGTGAATGATACTACTACTACTACTACTCACCTATTAGCACACATTCACGCCGAAAGTAGTGCCCAGTTGGCTCTCTTAATCATTGTTCAAGTGCGCATCTCTGAAATGTAGGCGCTCGAACACTTCGAATACGAAACTCGC
Organism: Rhabditoides inermis; assembly: GCA_963966185.1. NCBI lineage: Eukaryota > Metazoa > Nematoda > Chromadorea > Rhabditida > Rhabditidae > Rhabditoides > Rhabditoides inermis. Next base: position 143,378 of record CAWZYM010000106.1, on the reverse strand, counting down.
TCACTCTTTAGGGGTGGATTACAATCCCGGCTGAAAAAGTTCGAGTCAAGGGCTATCAGATGGCACCAAATTCAAATGCGTAATTATGTATTATCAAATGTTATTATTACAAAACGTTTTTTTTCCGTTCTCTCGCCCGAGAGAGAGAGAGAGATGCTCGTCTGATGCAAGTGAAATTCGCCCCGCCCCCACCCCTAAGATTTGCTATGGAGTTTGTGGTTCACAGAGGTTTTTTCGATGAGTATTCAGTTTTGAAAACCGTCCGTCCAAACTTAAGGTTCTTGGTTCCCTGGCATGTGAGATCTCAAAGATATGGTAATTAGCTCACCTCTACAGGTGAGTTTACTCTAGAAAATTTGCATATTTGGGAACATAGAATATGAGAGACGACCAGACGACCGATTCTATGTAAACTATGGGTTGTTTTCGAGCTATTGAGATGCCCTTTTGGGGTTAGATTACTGTAGGGGAGATAAATTAAATTTTGATGTTTGACCTCATTTGCATAATTCCAAATATGGCAATGTTGTATCTCGGTCAGTTTTGATGCCAAAGAGTCCTAACTTGGTATGTGACCTGGAGGCAAGTCAGCGATGTTGTTGTTTACATGTTTGTCAACAAGAAAACAAGTTTGTAAACAAATTTAAGTTTAGTCTAAAAGGTGTCTAAGGTGTAGTAACCTTGGAGGCGAGTTCAAAAATGTTGTTTACATGTGATGTAAACAAGTAAACAAGTTTGTAAACAATCTGAAAATGTGTTTTAAATATGTAAGTAGTGTAGTGACATTTGTGGCGAGTTCAAAAATGTTGTTTACAGATGATGTAAACCAGTAAACAAATATGTAAACAACCTGAAAACGTGTTTTAAAGATGTGTAAGGTGTAGTAGATTGAAAGGCGAGTTCGGAAATATTGTTTACATGACGTGTAAACAAGTAAACAAATTTGTAAACAACGGTTATTCGTGTCAGTTTTGTGGTATATTGTGTTTACATGAGCTTTTGGAAATTTTACGACTTGATTTAAGTTCTGTATTGAGATTTGAAGTTTGCTTTTAGTTTTATGTCAGAGTGTTGAGGCCGCCGAAGGCGGCCCTAGCCCGAGTGGCGCGCAGTAGCGCGCCACGAGGGCTAGTCACCCGCCCACCCCCTATAAATTATGCTATGGTGTCTGTCTGTCTGTCTGTCTGTCTGTGTGTCGTTCCGCAGTTGTATCTCAAGTTGTAGTGTTCGTTGGGGGTTGAGGTATGGAAATTAGATCTCAGGTGGTGACCGCTCTGCATCGTTTACCTGAGGTCCTGATCTGACCGTTCCTTATATGGGTTCTCCCTGGAAAATTTGCATATCTAAGAACATAGAATCTGAGAGATGACCAGTTCTATGTAAACTATGGTTAGTTTTTGAGCTACTGAGATTCCCTTTTAGGGTTAGGGTACTGTAGGGTCAATGATTTAAATTTTGGTTAATGACCTCATTTGCATAATTCCAAATATGGTAATGTTGTATCTCGGTCAGTTTTTATGCCAAAGAGTCCAAACTTGGTACGTGACCTGGAGGCAAGTCAGCGATGTTGTTGTTTACATGTTTGTCAACAAGTAAACAACTTTGTCAACAAATTTAAAGTTTGTTTTGAAGGTATCTAAGATGATGTAGATCGAGAGACGAGTTCAAAAATGTTGTTTACAGGTGATGTAAACAAGTAAACAACTTTGTAAACAACCTGAAAATGTGTTTTAAAGATATCAAATGTTTAGTAACATTCTTGGTGTGTTCAAAAATGTTGTTTACAAATGTTGTAAACAAGTAAACAAATGTGTAAACAACCCGAAACTGTGTTTTAGAGATGTGTAACGTGTAGTAGACTTGGAGGCGAGTTCAAAAATGTTGTTTACATAAAGTGTAAACAGTAAACAAAATTGTAAACAACGTCAAATTGTCTTCAACTTTGGTATTTAGTATTGTAATGTAATTCTTAGTTAAATTAGAGGTTTGTGAGCAAACATTACTTCTGAAATTAGATTTGATTTATGATTTCAGTTTTGATGTTCGAGTGGTGAGGCCGCCGAAGGCGGCCCTAGCCCGAGCGGCGCGCCAGCGCCGCTCGGGCTAGTCCCCCTTTCATACTAATATTTACTATGGTGTCTGTCTGTCTGTCTGTCTGTCTGTCCTTCCGGAGAGATATCTCTTTTCAAAGTCTACTCTAACTACTCATTTTTTCTAGAAAGTTTCTTCAATACCTGAGAACGCAAAATTCCAAATATCTCGTCAATAGCGATCTCCTAATCATAGTTATCACCTAATCTCTTAACTATGAAAAAAAATTTCAAAATACTTCAATGAGAATCAAATTTGGAGAGTAGGTGAATCGACCTAGAAAAAGTCGATAGCCGCGATACCAGCTGCCTGTGACCTCATCTTCATGCCCAAATAGGCGAATGTACCCAAAATGCACCCAAAATTCATGATCTTCGATTTCTATCAAAATTGAATAGAAGAAAGATTACGTATAACAGATTATAGAAACTGGTTTCCTTTTTTGAAAAGTCACCAAATATGGCGAATATGATCGACTTTTCGTACAGACGAGATAGAGGGTCCAATTTGTAAACTTAAGCTTTTATGAGCAAAAAAGCCCTTCTGTCAAAGTTTCAGATCGATCGGACTTTGTCTTCATACAGTATTAGACATTTTCTGCGCGCGCGTTACTTGCTGGGGTCGCGCCCACCGGATTGCTCGCTAACAGCCGCCAGGTCAACCGATCGATATCGAATAGTTGGCATTCGCAATCACTGACCCATATCCACTCAGTTGTGTCTTTTTTATAGGAATATGTCTAAATATAACAATAATGGATTGAGTCAGTTGAAAAAGACAAAATTTCTATCTTCAACAAATAACTTTGACAAAACGAAAAGTTGAAGGTTGAGAAAGTTAAGTAAAATGTTTCGAGACGTTAATAGATAGTGCTTTCTAACGATCAAATCAACCTCAAACTGTTTCAAACTCCTTTACACGTGCGCACAACGTGTGTGAGGGCGCGCCAGCCGGCTTCTTTTCTCGAAGTCATTGTAGACGTAATATAGAACTATGTACTGCTTCTTTTTTTCAGTTGAAACTAAGTTTTGAGTTTATTACTTGTACTCTTGTACATATTCAGCCTGAAATTCCGCTTTTCGATGCAGTACAGTGTCGAGTGGAAGTGAGGTGAGGTGAGAATCGAGTTCACCTTACATGTCATTTGGCAAGCACAGGCGGTCAAATTATATTTTTAGAACGTGAGAGAGTAGACAGTAGGGAGAGAAGACAGTAGAGAAGAGAGTAGTACTTTCTGTTTAAAAAAGTTTTTACATAACTGTCTTTCGAAAGTCGCAGTGACTACTGCAGATGTGAGAATAGAAGAGTAGACAGAAGATACCATAGTACTGTCTCTAAAAAGTTGTTGTCACCGCAGCGGGGACGTGAAAGTATACAAGAGGTGACGAGAGGTGAAAGTAGATAGAAGAAAACATAGTAATGTCTCTAGAAAGTTGTTGTCACAGTAGAAGAAAAAGATGCAGTAGACAAACAAGAGCATAGTATTAGTATTGTCTCTAGAAAGTTGACAGTAGACAATACTAATATTATAATACTGTTTCTAGAGAATATAATACTGAGAGAGAAAGAGAGAAAGAGATAGCGCGACAGTGGGAGAGGGAGAAGAGAGAGAGAGAGGAGAGATAGGGGAGAGTAGAACTGTGTCGAGGAAAGAGAGAGAGAGAGAGAGAGAGAGGGGGGGGGGGGCGGGGGGAGGAGGAGGGAGATAGGATGGAAAGTAGACAGAACAGTGTAGAGGAGAAAGAGATGGGGCGGTGTACATCTGTGAAACATAAAATAAGTGAAAAAGAAGTAGGAGAGATAGTTAGAAAAGACAAAAATTAAGCTACATATACAAAATGCATAGAACTTGAACACTTCAACTACAACCCAAGCGTGTATGTATCTTCGCAAGAGTCATTAGAGAGCAATCAACTATCAAACATGCAAGACGAACTATTCTTCTATTTTTCTATTTTCGTATACCTAGTGCGGAGGCGCGCGACAGCGCGCCGGAGCGCTAGTCGCCCTGCGAGGGCTATATAAAATTTGCTATGGTCGTTGTGTGTCTGTTTTTCACAGCATCTAGCTCACTGACTATTACACATACACAGCTCATACTCTAAACTTAACATTCTTATGTTGACCGCATGCAATCGTTTCATTTTCACAATCACAGCCTTACTTACCGTATAACTTTACTAAGAACTTGACATAACCTGAAAAACTTTTGACCCATATGCTCAGTCCATGTTTCAAGATCTGGTTCTCATACTGTAAACTTAGACTTAGCACACTATATTGACTTGACACACGTCACTAGGACTCATTCCGATAACTCCTTATATGGGTTTATATAGAATATCCAAAATTTCAGAAGGACATAACTCAACACTGAAGAAACATTTCACACTCAAACTACAAACTAAAGATAAACTAATCACTCTTAACAGACACACATCAACATAGGTTTCTATCTGATTTCCTTAAATGGGTTCACTAACAACTCGGTCCACTTCTATGTAAACCTACCTTCAAATTTTATATTTTGTCATGAAACTCGCACAGTAACATGAAACATGCATGATATTTACAGTTTTAAAGTTTCGCTTCAAAAAACCAGTTCAAAAAAGTTTTACAGCATTTTTCATTTTCTGACAGGATCAATCACGTAAGATGCAAAACGCAAAAACCTTGAATATCTTTGTTACTTTTAAAGACTAAAATTTCAAACTTTAGCTGATGATAGAAGACACTTGGCCGTTCACACCATTTCAATTTCAAGTGAAAGACTCATTCCGTTTTCAAAATATAAATATTCAAATTTTCGTAGAAATTTTACATTTTTGATCATAACTTCTTTCATTTTCAATATTAATTTTTCAAATTTTTATGATAAATCACTATCTATGACACAATCAACACAAACACGTATGCTCAACCCTATTACTGAAAATAAAAATCATATTTCATCATTCATTAGATCAACTGCAATCTCTTACTATCTAAGAGTTGAGACCTGGATTTTGCACAGTAATTCATAACTCAAAAACTAATATTTACTGACAAAGATTCAGATTTTTCGCTTCACTGTGGAAGGATTTCACTTTTTCAAAAAAAACTTGATTTTCAACCAAATGTGGCTCATTTTTGCAGTTGAGCATATTGACCGCTGACAGGATCAATCAGGTAAGATGCAAAACGTAAAATACAGTACAACTATGTTTCAACTTTATAGAAAAAATGATTAATTATCTCATCCCTTGCACCAATGACACCTTAGGGTCTGAGTACCTGCCAGGTACCATCTCACCTGTCGCCTCTCACATGTCACCTGAGATAAATTAGCATAAACTTCAAATTTCACTTTACGACCCTGTAACTTTTGTCTAGATGAGAGTTGACACCTGGATTTTTTTTATTTAATTATCACTACCGTAAAACCTTTATTCATGAAATATTTCAGATTTGTATTTATTGTTTGAATTTTAATTAATTTTTCAATTTCCGCTTTTTTAATACTCAGAAATGTTATAAAATTTATAACTTTGTTGTTTTTTGAGGTAGAAGGTTCATACTTGGTACAGGTAACAAGTAAATAATTAAATTTTTTAGGTAAACAACTCAGGTCAACAAGTAAACAAAAATGTAAACAACTCCAAATCTCCTGATTTTGATATCTAATCGATACTAAACCTTCAGGAGAGTTAAGGTATAGTGTTTACAGGTCATGTAAACAAGTAAACAAAACTGTAAACAAGTCCGAAACTGTAGATTTTGATATCTAAAGTGTACTAGACTCAATGAAGAGTTTGTATCTGATGTTTACATGACAAGTAAACAAGTAAACAAAGTTGAAAAAACTCCAAAACTAGAGATTTTGATGTCTCATGTGTACTAGACCCATAGGAGAATTCAGATTTGAAGTTTTGATGAGTTAACGCGGAGAGGCGAGCGCGCCGAAGGCGCGCGAGCCTCGGAGCGCAGTGCGGCGGCGAAGCCGCCGCCATCGCCTTTTCTACTAAAATGTCCTATTGTCTCTGTCCGTCATTCCAGAGTCATAACTAGCTTCAAACTCAACCAATTCACATGAAACTTGGTAGAAAGTTGTATTCCTTTGCAAGGACGACGACAAAATTCAGGCACCTCTCAACTCCTCTTCTACGTCCATATTTGGTCAAAAAACCACCAAAAATGGTCACTTTTGCACTTTTTCTTGTGTGTCCGCGAACATAACTCCGTTCCTACCGAACCGATTTGCGTCAAACTTTGCAAAAAGTTTACAAAGTACTTCAGGATGCAGTCCACTTTGTGATTACTCTCCAATTACACTCATTGCCTTTATTTAGTAGAAAAACCTCAAAATTCGCCGATTTTGGTGGTGTCCGCTGCAAAAGCTTCTCACCTAAGAAACAGTTTCGCTTCTTGTTCTGTAAGTACTTTCAACAAATAGTTCTGTCACTAACCTGCAATTTTCATCATCATTGGTTACGGTGTAAGGAAAATATAGCCAAATTAGCAAGAGCCGCGCGCGCGCTCTCGCCTCACTTTTGCGATTTTTAGTATTTCCGCGGTCATAACTCGATTCATACAGAACCAGTTTGCATGAAACTCATAAGATAGTTGAGTTCACGTCTTCTGGTGCAGTCCATTCTGTGACAGTTCTCAATTTTGCTTTCATTACCTTTTTTATGGTCGAAAACCACCAAAAATAGACACTTTTGCACCTTTTCTTGTGTGTCCGCGGGCATATCTCCGTTTCTACTGAACCGATTTGCGTGAAACTTCTCAGAAAGATTACATATTACTTCAGGACGCAGTCGACGCAGTGATTACTCTCCAATTACACTCATTGCCTATATTTCGAAGAAAAACCACGAAAGTAATCGATTTTGTTGCTGTTCGCAGCGAACGTGTCTCATCTAAGAAACATCTTCGCTTCTTTTTCCGTAAATACGTTCAACAAATAGTTTCAACAAAAAGAGCGTACCTGCCAAATTCAGCGTTATTGGTTACGGTGTGAGGAACATATTGTCCAATCATCAAAAGATGCGCGCGCCCTCGCATTTCTTTACGATTTTGATTAGTTCCGCGTTCACGACTTGATTCATACTAAACCAAGTTGTATGAAACTTTGCAGATAGTTGAGTTTACGTCCTCGGCTGTAGTCCACCTCCTCAATTTTGCTTTCAGTATCCGGTTAAAAAAACATCAAAATCTCGCTGTCCGGCAGCGGAAGCTCCATGTCCAAGCAAAAGTTTTACTTCAATCTCTAAAAATGCATTGACAAAGAACGGAGAGAGAGAGAGAGGGAGAGAGGAAAAGTTAGAGAGAAGCATATAGATATATATATAGAGAAAGGCAGCGGAAAAAGAGGAAGAGGGAAAAAAGGAAGAGTAAGATAAAAAAGGGAAGGGAGAGATAGAGAGAGACAGAGAGAGAAAGAGAGAGAGAGAATGCGAGAATAAAAGAGGGCGAGAGGTTGCAGTAGCAAAGCTCGTAGCATTAAAACTAAAAGAAATACGAAGAGAAAGAGAGAGAAAGAAAGAGAAAAAAGAGAGAGAAAGAAAGAGAAAAAAGAGAGAGAGAGAGAGAGAGAGAGAGAGAGAGAGAGAGAGAGATCAGAGAAAGAGAGAGAGGAAGCAGAGAGAGAGAGAGAGAGAGCGAGAGAGAGAGAGAGAGAGAGAGAGAGAAGAGAGAGAGAGAGAGAGTTTTTATGAGCAAAGGAAAGTATAGTTCAGAAAAAAAGTATAATGATTATCATTGATCTATGTATTCATAGATATTGATAGCGGAGCGGGAGCGCGCGGCACCGTGCAGGTGCTCTTTCCGTATACGCGAGGACATTCAAATTCAAAAATATACATAGATCTACTGACTTGTACAACGGAGGTACGCGGCAGCTAACCAAAGCACTTGCAGACCAGGTATTATTATTGCATTGCCTCTAGACCACATTATCAGTGCAATCAATACATCAATCGACTAATCTTCTCTACTTTAATAACCAGTTTCACTCGAAATGTTATGAAATTGTAAAAAAAAACACAGTATTATTGATCATAACAAAAACTTGAGTTTCTATTCTATTCTATGAGTTTCTATTCTATTCTTCTTATTTTCATGATCTAGCGCGGAGGCGCGCGACAGCGCGCCGAAGCGCTAGTCGCCCTGGCAGGGCTATATACAATTTGCTATGGTCGTTGTGTGTTTGTTTGTCCGGGCACATAACTCAAGCGACACTGCACATTCACGGCTCATACTCTAAACCTAACATTCTTCTTGTGACAGCATGCAATCGTTTCATTTTCACAATCACAGCTCTACTTACCGTATGACTTTACTAACAACTTGACATAGCCTGAAAAACTTTTCACCCATATGCTCAGTCCATGTTTCAAGATGTGAATCTAATACTGTAAACTTAACCTCAGCACACTATATTGACTTGACACACGTCACTAGGACTCATTCCGATAACTCCTTATATGGGTTTATATAGAATTTCCCAAATTTCAAAAGGACATAACTCAATACTGAAGAAACTTTTCACACTCAAACTACAAACTTAAGATCAACTAATCATTCTTAACAGACACACTTCAGCATAGGTTCCTATCTAATTTCCTTAAATGGGTTCACTAACAACTCGGTTCACTTCTATGTAAACCTACCTTCAAACTTCATATTTTTTCATGAAACTTGCACAGTAACATGAAACATGCGTGTTATTTACAGTTTTACAGTTTCATTTCGAAAAACCAGTTCAAAAAAGTTTTACAGCAATTTTCATTTTCTGACAGGATCAATCACGTAAGATGCAAAACGCAAAAACCTTGAATATCTTTGTTTGTTTTGAAGACTAAAATTTCAAACTTCAGCTGATGATAGAAGACACTTGGCCGTTCACACCATTTCAATTTTAAACGAAATACTCATTCCATTTTCAAAATATGAATATTCAAATTTTCGTAGAAATTTTACATTTTTGATCATAACTTTTTTCGTTTTCAATAATAATTTTTCAAATTTTCATGGTAAATCACTCTCTATGACACAATCAACACAAACACGTATGCTCAACTCTATTACTGAAAATAAAAATCATATTTCATGATTCACTAGATCAACTACAATCCCTTACTATCTAAGAGTTGAGACCTGGATTTTGCACAGTAATTCATAACTCAAAAACTAATATTTACTGACAAAGATTCAGATTTTTCGCTTCACTGTGGAAGGATTTCACTTTTTCAAAAAACAGTTAGCATGTCGGTCCGTCTAGCGTACCCGACGACAAGTGTCGGCGGGACTATACGACTAGAACAGTCCTACGTGCCAGTGGAAACCGCGCTACTACCATAATACCAATGCTGCTACCATAAGAAACCATAAACCCATGTCTACCGGAACCCAATACCAATGCATCCACAGACAGTCCCAAGACATATAGAGATAAGAGTTTACTATAGCATAGAGATATGTACACGACAACAATCGTACAACAATACAACGATATCACATACGAGTCCAAGACTGACTCTACACACAAGACTACATGACGGGTACACCAAGAGTCTATGACTACATCACGGTCGGTTCAAGACTGAAGCGATGGCGGCAGCCAGAGCTTATATACTGCTCTCTGATGTGCAGGCGATAAGATACTCAGCCGGATGGTAGAGTGCGGCGGGAGTTCGAGTGGGGGTTTCCAGTGCGGGTACGGTGTGTGCGATGGGACGCGACACTCCTAGTCCAACAGAATACACATTCTGTTACTCCTCCCTATCTCCAGTCGACGTGTCCTCACGGCGAAATCCGCGGCGTTGATCTTCTTCGCTTCTCGCAACGACTTCAGCTCCAGCGGGAAGCGCAACACAACGGCGCGAAAAAAAAAGTCCCTCCTTGGCCTGTCTGGTGGTGCCTGCAGCTCGTTCTCAGTCTTCTGCTGCTCGTCTCTGGTCTTCTGCAGCTCGCAACGATGGTGTTGTCTTGCGGCGGCGGCTCTTCGGCGTGGTTCGGAGTCTCGGGTAACAAAACGGCCCGTGTGTGGTGGCGACTCCGTGAATCCTGCCGGCGCCTTCAGCGTGGTCGTTCGTGACCTAAACCAAGACAATGATTATAGGCAGTAACGTAGCCTCCCCAACGGCATTGAGACAACCTTCTTGCCACGCTTACTGTTCATTACTTGTCATCCTTTTCAACCTTCTTCAGCCGTGTTAATGGCGGCGTCTTCGGAGTCTTCTCGGTTCGACCTGAACGAGAGAATGAAGTTATGGACAAGATGAGAGGTAAAATTGATACAATTCTTTCCTGTAATTCCCACAACACGCAACTTCCTGTCTAACTCACGACTTCCGTGGTCCTTCCACTTCGACGGCTGATCTCTGCCCGTCTCGACTGATCTCAAGTCTCTGTGGCTGATCTCGATCTTCAACGGCTGACATCGATCTCCAACGGCTGATCTCGCTCTTCTGCGACTGATCTCGCTCCTCTGCGACTGATCTCTTTCGAAATGTTCTAGGGTCCCGCCCCCTGCGCTGATTGGCTCATCCTGCGCGGGCTGCCCTCACTCTCTCTGGCTCTCTGCCAAAACTCGGCTCTCGCCTGCTAAACAAGCTAAAAAAACGTATACAACTATCAAAACGATACAAATAATAGCTCACCTCCTTTCATCTTATACAGATGGCGGCTTCTTCCGCTCCCTGAAGCTCTTCTTCTGCTTCGGCTCCTTATTGTAAGGGCCTCTCTTCGCGTTCGGTCTTCTCTCGAACGGTTGTTCTTCCTCCGACTCGTCTGCCTCTGCCTCCAGATTGTCGTCTCCCTCCTGGCGTTGAGAGAGGCGTAGTGCCTTCCTCTCCTCCTCCAGGCTGACTCTGGTAGTGGCGGCCGGTCCAGTAAGCTCATGGCACCGCTTCACTTGGTCCATGTGTACTCGCTTCTCTGCCTTGAGAGGCTGCGAGGTGCTCTTGATCCATAGATGCGGTCTCTCCTTTCGAAGCACGCGGAACTGCCCTTGCCATGGGAGTTCCAGCTTGCCCTGACTTGGCTGAAACTGTCTCAGAAACACTCTCTCCCCCACCTCAATTTCCAGTGGTTGCAGATGAGTGTACGGCTTCATCCTGCTCCTCGCTTCGTCGTTCGCCGATCGGGCTGCCCTCCAGGCTCCCTCCAGGCTGCGAACGATACTGCTTCTGGCAAAAGCGATCTTCCTCTCGTCGTCCTCTTCAGTCGCCGCTCCCTGTCTCGGCTCCTCTTCCTGAAAGAGTCTGTCCACATTAAACAGCGGATCCCTGCCAAACATCATGAAATAGGGGGTCTCCCTGGTACTGGTGTGGACGGTCGTGTTGTAGGCAAATGCCACCGGATGTAGGAAGGCCTCCCACTCGGCTGGCTGCTCCTCCACATAGCACCGGATCTTCTCTTCGAAAGTGCGGAACACCCTCTCCACGATCCCCTGACTCTGGTGATGATGTGGCGTTCCGAAGTGGTGCTCGATCGTCAGCCATTCCGTCAGATGCTGAAAGAATCTTCCTCTCAGATATGAAGCATTGTCCGTGTGGATCTCCTTCACTGCGCCGTATCTGTAAACGGTGTCGCGCATGAATGCGCGAGCAACTGTCTCCGCCCTACAGTCCGCGATCGGGGTCGCAATCGTCCACTTGGAGAAGTGATCGACCACACAAAGGATATACTCATTCCCATTGCGGGATCTGCGCAGTGGTCCGCACACATCTAGGTAGCACTTCTGAAAAGGCGTCGTGCCTATCACGGCGATGTACTCCTCGTGGTTCCGAGCGGCCGGTCTCGTCCGCTGGCACGGTTCGCACCCCTTGTAGTGCCTGACCGCGTCTACTCGCATCGTTGGCCAGTAGTACCGCCTTCTCAACTTGCGTATCATCGCTTCGCTCGAGAAGTGTCCTCCCGAGTCGTATCCGCTGTGGTATGCTGACAACAGCATTCCTCTCGTCTGCTCTGGAACTACTATGAGGCTCCGACTGACAGCTGTCGCGTCGTCCTTCTCGTCATAGAGCAGTATCCCACTCTTGCTCATTCTGCACCTGGATACAATCAGTTTGAATTCCTCAAACTTTCCCTTCGGCTCGTCCTCTTGTCTGGACGGCTCCCTCCCCTCCAGCGCACTCTGGATCCGCTGGCACAGAGGGTCCTCCTGCTGGTTCAACACAAACGAACTGTTCACGTTGCAGATGGGGCGCTGCATGGCGTCCCTTCTCGCCCTCCTTGCTCCCCTCACTGTGAGAACACGTGGTAGCTTGACTTCGATCTGCTCCAGTTCCTCCTCGTCCTCAATCGGCTTGACCGACAGACATCTCGGGAACTCTATCGCGTCGTCTGCTTCTCCCGACTCGTCGTTGAATTGCGTCACCTGACGACTTCTCGACAGACAGTCTGCCACCACGTTCGACTTGCCCTTAATATAGTGGAGCGAAATGTCGAGTGCTTGTAACTCGACGATCCACCGAATCAACTTGTCGTGGGTCGACCGTCCCTCCAACAAGTGTGTGATCGGGCGGTGATCTGTCCACACCTCCGTGTGGTTCCCATAAATAATCGGCTTAAAGTGACGAAGTGCCATCACAATGCCGAACAACTCATACTGAGTGGCTGACTGCCATCTCTTCTGCGCCTCAGACAGCGCCTTCGAGTAGTAGGCGACTGCTACCAACTTCTTGCTGCCTTCCTCCGTCTCCTGCATGAGCACGGCTCCCACAGCAGTCTTCGAGGCATCTGAATGCATGATAAACTTGGCGTCCCTTGGGTGCGCCAACACCGGGGTCTCTGCCATCGCCGACTTCAAAGTGTCGAATGCCTTCTGTTCGACCTTCGTCCATACGAATCGAAGTGGTTTTCTTGACATCGCAGTCAGTGGGCTGGCCACCTTCGCGAAATTGTAGATGAACCCCCTAAAGAACTGTGTCATTCCCACAAACGACTTCACCTCGGTCAACGTCGTCGGTACCGGGAATTCGAGGATTGTAGTGATGTTCCTCCTGCCCGGACAGTAGTCGTCCTTGCTTATCTCATGTCCGAGAAACGTGATCTTGCTCAGCCCGATCTCGGTCTTCTTCGCCTTGGCCTTGAGGTTGTAGATCCTCAGCCGGTCCAACACCTTCCGGATCGAGTCCAGGTGTCCCTCAAATGTGTTATTATAAATGAGGATGTCATCCATATACGCGCACACATTGTCCCTCAGTCCGCCCAGCACCCTGCCCAACACATAGTTGAAAGCGGCTGGCCCGTTCCGGATCCCGAACGGTACAAATCGGTAGAGGTAGTTCCCTCTCGGTGTTGCCATGCCGCACTTCCGCGACGCCCTCTCGCTCAGTTTCAACTGTAGAAACCCTGAAGCGAGGTCAAAACTGGAATAGTACCTGTGTCCAGCCACCCTGTGCAGAACATCGTCCAATCGCGGCAACTCATGGTGCTGCGGGATAGTGACCTTATTCAAATTCCTGAAATCAGTGCAGAGACGTGTCGTCCCATCCTTCTTCGACACCGGAACGAGGTTGTGCATCCAGTCCGTCTGCGTCGTCGGCTCTATCCGACCAGTCGCCATCATCTCCTCGATGTGGTCCTCGATCTCTCCCTGACACTTGTGCGGGAATCTGACGCTCCTCGGCTTGTAGTTGCACACCTCTGTCGTCGTCTCGATCTCAATCAGGTCTGCTTCGTAGCACCCAAGATCGTACGGCGATCTCGACATCACGTCCCTATATTCATAGAATAGGTCGTATACCTTCTGCTTCTCCTCCTCAGAGAATATACTGTTGGTGAGATCCGGAAGGAAGTAGTCTTCCTTCGCCTCGTCTCTCGTCGTCTTCTGGGCGCCCCCCTCTGCTGCAATCAGCATATTAATCACCCTCTCATGCCGACTTACTGTCTCCTCGGCGTAATCATCTCGAGTGGGTGGCACCGACCACTCCTCCTCGACAAGTGACGTCTTCTGGGCGTCCCCACCGATCCCTGGCGTCTTCTCGCCGCTCGGTCTCATCGTCTGCGTCTTCTGGGCGCTCCCCCTCTGCTGCACCTGTGCTCCTTCTGGGCACGACAGCTGGTAGAAGTCTGTGGAATACTCACAGAGTGTTGGTCCGAAAGGAACTCGGCACCTCCCTGAGTGGCATCAGATCGCACACCTCAGTGTCCTTGTGCAGCACCACTGCAACCCTCGACGGGTTTGCGATGAGCACCTTGGTCGCCGTTCCTCTGACCACGGTCGGAGTCAGGAACAACTTATTGGAATACAGTCCCATTCCGACTCCGTCTGTCATCCAGTCGTTTCCATCTTCTGCCTCTCGGCTCTCCACGTAGCACTCGACATACGTGTCCTTTCCTGGCTTCAGCGTCGTGATTCCCTTCAGACGCAGGCGTCCCGTCGGCGGCATCTTCGGCCTTCCCACTGTCGCCGTGTTCACGATCGGGAGTGTGTCGAATCCCAACCTCAACGTCATCGCGTCGTAGTCAATGCTCCACGGCGGTAGCTTGCGCAGGCACGAATTGCCCAGGATGATCTGGTAGGAGTGGGGTCCCTTCGGCTTGTCCATCGCATCCGAGAAGTACAGACGAACTGTCTGCTTCACCTGATTGAACATCATCTCGACATCGGCGTATCCCTTGAGCCCGACCGGCTCTCCGTTCATCCCGACCGCCTGTGTCAGCTCCGGGTCGCGCTCAAACTTGAACACCTGGATGAGCGGCGCCACCGAGGAGTGGCAAATAGAGATGCACGCTCCCGTGTCTACCAAAGCCAGAAAACGAATGTTGTTCACCTTTACAGGAATCTGGGCGTAGAAGTGTCCCTCCTTGCTCCGGACCGATAGCACATTCTGCCCCACCGGGCTGCTGACAGCCGCGACCGTATTGCCTCCAATACGCGGGTCCATATTCCCCATCAGCTGCGAGTTGTGCTTGATAAGCGCCGAATAGGCCTCCTTCTGCTGACTGAGCTGGTTCTCCAGGTCTTGGATCCGACTGCTGGCCGTGTTGTCCACCGCCATTACCTGGGTTTGCTGCGGCGCGCCCTGCATCTGCATCGGCTGTATCTGCTGCTGCATCGGCTGCATCTGCTGCGTGGGCTGCATGGGCTGCATCATCTGTGCTGGCTGCATTGGCTGCATCTGCTGCATAGGCTGCATTGGCTGCATCGGCTGCATCGGCTGCATCGGCTGCATCTGCTGCATCGGCTGCATCTGCTGCATCGGCTGTCTCAGTTGCGGGCAGTGGCTCCTGAAGTGCGGGCCCTGGCATTGAAAACACTTGACCGTGCTCTTCCTTGGCCTCGGGTTGTTCTGTCTCTGCTGCTGCAGCTGCTGCTGCGCCGCCTGCTGTTGGTATGCCGGCTGCATCTGCCCCTGGCCTGCCTGTTGCATTGCTGGTCCCATCACTTCGTGCTGGCGGAGCACATGTAGAAACAGCGAACAGCTGGCCTGCGGATGATCCGTAGCCCAGCAGTAGTGACAGTATTTCACTCCCTCCACCTGCTGCTGGCTTTCCTCCGCCTTGCGAGTGTTCGCCTGCACTGAGTAGACCTTGGTGCCTTGAGAGGACAGTGCCTCCCTATCTCCCAATTCACGCTCCCTCGCGCCGCCTGGCAGCTTGATCACTCCCATCGCATTCTCGATGTTGCGAGCCATCCCCAGCGCCTCGTCGAATGTCTTCGGTTGCTGTACCTTGACCTGGTACTTCAGCGCCTTGTTCAGCTTGTTCACGAACTCCTCGTGCAGCCTATGCTGAATGAAGTAGTCTTCCATCCCTTCGTATGCCGTCTTGATCATCTGCCGCAGGTGCTCTGCGAATTCCACAACCGGCTCGCTCTCCCCCTGGGTCATATTCTGGAAAGTCTCCTTGGCCTTGTCCCTGTAAGCATCGGAGTTGAAGAACTCCTTCAGCTGCTTCACGACCAACTCGTAGTCCTTCTGGTCTGCTTCGCTCAGCTCCTCGATCTTCTCTCGGGCGAGTCCATCCGTATACAAGATGAGGTTCCGGGCCTTCGCCTCGGACGAGTCATCCTTCTTGACGATGCTCCACACATCCTCAAATCTGCGCAGCCAAGAGAGGAGGCGCTGCGATCCTGTGCCCGTAAAGATCGGCACATTGTGGTTCAGCCGCGTATGGCACCCCACCATGTTGATGCGCGGGGTGTCTCCCTCGTGCTCGTCCTCATCTGATTCCGTGGTGTAGTCGCCCTCGCTGTCTTCCTCCCTCTCGCGGGGCTGCTTCTGCCCTCCCGCTGGCTCTCGCTCTCCTTCGTCCTCGTCGGACGGGACTCTGTCTGTCCCCAGCTCGTCTGCCAGTCTGGCAAGCTCGTCGTTGCCTCCCCTGAACATCTGCATCTGGTCCTCAATGTCTTCCCAGTTGCTGTCCATATCGATCGGGGTCGGCGCCCTCTGATCGGTTGGCGGGGTTCCCTCGTCCTCATCCAGGACAGTATCATCCGATCCGCTGAGGTATTCTGCCTCTCCCTCGATCGGGTTGGTGCGCGGGTGTTCCATCCCGAGCTTCCTCAAGTCTTCGTCGACAATGCGCTCTAGGCGGCGTTGCTCCGCCTCCTCATCGATCTCCATCGGTGAGATCTCCTTGCGCGTTTCTCCCTCCAGGTCAATGTCGACCGATGCGGCCGCCTCCTTGATCTGGCGCCGCATCTCTTTGCGATCCTTCCTCGCCACATATTCGTTGATGTAGCGCAGTCGCATCGTATCGACCGGGACTCCCGCCTCATATCCTCTCTGCAAACGCTTGATGCGTTCGTCAATGATATCAGCGAACTGGGTGTTGCCGATCTCCCTCAGTCTGCGCGCAATGGCTCTCTCTGCCACCTTGTCAATGCGCCTGAAGAACGCTTCCATTCGGTCTTCCACCCTCGCCACTGGGATCCGGTCTCCCTCCAGACTGTTTGCGAAGCTCTCGATCTCTTCGAAACTCTGGTATGCCATCATGTCGATGTCGTTCTCATCGATCTCCTTGGCCTTCCTCTCGATCGTCTTCTCGATCATCGTCGTAATGCGACCTCGCATCAGCTCCAGATCCATCGCGGGCATCTTCTCCGCGACGATCTTCTCCAGCTGGGCGCCAATGTAAGCATCCCACTGCTGTTCTCCAGTCTCCTTGGCTCTGTCCGCCCAATACTGGTCCAGATACTTATCCATCTTGCTCTTCCAGCCGTCCTCCAACTCCGCGTTGGTGCGGCCCTCGAGCTCCGCCAACTCCTTGTAGAAGTCGTCCTTCAGCGTAGAGAGCATATTCATCAACTTGCTCTCCAGCTTCTTAGTGCCCGCCTGCTTCACCTCCTTGTGAAGGCGCACACTCATCTTGACAATGAGATGCTTCATCTCATCGATCTGCCCCACTGTCGCGGCTTTCGAGCCGTCATCCCCCCCTGTCCATGCGTTAAGATGGGCTAGGTCGGTTCCCTCCATCCTGAGGCTCCGGATCGCCTCGGTGGTCTCCAAATCGTTCGACATAACAATAGAAAAAAAAAGAATTTCTTCACAGCTCGTCGGCCCTTACAAGCAGACCCCTACGGAGATAGAGTATGAGAAACCTACCGCTGCCGGCGAGTCACCTGCAAATAATAATATTTAGAACAAGTTATTCCCGCCCATCACATCGCGTCTCGAATATTGTCTCGTCAAACAATACGCGCGCGATTCAACACATATAGACAGTCCATCCTTCCAGGGTTTAGCGCACGAATATAATTACCCATATAATCGAAACGCATAATGACGGAAAATTCACGACCAATGACACGCGTAGTAAATCAAAGTGTGAAGACAGAGGCAAATGAGATGAAGACAAAACATCACAAGACCACCGTAAGTGCGAGAAAGATCGCCCACACCCTGTTACCTTCGCAGTTGTGCATCTTCTCCACCTCCTAAAGGTGTAATGCGGACCCGGAGTAGTCCTTCCACATCTTCTGCGAGCCAGTTTACCATCGACTGCTGCTCCTCGATCTGCAAGATGAACCATTACACCTTGTGTCTAACTTTTGACAGTCAGATTATATTAAAACTATACAATCTACTGTCTGGGCCTAGATCACCTGACCCTTGCAGTCTTCTTCCGCTCCCCCAGCTGGCTGCCGGTTCCACGGGCTCTTCTCTGCTCCGCCTGGATTCTGCATCCGTAGTTGTGCTCGGCTCGCCTTGTTCTGGCAGCCTCTCCTAGATCTCCTCGATCTTCCTCGACTTCTGCCATTTGCTGGCTTCCGACTTCTTCTTCCATATCCAATCCGATGAAGATGCGACTTCCGCTGAAGCTCCTCGCATCGCTTCTTCTGCCTCCATAACCTATCCGATGGGCTACGACTTCGGCTGGCACCCTCATAAGTGCGCTTCTTCTGCTCGACGTCCGGCCCCAACCGTCGTGGCCTCCTTCCGCTGCGTCCTCCTCGGACGGCTACTTCCGCGGCGCATCTGCTGTAGATGCGGCTCGACTTCAGCAGGTGTCTTTCGACACCGCGCGCCTGTTGCCTCAACTCGCAACGCGCCTACATCACGCTAAAATGCTGAAACATTGATTAGCGTCTTTTAATCCCGCTGAGAAACAGCCGCGGAACTGTTCTCAACTGGTAGTTCGTCTACTGGGGTCTAGCCTACACCTCTACTCAGCTCAAGCAAGGAAAGTAAAATACTATTACCTGAGAGCATAAACTAAATTACCTACATGTCACGGCGTGCACTCCGTATTCCGACAAAGTAAAATAATTATCAAGTTCATACTCACGTTCGGCGCCTTGAACTCCTTGGACTCCTCGAGCTGGTTGCTGGTGTCTTGCCTTTCCTCCTCGTCTGCGGGTCGAACTTCTCCCGCCTGGTGCCTCCTGGTCTTCTCCGGCTTGGTCTTGCAGGCGTTGCTGCTCCCACAGCGTTCGCCATCTCCCACACTCCAATTCCCCACAGAGCATTAGAGCACAGTCATTCGACCGCAGCATACACAAATGTTACACACGAGCATCAACAAAAAAATAGCAATGCATAGATAGTGAAAAATAGGAGACGCACACAAAATAAATAGTGACTGGCCTAAATCCCAAAATTGCAGAAGAATAATTCTTCACTGCAAATGATTGCCATTACAGTATATCGCAGGGATCGCGTCGTCGCGGGACCAAATAGGCGCGAATTTCGAAAAATCCCACCGTCACTGCACTCTCCGTCTTTCCTCTCTGCGTCTCTGCCTGCTGCTCCAGTGTGCGCTCGCGATCTCGCCCGGCTCTTCCCGCCTGCGTCTCTGTCTGCGCGCTCCAGTGTGCACTCGCTATCTCGCCCGGCTCTTCCCGCCTGTCTGCGACTGATAGCGATCTTGCTGCCTCTGTCTCCTGCTGCCACCCGGCGCTCGCTGACCAAATATTGATCCGCCCTCTCTGCCGTGGTGTGGTGTGAGCGCTCCGTGTGTACTGCCCGCCCACTATCTCGCCTGGCTCTTCCCGCCTGTCTGCGACTGATAGCGATCTCGCTGCCTCCTGCAGTCACTCGGCGCTCCTGACCACATATTGATCCGCCCTCTCTGCTGTGGTGTGGAGTGGGCACTCTGTGTGTACCGCCCGCCCCTTGCGGTGCTTGTCGTCTCCGATCGATCTATCGACTTATCGATCGCGTCGCATCCCGCCTCTGAAACTGGCGATGCTCCTTCGTCTTCTTCGGTGAGTAACGTTGTTGTTCGTCTCTATCTCCATTCGGCAGACACGCTGTACCTCAATTTCCCTCTGTCCTAATCGCTTCTGCCATTCGATTGCGCTCGCAATCGAGGCTGCGAAAGGGGGTCTCTCTCTTCTCTGCTCTCCTCGCCGCTTGAGTGTGCTTTCAGCTCTTCCTGCCCGGACCGATCGATTGCGCCCTGTGTGTGTGTGGGGTGATCAGCCCGCACACCTCGCGCCCGCCGATCCTGCCCTGAAAAGGCTCCCGGCCGCACATCATATCTGATGAAGAGAAAGGAAATAAGACATAGAGGAATTGATATCCGAGCTAGTCTGCCCCTTACATTCAGACCCCTAGCAAGGAGAGAGAAGAAGGTGCATAATAATCGCGTGTGATACAATTCTCTTTTTCGACAGCGCGTCGAAGCGGAGAGTGGCGGAATGGAAAACCAAACGACACACAAAGCGACTATGCGTAGTCGAAAAAGAACATCAATGGAATGCATGGTAAAACAAAACGGTAAGACAATAATGATGAGGTGGTGGATCGCCCTCCTACAAAGAAAAGACACTCGCTGGTACCAGTTAGCATGTCGGTCCGTCTAGCGTACCCGACGACAAGTGTCGGCGGGACTATACGACTAGAACAGTCCTACGTGCCAGTGGAAACCGCGCTACTACCATAATACCAATGCTGCTACCATAAGAAACCATAAACCCATGTCTACCGGAACCCAATACCAATGCATCCACAGACAGTCCCAAGACATATAGAGATAAGAGTTTACTATAGCATAGAGATATGTACACGACAACAATCGTACAACAATACAACGATATCACATACGAGTCCAAGACTGACTCTACACACAAGACTACATGACGGGTACACCAAGAGTCTATGACTACATCACGGTCGGTTCAAGACTGAAGCGATGGCGGCAGCCAGAGCTTATATACTGCTCTCTGATGTGCAGGCGATAAGATACTCAGCCGGATGGTAGAGTGCGGCGGGAGTTCGAGTGGGGGTTTCCAGTGCGGGTACGGTGTGTGCGATGGGACGCGACACTCCTAGTCCAACAGAATACACATTCTGTTACTAAACCTTGATTTTCAACTAAATGTGGCTCATTTTTGCAGTTGAGCATATTGACCGCTGACAGGATCAATCAGGCAAGATGCAAAACGTAAAATACAGTACATCTAAGTTTCAACTTCCTAGAAAAATGATTAATTATCTCATCCCTTGCACCAATGACACCTTAGGTTCTGAGTACCTGCCAGGTACCGTCTCACCTGTCGCCACTCACATGTCACCTGAGATAAATAAGCATAAACTTCAAACACTTTACGACCCTGTAACTTTCGTCTAGATGAGAGTTGACAACTGGATTTTCCTATTTTATTATCACTACCGTAATACCTTTATTCATGAATTATTTCAGATTTTTGATTTCTTTTTCATTTTTGATTATATTTTTTTTCAATTTTCGTCTTTAAAGGAGCATACCACTCTAAATTTCGTTATTCAACTAAAGAATGGCTCAATTTATTCACTTCAAAAGGAGAAGAAATGTGTATGTAACACGATTTTACATTGACCTCAAATGGTATTTTTCAAACCGTAGTGTACTGAAACTGCCCCCGCCGTGCAGTGCACTCATGGAGTGCACTTGCACAAACTGCCCCCCAAAATTTACACTACATGTCGCAAGCGCTTTGTAGCGCGCGGCTGATCGGTTTTCCCGTTCGTTCGAGTTTTAAATCAATTTTGTATTTCTTTTTTAAACTGTGTTCATTTTTATCAATTGTGAATGTGTTAGGATGAATTTTGAAAGTATGATATATGAATATTACCGTCTAATTGTATGTTTGCATCATGTATTGCATTGTCATGAATCATGTATTGTTACTCTCATTTTTTTCAGAATGAAGCGTCGTGCTTGCCATTTTTGTGGCGTTCTATGTGCCGAGAATCGAATGAGGAGAGTTGTGAGTTCGGAGGAACAGCTCTCCAAGGCGTTCAAGGCAATGCGCGTCGATTTGACGGCGTCTGAATGGCTCGAGAAGAATAAGTCGGTGAACCTGGCTCGTTTCTGCCGTGTTCATTTCGTAAGTTGTTATATGAATATATATATATATTATAGGCGCACTATGGATCACAATTCACAATTACAAATCGTAGTGGCGAACGTGTGTGACAAACGTGTGTTACGTATATACATTTTTTTCGCAGAATCACCAGTCACAAGGTGCGATTGCAATTCAAAGTGAACGATAGTGATGCCAGTAACCTATGTTTTGTGTGTATGGTTTTTAAAATGTAACATGTTCGTTAAATGATATTAACGAAAAAATGATAATAATATCTTCGTTCAGCTCGGAGTCGATCCCGATGTGCCCGGCGACGTGGTGGCCGGTGATGGTCACACGCAAGCTGGGAGAACTGGCAAAGCGGTTAGTTATCTTTTGAATATGATTTCACGTGTCTATGCATATATCGATTAAATTTTTTTTATCTGTCGTAATTGTTAGTTGGTTGTCTCTTTTTGGGTAGCATATCCCTGTTAGTATCTACTTGAATCATATTAATATTTAAATAACATGTTTCTTGATTAGATGGCCAAACGTTCCATTCCATATGTCCCAAATGAGGTGGACACAGCGGAATATGATTCAATACTAGCTAAGCGTGGCTTTGACGAAGCGACCGTCAACAAATTGCACAACCCACGGTATGATTGAAAAAGTATTTGTTTTAATCATGACGATTCGTGTTAGGTTTGTCTTTCTGAGAAACGAGTATGTGGATGCTGAGAGGGCGGTGGTGGATTACTGTACCTGTAATAACTGCCCTCATTCGGTGTACCCCACCGCTCGTGAGAATCACTGCTGCCTGGAGGGGATGATTGTGCCGAGCAGTCGTTCGTGTGAGTGGTTCCCCAGATATAACAGTTTGTTCGATGGCAAGATGTGCTGTATCACCTCTCTATACACTTGGAAGATGCGCTGCGCTAACAAGGAGGTCAGAGTAGTGCATTTTACCCCATCAGATTGTTATTTTGTAGACATTGTTGAGCCTTGTCTGTTCTCTGTGTGTGGAGAGGTCTTGTCTGTTCTCTGTGTGTGGAGAGGTGGCTCTGCTGTGTGTGTGATCCAGGTGTGCGTGCGCACCGGTCACTCAGCATCCCCTCTGGTCTGTGATACCAGTTGATAAGGAGGAGGCGCGGACGGCCCCTGCCTGGCGAGAGAGAGTCAGTCTTGTCTGTTCTCTGTGTGTGGAGAGGTGGCTCTGCTGTGTGTGTGATCCAGGTGTGCGTGCGCACCGGTCACTCAGCATCCCCTCTGGTCTGTGATACCAGTTGATAAGGAGGAGGCGCGGACGGCCCCTGCCTCGTGCTTGTCGTCGAACACGAGCGTAATGGAGAAAGTGAATGGAAATGGAGATGGGTCGGGAACAAGTGCGAGTTGTGCAGTGTGTATTGGTGACTTGGGGGAGAATGTGTATGCATGTGCAACATGCTGGAACAAAACCCATGGGAGGTGCACGGGAATGACGAGGGAAGAGAGAAAGAGGGTTGAGGAGGGAATGACGTCATGGGTGTGTTCTGAGTGTGAACTGCATGGCAGTCACTCAACTCTTCCCGATCTCGATGGACTCTTCTTTGACAGTCCGCTCACTCGCCCTAAGGGGAAACGGGCTGTGCTGGAGAGTGTCGTAGTAGAGACGGGAGAGAGTGATCCCCTTTGTGTGCGCATGATATCACTGAATATCAACGGATTGAGAGGGAAGATAGACGATCTGAGGAGAGTGGCGGACACGTACAAACCGCACGTGATTGGAGTACAAGAGACAAAGTTGGACAGAAGAATAGAGAGCAAAGAATTGAAAGTGGCCGGATATGAACTGTTCCGGAAGGACCGGACAGCGGGAGGAGGGGGAGTGGCACTGTATGTGAACAGTGCGTTGCGCCCCTCGCTGGTGAGGGAAGAGACTTCTTTGGAATTAGTGGCGGTGAAATGCAGGGGAGAGAAAAGGAGTCAGTTCGTGGTGGCCTCAGTCTACCGTAGCCCGACCAAAGCTATGTCGGCAGCTAAGATTGAGGAGTTTGTTGATGAGCTGGACTCGTGGCTATCTCAGAGAGATAAATTGATGGATGTGATTATCGGAGGAGATATGAATGTGTGTTGGAACAATAGTGAGTCGGCGAACCTCAAGGAGGTGTGTGCTGAACACTCGATGAAACAAGTCGTTTCACACGTGACACATCGAAACCGATTGATTGATATTATGATGATGAGCAGGCGAGTGAGGATAGCTGGAGTGAAGCACCTCGCTCCTGTCGAGAAAGAACATGAACCCATCATGGTTGACACATGCATTCGATGCGAGAATCGAAAGGAGAAGCCAGTAAAGGGCTACGATTTCAAGAAGGCAAACTGGACGGGTCTGATAGAGTTTCTTGGAAAAGAAGTGCGATGTGAGTGGATAGAGGACAGGAGTCTGTCGATTGATGACATGTGGAGAAAGTTTGTGGATGTGGTTAAAGCGGGTATGCAGAAGTGGATACCGCTCAAATCATTCCGCAGGAGAAGAGGGTGCGAGTGGATGAGCGAGAGTGTCAAGACTTTGCAGCGGCGGAAAGACGCACTGCACAAGTTGAGCAAGGAAAGGGGAGACAGCGAGGCAAAAGCTGCGTTTAGACATGCTCGAAAACAGCTGGCTAAAGAGACAGCCAACGAGAAGAAGAATTTCTTTGATAAGAAGTTTGCCTCTGTAGAGAGTCCCACAGACTTCTGGAAGACTATTGAGTGTCTGACAGGAAAAACGAAGGGCACGGAAATCCCCGATCTGATTGACTCGAATGGGAAGATGGCTGTGTCAGATCAGCAGAAGGCAGACATGCTCATGGAGCAGTTTGTCAAGGTTGGAAACACAATGGAAAGTGAGATGCCGGAGATTGCATCGGATGCGAATAGAGTCCCTCCCTGCTCGAGAGAGTTCGTGGAGAAGTACATACGAGAAGCATCTGAGCAGAAAGCAAGTGGAATCGATGGAATAACTGTGAGGCTGTTGAAGAGGTGTGTGAAACCATTGACTGCGCCAATCGTGGCTATGATCAATCGGTGTCTACACGAGGAGAAGTTCCCTCGGGGATGGAAGGAAGCGGTGATATCACCCATTCAGAAAGTGGAACACCCACAGCACCCAGTCGATTTCCGACCGGTGTCACTGCTACCTATTGTTAGCAAGATGGCAGAGGAGTATGTGTTTGGAATGATGGTTGGAGAGATAGACCGGAAGCTGTCTCCGAATCAGTTTGGATTCCGGAAGGGAAGGAGCACTGTGGACGCGCTACTGAGTTTCCAGTATGGAATGAGCGAGTGCCTGCAGAGTTGTAAGAGGAAGGCTGCTCGGGCGGTTGCAGTGTTTTTCGATATTTCGAAAGCATTCGATACGATCCCTCTTGGACATTTGGTAAATGTTCTAAGACATGATTTCAACCTTGCCGATTCGTACCTCAGATTGATAAAAGATTATCTGTCTAACAGGAGGATGCGAGTGCGAGTGAACGGGACCCTGAGTGAAGAGAAGGAGGTTGTGAGTGGAGTGCCGCAGGGAAGTATCCTAGGACCACTTCTATTCAATTGTTACGTGAATCGAGTGGGGTCGATACAATTGAATGAAGGGGCGCGCATTGTTCAATACGCCGACGATACGGTATATGTCTCTCGGTATCTTACCGATGGAGACAAGGAGAATGCACAAGAAGATGTGGAGAAACTGAGTGGGCTCTTCTCAGAGATGGGAATGAAGCTGAATGCGGGAAAGTGCAAGGTGATTCGAATGGGAGTGTATGAGAAGGAACCAGATTTTGAGGTGAATCTGCATATTGGTGGAACAGAGCTCGAGTGTACTAGCAAGTACAAATATCTTGGAGTGGCAATTGATCCACTGATGAACTTCAGTGGTCACGTGGCTGAGAGGGTGACGAAGGCTCGCCAAGCTATTGGTGCTTTGGTGCGAACTATGAGGAAGTGGGCTCCTCGAAGCGCTTTCGAGAGAGTGTACAAGGCGTGTATTGAGCCAGGACTGCTGTATGCAGCAGAAGGATGGTTTCCTGCAAACGAGACAGACAGGGCAAGACTCGAAAGAGTGAATGTGCATGCAGCCAGGCTGGTGCAGAATGATTTCACGTCATCAGATGGCCGAGTGCTAGAGAAGGCTAAGTGGAACACGGTGAATAAGACCGTGAGCGAAAGAAGGAGGGTGCTCATGTGGAATTATGTGCACGGAGTGCGAGCCCCTCCAGATGGAATGCTGGTCCTGGTGTCGGACAGTGGAGTGAGAAGGACAGCACGCGGTGGCCACTCACTGAGAGTGATGGAGCCTGTGGTGACAAGTGCGAGACTGCACGACTACCCGGTGAACGAGTTGAGAAGGCTTTGGAATGCCCTACCGGAGAAGGCTGTCTTGGAGGAGACCAAACAGTCATTCAAGCGTGCTGTCAAGAATCTGTGAATTGTGACCGTCGGAGACGGTGTTTTATTTTACTAACAGTTGTGTTTATCGACTAGCGTGCTTATATAGCACGTCAGTTGAACTAATTTAGTTCTCACAGTCGTTATAATCCAAGGCTCTGTCTTGTTTTCGGCTGAGAACAATTGGTACGGCTATATCCTTGTTACTCTCTATGAGTAGTGAGATAAACGCAATACCAACAATAAAAAAAAAAAAATCGAGGTGGAGATGCTCACGATGAGCGCCGGAGAGCGTAAGAAGCAGGAGTCTCGTTTGAAGGAGGACCCCAATTGGTAGTGGTGGAATTGCATACATTTATTATGCTGGTAATTTAGCGTGTTTCGCTACTATGCCTACAAGGCAACGGTTGCTATGATGTACGGTGTGCTCGCGTTCCAAGTTCGCGTTCCCCTCCCGTCGTGCATTCGTAATGCGATTGAGTGCCTCTTTCCTGATTCCTCTGGCGAATATCATGGATATACTGATGCCCCTCGATAATTATTTGAACATGAATATGCATTGACCATTGATTGTATTGCATTAGTTTGTAATCATTGTTATGGCATGTATGTATGTATGTTGCATTATTCCATAATAAATGTTTTTGCAGGTATCCATGATGAGTGACTTGCCGAGCAACGATCGAGCGACGCGACTGACCCGCGCCGGACACGGACAGTACGCTGACGTAGGCTTCGATCTTGTCAATAGTAGTAGTAAACCTCATTTTTAGGCGTTCACCCTACTCAACTCGACCGGTTGTGCGAGAACTGAAGGTACGATTTCTGTTTGTTTTTTGTTACGAATTCGAATGATATAGGTGCATGGTGGGCCGGTCCAAATTCTGCTCGAGAAACTCGTCTCTATGAGGTACAATATCATTTGAAATTCAATTCTTTACTAGTTTGTTTAGCATGTGAACAACACTACTGAAGTATTAGATGTCGGCAAGAAGGAAGAAGCGCGTCGACGGAAGGATGCGGAACAGGTGTGTGGAGAGAGAGGGAAGGGGGGAGAGAGAGGGAGGGAGGGGAGAGAGAGGGAGGGAGGGGAGAGAGAGGGAGGGAGGTGAGAGAGGAAGGGGAGAGATAGGGAGGGAGGGAGAGAGGGAGGGAGGGGAGAGAGGGAGGGGGAGAGATAGGGAGGGAGGGAGAGAGAGGAGGGAGAGATGAGCAATTCAGGTGCTGGTGTCGCAAGGTGCGGGGACACAGCGTCCGGTCAGATGCAATCGCCGCTCTCGGAGCGCAGACTGCGTTGTGAGTGCACTGCTATGTTTTCATTGACTATTCGTTATAGCGTCTGTCGACGCATTGCACTGGATGCTGCAAGTGCACCTTCCCTCCTCGCCTGAAGGTGAGTATGGTAATGATAACCTGTATTCATTATTGTTTTCCACTGCAGGCCGTCTCTCGCGCAGGCCGTCAATTGAAGAAGCGCATCCTACCCAAGTACGACAGTTCCACGGAATCCGCGTCGTCATATTCCAAGAGGCCGAGGACTGTGAAGAACGTTAGTAAGACGACACGTAGTAACCAATGTTTGTTCAGTTTCACAATTATTGTTTGTGATTCGTACATATTACCGTAATTCGATTTTTGATTTTATAAATTTATAAACAATCAATACAATCATGTGTTCTTTGTGAAGAATATGATTATTGTGTTGGTTAGTAGTTAGTGGTTATGTCGGATGGAGTTACAAACTGTAGTTCACAAGATTTGTAGTGTTTTTCGTACAGGATTCCGGCGAGTCTTACCATCCGCAGAAGGACGATTCGGGCCACAGCGAGTCTGGCCCTCCTCTCTCTACTGATCCCACTCTCCTCGCGCGCCGTTTCTTGATCGAGGGCGAGAAGCTGCTCCAACTTTTCTCCCGCTGTACCATGTGCGGGCGGGAGGAGGACGGGGGTGGCATGTCTGTCTGCCTTGTCCAGAAGGGCACCTGTCCGGTGATCCGGCAGCGGTGCGTGGGGTGTAGTGAGACGACGTGGGAGGGACAGCGTCGCTCGACCACGCACACAGCCGATCGTTCGTTTGCGGGGAACACCTCGCTCATCACGTCCTTGTTCACCACTGGCTGTTCATTTTCGGTTAGTACACTTTGTCAACTCCTGCAATATTCAATCCATTCATTTCGATTACTGTATCTACCGTAACCATCATCTACAGTATACAGCGCAAAATGTTCTTTCGCAGGCGTTCAATGATGTGGCGAAAACATTGGATATGGCGACAATCTCCCAGAGTCAGTACCAGTGGGTTCTCAAGAACCTCGTGGCACCTGCGGTGCAGAGGGTGTACGAACGGAGAAGGGCAAAGTGGATCCAGCGAATCAAGGAGATGAACAAGATTGAAGGGGTTGGTGAAACATTTTATGACAAATTAAAATAAATGTAATCTGATCGAAACAAAAGCAAGGAACTAATCAATGAACCAGTCAATCAATCAATAAAACAATTAATCAATAAAATCAACCTTATCACTAGTCGATCCGCGTTGCCGCCGATTCCCAGTGGGACTCTCCTGGGTTCTGGGGTCTCAACGCCGTGACGCGCTTCACTGAGCACAAAACCGGCATTGTGATCCACTTCGAGACACTCCGGCGAAGTGAAGTCGGTACGTGAAATATACATTCATTAGGATTAAACGGGAGAGAAATACAAACCAATTTACATATTAATACTGACCGTTTGTAGCCAACTCGGCTGCGATGGAGCCGGAAGGGATCCGTCGCGGGCTGGCGGCGCTGCTCGCCACCTTCTCGATCCTCTCCATCACCACAGACCGCTCCAAGACCCTGAAGAAGGTCATCGCTCAAGAGTTCCCCGATCTCAAGCACCTTGCCGACCTCTGGCATTGTCAGAAACCGGTTGCGAAGCAGCTCAAAGATGTAAGCATTCGACATAAACAAAAGCTAAGTTATAAATTAGGCCGCCAAGCTAAAGAAGTACACCCCGCTGGCTGGTCATCGCAAGAGCATCGTTTCGCACGTATGGTTCAGCTTCAAGAGCGGCAAGGACGGGGAGGAGGTGGTGGAGATGATCAAGGCGATACTCAAGCACATGGCGGGTATACACGAGTGGCACAATGTGAGTACGAGGAATAACAGTCATAGGAACGAGAGGGTGCCTACTCGTAGTGTTCCTGTGAACGCCAACCCCTCAAAAAGTGAGCATATACTATAATGAAAAAATCTATCATAGGACCCCGACTTCACACACTTTCACCAGTGCGGACACGGGCCGCTCGATCCCGCCACCCGCCGAGACATTCCCGTGAACTCACCCAGCATGGCCCGCCTGAAGAAGATCCTTTTGGAGCCGTGCTTCATCGCAGATGCAGGAAGAGTGGACTGCGAGGGGTCGACGGCGGAGTGTGAAGCCTGCAACTCACTCTCCTTGAAATATGCTCCGAAGCGCATACATTTGTGAGTAGGCGAATCACAAATGAAAGTGTTTATCCGCAATACCGTAATCATTGGGGGAAAATATAGTGAACATGTACCTTGTAGCCCACTCCTCTGGTACCATCTGAGACAGATGCTTGCCGTGTTGCACTGGAATGAGCTGCGGGAAGAGGAGCTGGACGGACGGCGCGTTGTCTTGAAAGAGAGGAACGTGATCGTCAAGTTCCGCGAGGAGCCCGTCAAGAAGAAGGTTAGTACAGTAATAAACCGATAAATGTGAATGAATGCTTTAGGTGTTATCGAAAGTTGCGCTCACCTTTCGCGAGGAGATACTGCAGGAGGTGCTCCTACTGAAGGCGGAGCGACTGGAGGCGGCAGCGACTGCGAGAAGGGAGAAGAGGGAGAAGCACGCAGCGCCCGCCAAGGAACCTGGAGATGAGGAAGAGGTTGAAGGGAACGAGAACGCGAACACGGAAGACGACATGGATGGGGACATGGACGGTTTCGACCTACCTCATGCCGACCGCGTCCTCGACGATCTCTTCGGAGAAGTCGAGAGCGGTGGCGAGGAGGAAGATGACGACTGGGGAGATGAGCTCCTCGCCGCGTACGTCACCAAGAAATAGTGTGGGAAATTGTTTTCTATGATCGATATTAATGGATGTTATATATGAAATGAGATAAAATAAATTTAACAAAACAATTCTACCTATCAAAGCAATATAACACATGAATGTACACAAGGAACCACAAACAAAATTCGAAACGTTCAAAGAAGTGAAAATATCAGCTGACCGCTGCTTATATACACAATGCTTTATTACAACACGGAAACCGTAAAAAACATCCGATCGCTGAAAAGATCAGTAAATGTCATAAGTGCGAAATAAAAAGCAGTAACTTTACTGTTGCTTGTTTCGTCGTAGTAAAATAATAATTTTGTATTTATTTTTAAAATAATTATTTTTCAAAGTGAATAGTATCATTGGACGGCTAATTTCGACAAGAATATCATATAACATTGTGAACGCGGTTGAGAAAAATAAATTTAGAGTGGTACATTCCTTTAAAAAAAAGGGTTCTAAAATTAATATCGCGGTTGGTTTTCAAGATAGAAAGGCCAAAACTGGTACAAGTAACAAGTAAATAATTTCTAATTTTAGGTAAACATTTTTGGTAAACTAGTAAACAAAGTTGTAAACAACTCTGAAACTGGAGTGTTTGATATTTAAAGTGTACTAGACTTGATGGAGAGTTCATATCAGATGTTTACAAGTCAGGTAAACAAGTAAACAAAAACGTAAACAACTCTGAAACTTGAGATTTCAATGTCTAACGTGTACTTTAGCCATAGTAGAATTCACATTTGAAATTTTGATAAATTAACGCGAAGAGGCGAGCGCGCCGAAGGCGCGCGAGCCTCGGAGCGCAGTGCGGCGGCGAAGCCGCCGCCACTAGCGGGCCGGAGGCGAGCGAAGCGAGCCTCCGGCCCGCTAGTCACCCGCCCACCCCCTATAAATTATGCTATGGAGTTTGTTTGTCTGTCTGTCCGGGGTTGTATCTCAAGTTGTAGTGATCGATGGGGGTTGAGGTATGGAAATTAGATCTCAGGTGGTGACCGCACGCAAAATTTTACCTGGGGTCCTGATCTGACCATTCCTTATATGGGTTGACCGAAACTCTCATGAACATAGACGAAATTTTAAGCACTTTTTATGTAAACTATGTTTCGTTTTCAAGCTACTGAGATGCCCTTTTGGGGTTAAGGTACTGTAGGGTCGAGAATTTAAGTTTTGATTTTCGACCTCATTTGCATATTTCCAAATATGGTAATGACGTATCTCGGTAACTTTTGATGCCAAAGAGTCCACACTTGGTATGTGACCTGGAGGCAAGTCAGCGATGTTGTTGTTTACATGTTTGTCAACAAGTAAACAAGTTTGTAAACAAATTTAAAGTTTGTTTTGAAGGTATCTAAGATGATGTAGACTTGGAGGCGAGTTCAAAAATGTTGTTTACAGATGATGTAAACAAGTAAACAACTTTGTAAACAATCTGAAAATGTGTTTTGAAGATGTCAAATGTTCAGTAACATTATTGGTGAGTCCAAAAATGTTGTTTACAGATGATGTAAACAAGTAAACAAAAATGTAAACAACCTGCAAACGTGTTTCAAAGGTGTATAACGTGTAGTAGACTTGAAGGCGAGTTAAAAAATGTTGTTTACAAAAAGTGTAAACAAGTAAACAAATTTGTAAACAACGTTCAATTGTCTTCATTTCTGGTATTCTGTCTTGTAATGTACTTCTAAGTTAGATTAGAGGTTTGTGGACATATTTTAGTTATAAAATTAGATTTGAGTGATGATTTCAGTTTTGATGTTTGAGAGTTGAGGCCGCCGAAGGCGGCCCTAGCCCGAGCGGCGCGCCAGCGCCGCTCGGGCTAGTCGCCCGCCCACCCCCTATAAATTATGCTATGGTGTCTGTCTGTCGTTCCGCAGTTGTATCTCAAGTTGTAGTGATCGTTGGGGGTTGAGGTATGGAAATTAGATCCTAGGTGGTCACCGCACGCAATCGTTTACCTGGGGTCCTGATCTGACCATTCCTTATAGGGGTTCTCCCTGGAAAATTTGCATATCTGAGAACATAGAATCTGAAAAATGGCCAGTTCTATGTAAACTATGGTTAGTTTTTGAGCTACTGAGATTCCCTTTTAGGGTTAGGGTACTGTAGGGTCAATGATTTAAATTTTGATTAATGACCTCATTTGCATAATTCCAAATATGGTAATGTTGTATCTCGGTCAGTTTTGAAGCCAAAGAGTCCAAACTTGGTACGTGACCTGGAGGCAAGTCAGCGATGTTGTTGTTTACATGTTTGTCAACAAGTAAACAACTTTGTCAACAAATTCAAAGTTTGTTTTGAAGGTATCTAAGATGATGTAGATCGAGAGACGAGTTCAAAAATGTTGTTTACAGGTGATGTAAACAAGTAAACAACTATGTAAACAACCTGAAAATGTGTTTTAAAGATATCAAATGTTTAGTAACATTCTTGGTGTGTTCAAAAATGTTGTTTACAATTGTTGTAAACAAGTAAACAATTGTGTAAACAACCCGAAACTGTGTTTTAGAGATGTGTAACGTGTAGTAGACTTGGAGGCGAGTGCATAAATGTTGTTTACATAAAGTGTAAACAAGTAAACAAAATTGTAAACAACGTCAATTTGTCTTAAATTTTGGTATTTAGTGGTGTAATGTAATTCTTAGTTAAATTAGAGGTTTGTGAGCAAGCATTAGTTCTTAAATTAGATTTGATTTATGATTTCAGTTTTGATGTTGGAGTGGTGAGGCCGCCGAAGGCGGCCCTAGCCCGAGCGGCGCGCCAGCGCCGCTCGGGCTAGTTGCCCTGGCAGGGCTATATAAAATTTGCTATGGTACGTGTCTGTCGTTCCGGGCACGTATCTCAAGTCCCAAAGTACCAATCCGACTCAACTCGAGACGTTTTCATCGGTCCCTCGACCGCACGCAATCGTTCTATTTTCGTTCACCTAGCTCACCTGTACAGGTAGATACACCTGTCGGAAGAAATTTGAATTTTCTGAAGGGGGGACCACATGGATTTTGAAATTTTTGAAATTTTTGTTTTCAATTCTCTCATCCCTTTAACCAATGACACCCTCGGTCCTAAGTACCTGCCAGGTACCGTCACACCTGTCACCTGTCATCTCTCACCTGAGATAAATTAGCATAAACTTCAAATTTCACTTTACGACCCCGTAACTTTCGTCTAGGTGAGAGTTGACACCTGGATTTTCTTATTTAATTATCACTACCGTCTTACATTTATTCATGAATTATTTCAGATTTTTATTTAATGTTTGAATTTTATTTAATTTTTCAATTTTCGCCTTTTTCAATACTCAAAAATAATCTAAAATTAATAACTCGGTTAGTTTTCAAGGTAGAGGACTCAAACTTGGTACAGGTAACAAGTAAACAAATACAAAATCATAGGTAAACAACTTAGGTAAACAAGTAAACAAAAAAGTAAACAACTCCAAATCTCATTTCAAAGGTATCTAACGTGTACTACACCAAGTACTGAGTTCATATTTGTTGTTTACAAGATAAGTAAACAAGTAAACAAATTTGTAAACAACTCAGAAATGTGTTTTAAGGTTCTCTAACATGTAGTACTCGAAATACTGAGTTCAAAAGTAAAGTTTACAAGTCAGATAAACACTTAAACGAAACTGTAAACAACTCAAAAACTTTAGATTTCGACGTCTGAGGTGTACTAGAGACATAAGCGAAATCAGATTAGATTTTTGATGAGTTGACGCGGAGAGGCGAGCGCGCCGAAGGCGCGCGAGCCTCGGAGCGCAGTGCGGCGGCGAAGCCGCCGCCACTAGCGGGCCGGAGGCGAGCGAAGCGAGCCTCCGGCCCGCTAGTCGCCCCGGCGGCAGGGGCTATATAAAATTTGCTATGGCGTATGTATGTTTTTCCAGGCTCATATCTCAAGTCTCAAAAGTCCGATCTTTGTCAACTCGGCACGATTTGATGGGTCCCTTGACCGTACGCAATCGTTCCATTTTCATTAACCCAGCTCACCTGCACATGTAGATACACCTGAAAATATCGATTTTTCGAGCATTTTTTAGGTTTCAGTACTCATAACTGTGATCCACAAACATGATACAGTACTGATATTTTCTACAACTAACATGTAGACAAGTAACTAACTTTATGTAAACAAGTTAAGTAAACAAGTAAACAAAGAAGTAAACACCACTCAATATAAGTGCCTGTTTTCAGAGCCAGATTACAAAACCATCTACTGTGTCCGCTAATGAGACAGTTGGAAGCTGGATTTTATCATTTAATTATCAGTACAACAATAACATCTGCTATACAAATCACCAGATTTTTATCTATTTTTTGAATTTTATTTAATTTTCAAAATTTCACTTTTTAATTACTCAGAAACACTTTAAAATCGATAACTGGGGTATTTTTTGAGGTACAAGGTTCATACTTGGTACAGGCAACAAGTAAATAAATACAATTTTTAGGTAAACAACTTAGGTAAACAAGTAAACAAAAAAGTAAACAAGTCCAAATCTCCTGATTTTGATATCGATACTAAACCTGCAGGAGAGTTCAAAGATAGTGTTTACAAGTCAGGTAAACGAGTAAACAAATTTGTAAACAACTCCAAAACTATAGATTTTGATATCTAAAGTGTACTAGACTCGATGAAGAGTTCATATCTGATGTTTACATGACAAGTAAACAAGTAAACAAAGTTGTAAACAACTCCAAAACTAGCGATTTTGGGATCTAATTGATACTAAACCTGCAGGAGAGTTCAAACATAGTGTTTACAAGTCAGGTAAACAAGTAAACAAAAATGTAAACAACTATAAAACTTTAGATTTCATTGTCTGATGTGGATTAGAGCCATAGGAGAGTTCAGATTGGAGTTTTTGATGAGTTGACGCGAAGAGGCGAGCGCGCCGAAGGCGCGCGAGCCTCGAAGCGCAGTGCGGCGGCGAAGCCGCCGCACTGCGCTTCGAGGCTCGTGTTTGAACCTTTCTATGTTTGAACCTTTAAACTTCATATTTTGTCATGAAACTCGCACAGTAACATGAACCATGCATGCTATTTACAGTTTTACAGTTTCATTTCAAAATACCAGTTCAAAAAAGTTTTACAGCATTTTTCATTTTCTGACAGGATCAATCACGTAAGATGCAAAACGCAAAAACCTTGAATATCTTTGTTAGTTTTGAAGACTAAAATATCAAACTTCAGTTGATGATAGAAGACACTCGGCCGTTCACACCATATCAATTTCAAATGAAATACTCATTCCGTTTTCAAAATATGAATATTCAAATTTGTTGTTTGAAATTATGTTATGAGTATATATTTAGAGGTTTTAGAGCGGAAAGGCGAGCGCGCCGAAGGCGCGCGAGCCTTGGAGCAAACGCGGCGCGAAGCGCCGCCACTAGCGGCCGGAGGCGAGCTTTTCAAGGTAGACACTTCATACTCATACCATAACAAGAGTACACAAGTACATTTTTGTTAGTAAACACCTCATGTCAACAAGTAAACAAAGAAGTAAACAACACAAAATTTCATTTCAGAAGTATCTAACGTGTACTAGACCATGTAGTGAGTTCAAATTTGCTGTTCACATGAAAAGTAAACAAGTAAACAAACTTGTAAACAACTCCGAATCTCATTTTAAAGGTATCTAACGTGTACTAGACCAAGTACTGAATTCATAATTGTTGTCTACAAGTGAAGTAAACAAATAAACAAGTTTGTAAACAATTCAGAAATGTGTTAAAACGTCTCTAACATGTAGTAGTAGAACGTCTCTAACATGTAGTAGTAGATTTGAATTATGATTTCAGTTTTGATGTTTGAGTGTTGAGGCCGCCGAAGGCGGCCCTAGCCCGAGCGGCGCGCCAGCGCCGCTCGGGCTAGTCCCCCATTGAGACTAATATTTACTATGGTGTGTGTCTGTCATTCTTTCCGGAGAGATATCTCTTTTCAAAGTGTACCTTATTTGCTGATTTTTTCTAGAAAGTTTCTTCAATACCCGAGAACGCAAAATTCCAAATATCTCGTCAATAGCGATCTTCTGATCATAGTTATCACCTAATCTCTTAACTATGGAGAAAATTTTCAAAATACTTCAATTTGAACGAAATTTGGAGGATAGGTGAATCGACCTAGAAAAAATCGATAGCCGCGATACCAGCTGGCTGTGACCTCATCTTCATGCCCAAAAAGGCGAATGTACCCAAAATGCACCCAAATTTCATGGTCTTCGATTTCTATAAAAATTGAATAGAAGATAGATTACGTAAAAAAGAGTATAGAAATTTGTTTCATTTCTCGAAAAGTCGCGAAATAAAGCAAATATGATCGACTTTTCGTACAGGCAATATAGAGTGTCCAATTTGTAAACTTAAGCTTTTATGGGCATATAAGCCCTACTGTCAAAATTTCAGAACGATCGGACTTTGTCTTCATATGATATTAGATCATTTTTGAGCGCGCGCTACTTGCTGGGGTCGCGCCCTCTGGGTTGCTCGCTACCAGCCGCGAGGTCAACAGATCAATACCAATTAGTTGGCATTCGCATTTACTGACCCATATCCACATAGTGGTGCACTTGTTCGATAGAAATACGTGTAAATAAAATCAATAATAGATTGATTCAGTTGAAAAAGACAAAATTTCTAGCTTCAACGCATAACTTCAACGAAACGAAGAGTTGAAGATTGTGGAAAAGACAAGTAAAAGTTTGGCAAGACGAGTTCTATCGTTATATAATGGTTTGTAAAGATCAAACAAACTTCAAACTTTATCAAGCTACTTCAAACATGCTCACAACACTTAGGGCGCGCCCACCGGCGTAATTTCTCTCAGCCGTGGCAACGAGGTCATTGTATGTGTATGATAGAAATACGGATTGAAAACAGTGACTGATCGGGTACATAGTGTTGTAGAAAAAACTTTCGTTGTCATACTCTTCATACTACTACTACAGCAAGCAGATTATGCGAGGGGCGTGCCAGCCGGCGTGCTTTCTGTCAGCCGTCGCATGGAAAGGTCACTGCATTGTAGACATATATTTCTTCTTTCGTTTTTTTGTTAATAGAACATTGTTTTATCGAGACTGTTATGCTCTCGTTATTACTGAAAAACGCGTTGTCTTTTGAGCAGTTCAGTAAAGAATGGAAGTGAGGTGAGGTGAGCATCAAGTGCAAGACTCATTCCAAGTTACGACGACTGTGATTAAATATTGAATGATATCTGTAATTGATGTTGAGTCATATTTTTTACATGACTTGCTACCCCGCTTCGTTCTCGAGCGCGAATAATATTTGATGTAATACTTGCTCACTCTAGCGACAAAAAAAATCAGAATGTGAGAGCATTGTACAATTTGAGAGTGAGAGTGGGCAACAGAGATGATAGTACTGTATCTAGAAAATTGTTTTCACCGCCGCGGAGACGTGAGAGTAGACAGAATAGTGCATAGAACTGCTTCTAGAAAAGTGTTGTGATCGATGCGGAGACGTGAGAGTAGACAGAAGAGAGCATAAAACTGCTTCTAGAAAAGTGTTGTGATCGATGCGGAAACGTGAGAATAGACAGAAGAGAGCATAGAACTGCTTCTAGAAAAGTGATGTGATCGATGCGGAGACGTGAGAGTAGACAGAAGAGAGCATAGAACTGCTTTTAGAAAAGTGTTGTGATCGTTGCGGAGACGTGAGAGTAGACAGAAGAGAGCATAGAACTGCTTCTAGAAAAGTGTTGTGATCGATGCGGAAACGTGAGAGTAGACAGAAGAGAGCATAGAACTGCTTTTAGAAAAGTGATGTGATCGATGCGGAGACGTGAGAGTAGACAGAAGAGTGCATAGAACTGCTTCTAGAAAAGTGTTGCAATCGATGCGGAGACGTGAGAGTAGACAGAAGAGAGCATAGAACTGCTTCTTAAAAAGTGTTGTGATCGATGCGGAGACGTGAGAGTAGACAGAAGAGAGCACATAACTGCTTCTAGAAAGTGATGTGATCGATGCGGAGACGTGAGAGTAGACAGAAGAGAGCATAGAACTGCTTCTAGAAAAGTGATGTGATCGATGCGGAGACGTGAGAGTAGACAGAAGAGATCATAGAACTGCTTCTAGAAAGTGATGTGATCGATGCGGAGACGTGAGAGTAGACAGAAGAGATCATAGAACTGCTTCTAGAAAGTGATGTGATCGATGCGGAAACGTGAGAATAGACAGAAGAGAGCATAGAACTGCTTCTAGAAAAGTGATGTGATCGATGCGGAGACGTGAGAGTAGACAGAAGAGAGCATAGAACTGCTTTTAGAAAAGTGTTGTGATCGTTGCGGAGACGTGAGAGTAGACAGAAGAGAGCATAGAACTGCTTCTAGAAAAGTGTTGTGATCGATGCGGAAACGTGAGAGTAGACAGAAGAGAGCATAGAACTGCTTTTAGAAAAGTGATGTGATCGATGCGGAGACGTGAGAGTAGACAGAAGAGTGCATAGAACTGCTTCTAGAAAAGTGTTGTAATCGATGCGGAGACGTGAGAGTAGACAGAAGAGAGCATAGAACTGCTTCTTAAAAAGTGTTGTGATCGATGCGGAGACGTGAGAGTAGACAGAAGAGATCATAGAACTGCTTCTAGAAAGTGATGTGATCGATGCGGAGACGTGAGAGTAGACAGAAGAGATCATAGAACTGCTTCTAGAAAGTGATGTGATCGATGCGGAAACGTGAGAATAGACAGAAGAGAGCATAGAACTGCTTCTAGAAAAGTGATGTGATCGATGCGGAGACGTGAGAGTAGACAGAAGAGAGCATAGAACTGCTTTTAGAAAAGTGTTGTGATCGTTGCGGAGACGTGAGAGTAGACAGAAGAGAGCATAGAACTGCTTCTAGAAAAGTGTTGTGATCGATGCGGAAACGTGAGAGTAGACAGAAGAGAGCATAGAACTGCTTTTAGAAAAGTGATGTGATCGATGCGGAGACGTGAGAGTAGACAGAAGAGTGCATAGAACTGCTTCTAGAAAAGTGTTGTAATCGATGCGGAGACGTGAGAGTAGACAGAAGAGAGCATAGAACTGCTTCTTAAAAAGTGTTGTGATCGATGCGGAGACGTGAGAGTAGACAGAAGAGAGCACATAACTGCTTCTAGAAAGTGATGTGATCGATGCGGAGACGTGAGAGTAGACAGAAGAGAGCATAGAACTGCTTCTAGAAAAGTGATGTGATCGATGCGGAGACGTGAGAGTAGACAGAAGAGATCATAGAACTGCTTCTAGAAAGTGATGTGATCGATGCGGAGACGTGAGAGTAGACAGAAGAGATCATAGAACTGCTTCTAGAAAGTGATGTGATCGATGCGGAGACGTGAGAGTAGACAGAAGAGAGCATAGAACTGCTTCTAGAAAAGTGATGTGATCGATGCGGAGACGTGAGAGTAGACAGAAGAGATCATAGAACTGCTTCTAGAAAGTGATGTGATCGATGCGGAGACGTGAGAGTAGACAGAAGAGAGCATAGAACTGCTTCTAGAAAGTGATGTGATCGATGCGGAGACGTGAGAGTAGACAGAAGAGAGCACAGAACTGCTTCTAGAAAGTGATGTGATCGATGCGGAGACGTGAGAGTAGACAGAAGAGAGCATAGAACTGCTTCTAGAAAAGTGATGTGATCGATGCGGAGACGTGAGAGTAGACAGAAGAGATCATAGAACTGCTTCTAGAAAAATGTTGTGATCGATGCGGAGACGTGAGAGTAGACAGAAGAGACGTTCGAATTGTCTCTAGAAAATTGTCGTGACAGCAGCAAAGATGTGAAATTAGACAGAAGAGACCACGGAACTGTCTCTAGAAAATTGTCGTGACAGCAGCAAAGACGTGAGAGTAGAAAGAACATACCATATAATTGTCTCTAAAAAGTTCTTGTCATCGCCGCGGAGACGTGAGAGTAGACGAGAGAGAGAGAGAGAGAAAGAGAGAGAGAGAGAGAGAGAGAGAGAGAGAGAGAGAGAGGAGAGAGAACGAAAGAGGGAAAGAGAGTGTATATATGTAAAAAAAATAATGAAAGTGAGACAGAAGAAAGATAGAGAAAGTAGGAGAGAGATAGTTAGAAAGACAGAAAGTGAAAGAGATACACAGTCCTTTCACGTGGATGTCTCTCCGTAAGAATCAATAGAGAACAATCAGCAAGATGAATTACTATTCTATTTTCTATTCTTGGATACCTAGTGCGAAGGCGCGCGGTAGCGCGCCGGAGCGCTAGTCCCCCTTTCATACTAATATTTACTATGGTGTCTGTCTGTCTGTCTGTCTGTCTGTCCTTCCGGAGAGATATCTCTTTTCAAAGTCTACTCTAACTACTCATTTTTTCTAGAAAGTTTCTTCAATACCTGAGAACGCAAAATTCCAAATATCTCGTCAATAGCGATCTCCTAATCATAGTTATCACCTAATCTCTTAACTATGAAGAAAAATTTCAAAATACTTCAATGAGAATCAAATTTGGAGAGTAGGTGAATCGACCTAGAAAAAGTCGATAGCCGCGATACCAGCTGCCTGTGACCTCATCTTCATGCCCAAATAGGCGAATGTACCCAAAATGCACCCAAAATTCATGATCTTCGATTTCTATCAAAATTGAATAGAAGAAAGATTACGTATAACAGATTATAGAAACTGGTTTCCTTTTTTGAAAAGTCACCAAATATGGCGAATATGATCGACTTTTCGTACAGACGAGATAGAGGGTCCAATTTGTAAACTTAAGCTTTTATGAGCAAAAAAGCCCTTCTGTCAAAGTTTCAGATCGATCGGACTTTGTCTTCATACAGTATTAGACATTTTCTGCGCGCGCGTTACTTGCTGGGGTCGCGCCCACCGGATTGCTCGCTAACAGCCGCCAGGTCAACCGATCGATATCGAATAGTTGGCATTCGCAATCACTGACCCATATCCACTCAGTTGTGTCTTTTTTATAGGAATATGTCTAAATATAACAATATTGGATTGAGTCAGTTGAAAAAGACAAAATTTCTATCTTCAACAAATAACTTTGACAAAACGAAAAGTTGAAGGTTGAGAAAGTTAAGTAAAATGTTTCGAGACGTTAATAGATAGTGCTTTCTAACGATCAAATCAACCTCAAACTGTTTCAAACTCCTTTACACGTGCGCACAACGTGTGTGAGGGCGCGCCAGCCGGCTTCTTTTCTCGAAGTCATTGTAGACGTAATATAGAACTATGTACTGCTTCTTTTTTTCAGTTGAAACTAAGTTTTGAGTTTATTACTTGTACTCTTGTACATATTCAGCCTGAAATTCCGCTTTTCGATGCAGTACAGTGTCGAGTGGAAGTGAGGTGAGGTGAGAATCGAGTTCACCTTACATGTCATTTGGCAAGCACAGGCGGTCAAATTATATTTTTAGAACGTGAGAGAGTAGACAGTAGGGAGAGAAGACAGTAGAGAAGAGAGTAGTACTTTCTGTTTAAAAAAGTTTTTACATAACTGTCTTTCGAAAGTCGCAGTGACTACTGCAGATGTGAGAATAGAAGAGTAGACAGAAGGTACCATAGTACTGTCTCTAAAAAGTTGTTGTCACCGCAGCGGGGACGTGAAAGTATACAAGAGAGAGAATAGGAGAGAGAGAGAGAGAGAGAGAGAGAGAGAGAGAGAGAGAGAGAATAGGAGAGAGAAAAGAGGAGAGAGAAGGGAGAGTAGACATAACTGTCTCTCGAAAGTCGCAGTGATAGTGATTACTGCAGATGTGAGAGTGAGAGTGGAAGAGGTGACGAGAGGTGAAAGTAGACAGAATAAAACATAGTAATGTCTCTAGAAAGTTGTTGTCACAGTAGAAGAAAAGGATGCAGTAGACAAACAAGAGCATAGTATTAGTATTGTCTCTAGAAAGTTGACAGTAGACAATACTAATATTATAATACTGTTTCTAGAGAATATAATACTGAGAGAGAAAGAGAGAAAGAGATAGCGCGACAGTGGGAGAGGGAGAAGAGAGAGAGAGAGGAGAGATAGGGGAGAGTAGAACTGTGTCGAGGAAAGAGAGAGAGAGAGAGAGAGAGAGAGAGAGGGGGGCGGGGGGAGGAGGAGGGAGATAGGATGGAAAGTAGACAGAACAGTGTAGAGGAGAAAGAGATGGGGCGGTGTACATCTGTGAAACATAAAATAAGTGAAAAAGAAGTAGGAGAGATAGTTAGAAAAGACAAAAATTAAGCTACATATACAAAATGCATAGAACTTGAACACTTCAACTACAACCCTTGCGTGTATGTATCTTCGCAAGAGTCATTAGAGAGCAATCAACTATCAAACATGCAAGACGAACTATTCTTCTATTTTTCTATTTTCGTATACCTAGTGCGGAGGCGCGCGACAGCGCGCCGGAGCGCTAGTCCCCCTTTCATACTAATATTTACTATGGTGTCTGTCTGTCATTCTTTCCGGAGAGATATCTCTTTTCAAAGTATACCCTATTTTCTGATTTCTTCTAGAAAGTTTCTTCAATACCCGAGAACGCAAAATTCCAAATATCTCGTCAATAGCGATCTTCTTATCATAGTTGTCACCTAATCTCTTAACTATGAAGAAAAATTTCAAAATGTTTCAAATCGAACGAAACTTGATGGGTGGGTGAATCGACCTAGAAAAAATCGATAGCCGCGATAGCAGGCGACTGTGACCTCATCTTCATGCCCAAATAGGCGAATGTACCCAAAATGCACCCAAAATTCATGATCTTCGATTTCTATAAAAATTGAATAGAAGATAGATCACGTAAAAGAGAGTATAGAAGCATGTTTCATTTTTCGAAAAGTCGCGAAATAAAGCAAATCTGATCGACTTTTCGTACAGGCGATATAGAGTGTCCAATTTGTAAACTTAAGCTTTTATGGGCATATAAGCCCTACTGTCAAAGTTTCAGAACGATCGGACTTCATCTTCATATGATATTAGATCATTTTTGAGCGCGCGCTACTTGCTGGGGTCGCGCCCTCCGGGTTGCTCGCTACCAGCCGCGAGGTCAACAGATCAATACCAATTAGTTGGCATTCGCAATTACTGACCCATATCTACATAGTTCATTAGAAACACGTGTAAATAAAATCATTAATAGATTGATTCAGTTAAAAAAAGACAAAATTTCTAGCTTCAACGCATAACTTCGACGAAACGAAGAGTTGAAGATTGGAAAAGACCAGGAAAGTTTGGCAAAACGAGTTCAGTCGTTATATAATGGTTTGTAAAGATCAAACAAACTTCAAACTTGATCAAGCTACTTCAAACATGCGCACAACACTTAGGGCGCGCACAACCGGCGTATTTTCTCTCAGCCGTGGCAACAAGGTCATTGTATGTGTATTATAGAAATATGGATTGAAAACAATGACTGATCGGGTACATAGTGTTGTAGAAAAAACTTTCATTGTCATACTCTTTCATACTTCTTCCACAGCAAGCGCAGATTATGCGAGGGCGTGCCAGCCGGCGTGCTTTCTGTCAGCCGTCGCATGAAAAGGTCACTGCATTGTAGACATATATTTCATCTTTCGTTTCTTTGTTAATAGAACATTATCAAGACTGTTATGCTCTCGTTATTACAGAAAAAAATGCGTTGTCTTTTGAGCAGTTCAGTAAAGAATGGAAGTGAGGTGAGGTGAGCATCAAGTGCAAGACTCATTCCAAATTACGAAGACTGTGATTAAATAATGAATGATTTCTGTAATTGATGTTGAGTCATAATTTTTTTTACATGATTTGCTACTCCGCTTCGTTCTCCAGCGCAAATAATGTTTGATGTAATACTTGCTTACTCTAGCGACAATAAAAATCAGAATGTGAGAGCATTGTACAATTTGAGAGTGAGAGTGGGCAACAGAGATAATAGTACTGTATCTAGAAAACTGTTTTCACCGCCGCGGAGACGTGAGAGTAGACAGAAGTGACCATAGAACTATCTCTTGAAAATTACAGTGACCACAGCGGAGAAGTGATAGTATACAAGAGATAGCATTGAGCTGTTTCTAGATAATTGTTTTTGACAGAAGCGGAGACGTGAGAACTGGCAGAAGAGACCAAAGAATTGTTTCTAGAAAAATGTTTTTACCGCAGCGGAGACGTGAGAGTAGACAGAAGAGAGAGAGCATATAACTGTTTCTAGAAAAGTGTTGTGATCGATGCGGAGACGTGAGAGTAGACAGAAGAGAGCATAGAACTGTCTCTAGAAAAGTGATGTGATCGATGCAGAGACGTGAGAGTAGACAGAAGAGAGCATAGAACTGCTTCTAGAAAAAGTGATTTGATCGATGCGGAGACGTGAGAGTAGACAGAAGAGAGCATATAACTGATTCTAGAAAAGTGTTGTGATCGATGCGGAGGCGTGAGAGTAGACAGAAGAGAGCATAGAACTGTCTCTAGAAAACTGTTGTGATCGATGCGGAGATGTGAGAGTAGACAGAAGAGAGCATAGAACTGTCTCTAGAAAAGTGATGTGATCGATGCAGAGACGTGAGAGTAGACAGAAGAGAGCATAGAACTGCTTCTAGAAAAAGTGA
This sequence comes from Rhabditoides inermis, assembly GCA_963966185.1. Classification (NCBI taxonomy): domain Eukaryota; kingdom Metazoa; phylum Nematoda; class Chromadorea; order Rhabditida; family Rhabditidae; genus Rhabditoides; species Rhabditoides inermis. The sequence continues at coordinate 98,574 of CAWZYM010000106.1, read as the reverse complement.
TTTGATCGATGCGGAGACGTGAGAGTAGACAGAAGAGAGCATAGAACTGATTCTAGAAAAGTGTTGTGATCGATGCGGAGGCGTGAGAGTAGACAGAAGAGAGCATAGAACTGTCTCTAGAAAACTGTTGTGATCGATGCGGAGATGTGAGAGTAGACAGAAGAGAGCATAGAACTGTCTCTAGAAAAGTGATGTGATCGATGCAGAGACGTGAGAGTAGACAGAAGAGAGCATAGAACTGCTTCTAGAAAAAGTGATTTGATCGATGCGGAGACGTGAGAGTAGACAGAAGAGAGCATAGAACTGATTCTAGAAAAGTGTTGTGATCGATGCGGAGGCGTGAGAGTAGACAGAAGAGAGCATAGAACTGTTTCTAGAAAAGTGTTGTGATCGATGCGGAGAGGTGAGAGTAGACAAAAGAGACGATCGAACTGTCCTAGAAAATTGTCGTGACAGCATCGAAGACGTGAGAGTATACAGAAAAGACCATATTACTGTCTCTAGAAAAATTCTGTGACCGCAGCGGAGACGTGAGAGGAGACGAGGGAGAGAGAGAGAGAGAGAGAGAGAGAGAGAGAGAAAGAGAAAGAGAAAGAGAGAGAGAGAGAGAGAGAGAGAGAAGAGAGGCGAGAAAGAGAAAGGGGGAGAGAGAAAAGAAAGAGAGAACGAGAGAGGGAAAGAGAGTGTATATAGGTAAAAAGTAATGAAAGTGAGAAAGAATAAAGATAGAGAAAGTAGGAGAGAGCAAGTTAGAAAGACAGAAAGTGAAAGAGATACATAGACCTTTCACATGGATGTCTCTCCGTAAGAAGCAATAGTGAACAATCAGCAAGATGAACTACTATTCTATTTTCTATTCTTGGATACCTAGTGCGAAGGCGCGCGGCAGCGCGCCGGAGCGCTAGTCCGAGGCGTAACAGATAATGCGCGATGGAGAGACAGACAGAAAGAGAGAGAGAGAGAGAGAGATGCCGTGTGAGTCACATTGTAGTGTCGCTACGGATATGCAGACTGCTTCACGAAAGGAGAAGAAGATGAATGCGTCAACATTTTATTTGTCTTCACAAGTAAACAATTGTTCAAGCAATGCGAATATAAACCTTTTCGATAGAGTCGATAAACAAACGTGTTTGTCTTTTCGATTGTGCGGTGAGCGGAGATGGAGGCGTTGTCGGTCATCTTCTTCTGGCGCAGCGCCTTGCGGGCGGCTGCAGGCTCGCAAGGCTGATAGCTCTTGACTCGCACTTCTTCTTTTCTGCTGCTTTATATTGTTGTGTGTTATTACGCATGTGTGTTATCACGCATAACAACATTTCCCGCATCCATGCGTGCATTCTCGTCATTCTCGGCAGTGTCCTCCTCCTCCTACTCTTGCTCCGCTCAGCATCCGCTTCGTCCACCTTCTCCTCCTAGTCCTGCTCCTTCTGCTCTTTTTCGTGCTGCACATTCTGCTGCTTCTCTACATCCTTCTCCTCGCTCTGCTCCTCCTGCTTTACCGAAACCGACGGCTCATCAAAAACGGCCATTTCTTCGACAGGTGCGCTCTCGTCGGCGGGGGAATGGAAAGGGGTTCGAAATAAAGAACATGGTTTGACAAATGTAAGACTAAGATGCAACGTATTTATCTCGACAGTCAAATCAGTTTGGGGTAGACCATGTCGAACATCTGGGCGAACATCGCTTGCGCAAGGTGGAGCGCTGCATTATTCCACGCGGTACGGCAGGTGGCAGGTCTCTCGGTTCTCACTCAGCAGCATCTGCCGGAAGCCGACGAGCTTCTCGTTTTCGATGAAAGTTCTCGGGATGTTAACTGAAACAGCGAGAATGACTACGTGTACATGCACATTTAAGTAGTATCAAGGTGTGGGACGGGGGCGATTTGGAGAGGGTAGATGAAGAGAAGAAAGTCGGAGAAAGATGTGTGGAAGGGAAAGAGATGCTCACGTTTCTTTTCATCTGTGAGCCTCTCCACCATGGATAGCTTTCATATGACGCATATGACCTGCTCGCTCCATGTCATCATGTCCAACGCGTGTCCTTTGAATATGTATGTATGAATATATACATATATATACACCCCCTCCCCTTTTCATCGTACGGTATTATCTCCGGTCGAACCAGACAATGAGAAAACGACGAGAAAATGGTGCAATATTGACCCCATTTCCCGGTTGTTTTGTCCTGAATTACTCTACAAAGAGCCATTTTCAAAATCGAAAAACAAGCGATTCTTAAAATAGATCTTGTACACGACATACCCAAAATTCAACCCTCTAGCACTACTCCGAAGACAGTTTTTTTTCCAAAACCGTTTTCCACTATTGGAATTCGCTGTTTTTAGGTGTTATCGGGTGATATACAATTTAGTTGCACAGTTATCATAATCGGAAAACAAGCGTTTGTCGGGATTTCTACTGGGAAGCTACTGTGGAAAGCACAAACAAATTGCATTCTCCGAACGGAGTTATATCCAAAACTGGCCGCTGATTTCGGCGCATTCGCATATAATTTACGGTTTTAAGGAAGTCATTTGCATGCGCTTGCGCCGCGAAGAACGCGCAAGTGAAAAATCTACCTCTGCCGAATGAATTTGGACCGGCGATAATGCCATCGAACGGTGTCTGGGTCTGGGAAATTTCAGAAAGGGAAGTGCCGTGCCATGAACGAGGGGACAGCCTATATATGGTAACATCACAACCACTATGTGAGAAAAATGAGACACGAGAACACGGACCGTATGACAGCAAGACGACATTCTCTTTTCGTGTGTGATCTACAACCACTACTATCATATGTTTTTTTCGTTCCTGTTGAAAAGGTCAGCCGCCATCGTCTTGCGTGCGTGTCGACTCAACTGGTCAATTACACAAGCACATCATGTAGATCATCCTTTATCACAAATCAAAATCGACAAAATGCACTTTTCGCTGAATCGGTGAACTTGTCACACTGTGAATAGCAGACGGATGGGGTGGTAGGACTCGTTGCCGCGGTGGTCGGTGACAATCACAACCTTGCTTTCGCCCACGTCTCTCCCGTACCTAAGCAGCGCCAATCACGTATGCATTGTTCAACAGTGACAAACCGGGACTGATAGAAGTCGGCGAGCGAGTCGTATCCGGGCACAGCAGATGGCGTGTGTCCCGCGTCCCGCGCCGTCTTTTTGACCACCATCCCGACAAATGCGAAACCTGTAACTCGCTATTACAAGAAATAACTTTGTCGGTCTCTCTCTATGTCTCTCTCTATTGCACTCTAAATCGTGACTCACCTGCCGCGTTCAAGTTTCCGCCATGGCGGCGGAATACAGGTAGACCGCGGATGTGCTGGATGGTCTCAAGCGGGGCCGCGTTCATTACGCCGCTGTAACAAGACGATGAGAGCGGAATCGGTGAGAAAAAAGTTTACAAAGAAGAAGCGTGCACTCGGCTCGATCAAGTTGTGATAGGTCAAGCGTCAAGTGATCGAAGGGCTGTCTTAGCCCCGCCCACGCTGCTATCATTGGCGCGATCAGCTGTATCTCGTTGGGGCATACTGTAGCCATAGGACTCCGGAAGATATCAATATTGAGAGATACTACGAGAGAGTGCGTGTTGTAAGAGAACGCGAAAACCGGCTGTATTTTACCGTCTACAAAAAATGGAAGATTGTGCGGGAAGTCTCTGGTCAATTGCATTTTCAAATCGTCTCGCGTCGCGCGTCTTGGCGCAAGGGGTACTGTAGCCTTCGCCAGGTGAGAGAGTATGGAGTTGAGAGGTGAGAGGGCACACAGAGAAGAAAACCGCCTGTATTTTGACGTCTACAAAAATGGAAGCCCCGTAGACAACTGACGACGGGGAAGAGGCGAGAGCTTCTCTATCATCGGAATCCACAATTAATAGTCCTACCCGTCATAATGACTTTGCGCACCTTCTTGTAAGTAATTAACAGCTTGGTCGGTGATAGAATCTAGAACGAGCGATCGTCCCATAATTTTCCAAAACACGGCTGGAGGGAGAGGCTAGAATCTCGATGACTGACTTGTCGATCCTCTCTGCTTGTTTTCTCCACTGAAAACTGCAATGTTCCGGAAAAGTTCTTTTTTTTGCCGGTTGTTTTCATCACTTAAATTAGAGAATTTAGGAGCAGTTTGACGGCTTCTCGCAGCCTGCTGTTCTTGCAGATTTTCTTCCTAGCCAGCCGGATACCCTCCACCTTGAACATGCGTTGAAACTGAAACATCTCAGCAAAATTACACCCTTATACTCCTCAATGTACGTCTCGATCTCCTCTTCCATCTCCGCGCTCGGCGCCAGCCCGCGCGACTCCTAGAGATAACAACACAATTTCTCCCCTTTCTCAAATATTATACTACCTGCTTGATTTTCAGGAACAAGTTGATGTATTCCGAGAGCGGTCCGTCTGTGTCTTCCTCCCGGACGTACACGGACCACTCACCCCAGTGCAGACCCTGTACGGACACACATGTAAAGTACTTACCCGTATAGCCGTAAAAGCAAAATAAGGTTGAAAGGAAACCTACATAGTGAACCTTGAGCAGCCGAGCCTGCAAAGAATGCAATGCTAATTTATTGTTTCAGTAATCTCACTTGAGCGCTGCCTTGAGTTCGTGAGTCGACCATGTCCCCCAAAACTCTCGAACCTCGTCCTTTTGAGGTCAAAAACGGCTCTTTCCGCTATGTCCGCACAATCTCGTACAGAAAGAACAACAGCTTTCCTAAACGGGCCGTTCTGACGTGTTCATTTTAGTCTCTATCACCTCCGCGGCTATACGGTAGCGCGGGAACATACATCTGCCATGACGCGCGCACCTGGATAGCTCTCTATAGCATTCATGCGATCAGCTCTCTATAGCGTTCATGCGAACTACTATTCTCACTTCTCTCGACTTTTTCTCTCTCTTGAGCGGTTTCTTTATATATTTTTCTCTCTATCTATCTCTCTCTCTCTCTCTCGTATTCTATTCGGTGCATTCACACGACACTGAAGAAAACCGTCCGTGATCAGTTGGTCTGAGTGAGAGATGGGACCAGGCGCCCGACAGGATATCTACCCTACAACAGAACATCGATAACCCACCAATTTACCCCTAAACATCCACCTTCTCATTACACGTAGGATGGAGAGAAACATAGTTCTAAATTGGTTCAAATTAGATACATTAATACATCTAAAAGCTCGGAAATGCATACATATCCGTTTCGCTACTCGCGGACAGCGCAGCAAGGAGCGAAATAGTGTGTCAGACGGTGAGAGGAGGGTAAGCGCGAGGATGCGCATGCGAACTGAAGAGGAGAGACGCACCTTGTAATTGAGGTGCAGTTGTAACGGAATAGCTTGTGCGTACATTCGATTCGGAAAGGCTCGGGCCGATCTCCAAAAAGCGCATTTCGGGCATCGATGGGATTCTAGATTAATCGAGGATATCATTAAACTAACAACAATCTAGTCACCCTGATGTCGCATTTCCTGAAGAAGGCGTGTGTCTCAAGACTCCTACCCTACAACAGAACATCGATAACCCATCAATAAACTCCCAAATGACAGGCCACTTATCAAACTGTGTCTTGATGTAGGAGGCGCACCGCTTTTCGCGTGTCCGCACTTCTCCCGTAGTCTTCTTTTCTCCGGTTGCATCACATACGTGCACATCTGTCGCACTGTACTTGAAAGAGTAGCGGTGAAAACAGGCAGCCGTGGTAGTCGATAGCGGTTCTTTTGCCACTTGGTGCGGTCGGCGGGACGAATTCATCAACCCGATACCGCGAGCCAGACACTGTGATCTCGCCTCCTCGGCCAGCATGGTGAATCTGCGCGCCACACGTCACTCTTCGCCACTTCATGTAGAGGCAGGCAGTAATGCTCTCCACAGCTCGGTGATCCTTCTTTTGGGTGTATTCGTCTCCTCGGAAACAAAGTTGTCCGATAAACGGTCATGACTGCAGAAGCGGCGGTGCACGCTTGCGAGAACACATGCACATATGTGATACTGTAGAATAGCTTGCGGAAGATGTTAATAGAATATCTCAGCAAAATTACCTCCTCATACTCTTGAATGTACGCCTAGATCTCCTCTTCCGTCTCCACGCCCGGTGGCAGCCAGCCCGCGCGACTCCTGGAGCAATGCAGTTCCCTTTCTCAAATATTAGGTAACCTGCTGGATTTTCAGAAACATAGTCCTCTCATCCGGATTTGTTGTAGTTGAAGTTTGCCGTCGCGCGCGGATATGTCATTCTCGACGTTCACAAGGTGAGAGTCTGACTATCGCTTTCACTCATTCGCGTCATTTTCTACACTACAAGATCTGGAAGCAGTACGTCAAGGAGAACGACGAGAAGGTATCCCTCTCCTCCTTCATCGACTGTTTTCTCCGAGTGAAACAGGTGTGCAAATTAAAGTAATGACCGGCTATACGCGTGTGTACGTTGATAGGCGATGTCGGGTCTTCCTCCGTCGAGTGTCAAACTGGTGCTCGAGATTATCAAGTTCAACCCGGGACAGCGGACAGGGAGCAAACTGCTGCTCAACGATTTGTGTGAGTTTATTACAGTCATCAGGTCACGCTCGCTCACTCATTTAGGGGCAAACTCGGAGAGGATCCCGACAAGGCTTACACTGTTCACATCACTAACCTCGACGACTTCTGAATGGTGGTCGGAAACGCGTCGAATGGCTCAAACGCCGTCGAAGTCAGTTGCTGTTCCGCCCCTTTAAACCCCGCCCCTTTCCCCTTTAAGCCACGCCCCTTTAAGCTCCGCCCATTTAAGCCCCGCCCCCAAGGCCCGCCCCTTGGAGCCACGCCTCCTAAAGCTCCGCCCCTTTAAGCCCCGCCCTCTTGAGCCCCGCCCCTTTAAGCCACCCCCTTCGAACCACGCCCCTAATGCTCCGCACCTTTAAGCCACGCCCCCTCGAACCACGCCCCTAATGCTCCGCCTGTTCGAGTCACGCCTACTTTGGGTTTTTTTTTGCATCATCGATTTGAATCAATCCCTCAGGCGCCGCCCAATGAAGCCCTCCCCTTGTCTCCTCTTGGCAGACGCTCGAGCTGTCGAGATTCGCATGGCTCGAGTCAAGACAAAACTGTACAAAAGCTGTCGAGATTCGCATGGCTCTTCAGAGTTGCCCGTCTGATGCGAGTGAAATGCCGAGTCGCAAGAGTTAATGCGCGATGGAGAGAAACGATGATGAGGGCGATATTTATACGTGTAAATCAAGACAAAACTGTACATAACAATCAGTTAAGCGCAAGTAGTGTTGTACCCCCCAGGGCAGAGTGCGATACTTGTCCTTCGGCACTAGACCGAGCATCCTCTTGTTGAACACCGCACGATACTTCTTGGCGGTGGGGGCACCGTGAAGACGCAGGATGCCGCAAGATCCCGCCGAATGAAGCTGTAGTGCACGTCGAGAGACGACAACTCCCGTTCCTTCACAAGCGCATACCCGCGCTTCTTCACTTCAGCAAACGTGATTTTTTTCCGCCTCGCTTCGTCTGTCAACTTGAACCCTCTACACTTGACCTGAACGAAGGGCTAAGAGAGAAAGAGAGAGAGAGAGAGAAAGAAAAAACGGTCGCGTTCCTATACTTGTACGCATAGGTCTTCGGTCCGGCTGCTACGAACTACGTCTCGACCCAGCCCTCAGGGACTCGGATGTGAAATCGCCTTACGTGATAAATTAGGTGACAAGTGATTGTTGGCACACACCGAGATAATCGCCGACCATGTGTTGGAGAAGGCTGGCTTCGTCCATCGGCACCTCGAACTGGACCGAGTTCGTGTCTGAAATTACAACCAAACATTCGTTCAAGCCTTCTACGATCGCTAACCTGTGTACACTAGATACTCCCGTTCGGCCCTTCTCCAGGCCTCGTAGAGACGAATCCTCGCGTGCGCAGTCGTGAGAGTCGCATACGCCTTTGCAAAGGTTTTCGACGGCGTTTGAGCCATTCGACGCGTTTCCGACCACCATTCAGAAGTCGTCGAGGTTAGTGATGTGAACAGTGTAAGCCTTGTCGGGATCCTCTCCGAGTTTGCCCCTAAATGAGTGAGCGAGCGTGACCTGATGACTGTAATAAACTCACACAAATCGTGGAGCAGCAGTTTGCTCCCTGTCCGCTGTCCCGGGTTGAACTTGATAATCTCGAGCACCAGTTTGACACTCCAGGAGGAAGACCCGACATCGCCTATCAACGTACACACGCGTATAGCCGGTCATTACTTTAATTTGCACACCTGTTTCACTCGGAGAAAACAGTCGATGAAGGAGGAGAGGGATACCTTCTCGTCGTTCTCCTTGACGTACTGCTTCCAGATCTTGTAGTGTAGAAAATGACGCGAATGAGTGAAAGCGATAGTCAGACTCTCACCTTGTGAACGTCGAGAATGACATATCCGTGCGCGACGGCAAACTTCAACTACAACAAATCCGGATGAGAGGACTATGTTTCTGAAAATCCAGCAGGTTACCTAATATTTGAGAAAGGGAACTGCATTGCTCCAGGAGTCGCGCGGGCTGGCTGCCACCGGGCGTGGAGACGGAAGAGGAGATCTAGGCGTACATTCAAGAGTATGAGGAGGTAATTTTGCTGAGATATTCTATTAACATCTTCCGCAAGCTATTCTACAGTATCACATATGTGCATGTGTTCTCGCAAGCGTGCACCGCCGCTTCTGCAGTCATGACCGTTTATCGGACAACTTTGTTTCCGAGGAGACGAATACACCCAAAAGAAGGATCACCGAGCTGTGGAGAGCATTACTGCCTGCCTCTACATGAAGTGGCGAAGAGTGACGTGTGGCGCGCAGATTCACCATGCTGGCCGAGGAGGCGAGATCACAGTGTCTGGCTCGCGGTATCGGGTTGATGAATTCGTCCCGCCGACCGCACCAAGTGGCAAAAGAACCGCTATCGACTACCACGGCTGCCTGTTTTCACCGCTACTCTTTCAAGTACAGTGCGACAGATGTGCACGTATGTGATGCAACCGGAGAAAAGAAGACTACGGGAGAAGTGCGGACACGCGAAAAGCGGTGCGCCTCCTACATCAAGACACAGTTTGATAAGTGGCCTGTCATTTGGGAGTTTATCGATGGGTTATCGATGTTCTGTTGTAGGGTAGGACGTTGTTGTTAGTTTAATGATATTCTCGATTAATCTAGAATCCCATCGATGCCCGAAATGCGCTTTTTGGAGATCGGCCCGAGCCTTTCCGAATCGAATGTACGCACAAGCTATTCCGTTACAACTGCACCTCAATTACAAGGTGCGTCTCTCCTCTTCAGTTCGCATGCGCATCCTCGCGCTTACCCTCCTCTCACCGTCTGACACACTATTTCGCTCCTTGCTGCGCTGTCCGCGAGTAGCGAGACGGGTATGTATGCATTTCCGAGCTTTTAGATGTATTAATGTATCTAATTTGAACCTATTTAGAACTATGTTTCTCTCCATCCTACGTGTAATGAGAAGGTGGATGTTTAGGGGTAAATTGGTGGGTTATCGATGTTCTGTTGTAGGGTAGATATCCTGTCGGGCGCCTGGTCCCATCTCTCACTCAGACCAACTGATCACGGACGGTTTTCTTCAGTGTCGTGTGAATGCACCGAATAGAATACGAGAGAGAGAGAGAGAGATAGATAGAGAGAAAAATATATAAAGAAACCGCTCAAGAGAGAGAAAAAGTCGAGAGAAGTGAGAATAGTAGTTCGCATGAACGCTATAGAGAGCTGATCGCATGAATGCTATAGAGAGCTATCCAGGTGCGCGCGTCATGGCAGATGTATGTTCCCGCGCTACCGTATAGCCGCGGAGGTGATAGAGACTAAAATGAACACGTCAGAACGGCCCGTTTAGGAAAGCTGTTGTTCTTTCTGTACGAGATTGTGCGGACATAGCGGAAAGAGCCGTTTTTGACCTCAAAAGGACGAGGTTCGAGAGTTTTGGGGGACATGGTCGACTCACGAACTCAAGGCAGCGCTCAAGTGAGATTACTGAAACAATAAATTAGCATTGCATTCTTTGCAGGCTCGGCTGCTCAAGGTTCACTATGTAGGTTTCCTTTCAACCTTATTTTGCTTTTACGGCTATACGGGTAAGTACTTTACATGTGTGTCCGTACAGGGTCTGCACTGGGGTGAGTGGTCCGTGTACGTCCGGGAGGAAGACACAGACGGACCGCTCTCGGAATACATCAACTTGTTCCTGAAAATCAAGCAGGTAGTATAATATTTGAGAAAGGGGAGAAATTGTGTTGTTATCTCTAGGAGTCGCGCGGGCTGGCGCCGAGCGCGGAGATGGAAGAGGAGATCGAGACGTACATTGAGGAGTATAAGGGTGTAATTTTGCTGAGATGTTTCAGTTTCAACGCATGTTCAAGGTGGAGGGTATCCGGCTGGCTAGGAAGAAAATCTGCAAGAACAGCAGGCTGCGAGAAGCCGTCAAACTGCTCCTAAATTCTCTAATTTAAGTGATGAAAACAACCGGCAAAAAAAAGAACTTTTCCGGAACATTGCAGTTTTCAGTGGAGAAAACAAGCAGAGAGGATCGACAAGTCAGTCATCGAGATTCTAGCCTCTCCCTCCAGCCGTGTTTTGGAAAATTATGGGACGATCGCTCGTTCTAGATTCTATCACCGACCAAGCTGTTAATTACTTACAAGAAGGTGCGCAAAGTCATTATGACGGGTAGGACTATTAATTGTGGATTCCGATGATAGAGAAGCTCTCGCCTCTTCCCCGTCGTCAGTTGTCTACGGGGCTTCCATTTTTGTAGACGTCAAAATACAGGCGGTTTTCTTCTCTGTGTGCCCTCTCACCTCTCAACTCCATACTCTCTCACCTGGCGAAGGCTACAGTACCCCTTGCGCCAAGACGCGCGACGCGAGACGATTTGAAAATGCAATTGACCAGAGACTTCCCGCACAATCTTCCATTTTTTGTAGACGGTAAAATACAGCCGGTTTTCGCGTTCTCTTACAACACGCACTCTCTCGTAGTATCTCTCAATATTGATATCTTCCGGAGTCCTATGGCTACAGTATGCCCCAACGAGATACAGCTGATCGCGCCAATGATAGCAGCGTGGGCGGGGCTAAGACAGCCCTTCGATCACTTGACGCTTGACCTATCACAACTTGATCGAGCCGAGTGCACGCTTCTTCTTTGTAAACTTTTTTCTCACCGATTCCGCTCTCATCGTCTTGTTACAGCGGCGTAATGAACGCGGCCCCGCTTGAGACCATCCAGCACATCCGCGGTCTACCTGTATTCCGCCGCCATGGCGGAAACTTGAACGCGGCAGGTGAGTCACGATTTAGAGTGCAATAGAGAGAGACATAGAGAGAGACCGACAAAGTTATTTCTTGTAATAGCGAGTTACAGGTTTCGCATTTGTCGGGATGGTGGTCAAAAAGACGGCGCGGGACGCGGGACACACGCCATCTGCTGTGCCCGGATACGACTCGCTCGCCGACTTCTATCAGTCCCGGTTTGTCACTGTTGAACAATGCATACGTGATTGGCGCTGCTTAGGTACGGGAGAGACGTGGGCGAAAGCAAGGTTGTGATTGTCACCGACCACCGCGGCAACGAGTCCTACCACCCCATCCGTCTGCTATTCACAGTGTGACAAGTTCACCGATTCAGCGAAAAGTGCATTTTGTCGATTTTGATTTGTGATAAAGGATGATCTACATGATGTGCTTGTGTAATTGACCAGTTGAGTCGACACGCACGCAAGACGATGGTGGCTGACCTTTTCAACAGGAACGAAAAAAACATATGATAGTAGTGGTTGTAGATCACACACGAAAAGAGAATGTCGTCTTGCTGTCATACGGTCCGTGTTCTCGTGTCTCATTTTTCTCACATAGTGGTTGTGATGTTACCATATATAGGCTGTCCCCTCGTTCATGGCACGGCACTTCCCTTTCTGAAATTTCCCAGACCCAGACACCGTTCGATGGCATTATCGCCGGTCCAAATTCATTCGGCAGAGGTAGATTTTTCACTTGCGCGTTCTTCGCGGCGCAAGCGCATGCAAATGACTTCCTTAAAACCGTAAATTATATGCGAATGCGCCGAAATCAGCGGCCAGTTTTGGATATAACTCCGTTCGGAGAATGCAATTTGTTTGTGCTTTCCACAGTAGCTTCCCAGTAGAAATCCCGACAAACGCTTGTTTTCCGATTATGATAACTGTGCAACTAAATTGTATATCACCCGATAACACCTAAAACAGCGAATTCCAATAGTGGAAAACGGTTTTGGAAAAAAAACTGTCTTCGGAGTAGTGCTAGAGGGTTGAATTTTGGGTATGTCGTGTACAAGATCTATTTTAAGAATCGCTTGTTTTTCGATTTTGAAAATGGCTCTTTGTAGAGTAATTCAGGACAAAACAACCGGGAAATGGGGTCAATATTGCACCATTTTCTCGTCGTTTTCTCATTGTCTGGTTCGACCGGAGATAATACCGTACGATGAAAAGGGGAGGGGGTGTATATATATATATGTATATATTCATACATACATATTCAAAGGACACGCGTTGGACATGATGACATGGAGCGAGCAGGTCATATGCGTCATATGAAAGCTATCCATGGTGGAGAGGCTCACAGATGAAAAGAAACGTGAGCATCTCTTTCCCTTCCACACATCTTTCTCCGACTTTCTTCTCTTCATCTACCCTCTCCAAATCGCCCCCGTCCCACACCTTGATACTACTTAAATGTGCATGTACACGTAGTCATTCTCGCTGTTTCAGTTAACATCCCGAGAACTTTCATCGAAAACGAGAAGCTCGTCGGCTTCCGGCAGATGCTGCTGAGTGAGAACCGAGAGACATGCCACCTGCCGTACCGCGTGGAATAATGCAGCGCTCCACCTTGCGCTAGCGATGTTCGCCCAGATGTTCGACATGGTCTACCCCAAACTGATTTGACTGTCGAGATAAATACGTTGCATCTTAGTCTTACATTTGTCAAACCATGTTCTTTATTTCGAACCCCTTTCCATTCCCCCGCCGACGAGAGCGCACCTGTCGAAGAAATGGCCGTTTTTGATGAGCCGTCGGTTTCGGTAAAGCAGGAGGAGCAGAGCGAGGAGAAGGATGTAGAGAAGCAGCAGAATGTGCAGCACGAAAAAGAGCAGAAGGAGCAGGACTAGGAGGAGAAGGTGGACGAAGCGGATGCTGAGCGGAGCAAGAGTAGGAGGAGGAGGACACTGCCGAGAATGACGAGAATGCACGCATGGATGCGGGAAATGTTGTTATGCGTGATAACACACATGCGTGATAACACACAACAATATAAAGCAGCAGAAAAGAAGAAGTGCGAGTCAAGAGCTATCAGCCTTGCGAGCCTGCAGCCGCCCGCAAGGCGCTGCGCCAGAAGAAGATGACCGACAACGCCTCCATCTCCGCTCACCGCACAATCGAAAAGACAAACACGTTTGTTTATCGACTCTATCGAAAAGGTTTATATTCGCATTGCTTGAACAATTGTTTACTTGTGAAGACAAATAAAATGTTGACGCATTCATCTTCTTCTCCTTTCGTGAAGCAGTCTGCATATCCGTAGCGACACTACAATGTGACTCACACGGCATCTCTCTCTCTCTCTCTTTCTGTCTGTCTCTCCATCGCGCATTATCTGTTACGCCTCGGAATTTCACTTGCATCAGACGAGCATCTCTCTCTCTCTCGGGCGAGAGAACGGAAAAAAAACGTTTTGTAATAATAACATTTGATAATACATAATTACGCATTTGAATTTGGTGCCATCTGATAGCCCTTGACTCGAACTTTTTCAGCCGGGATTGTAATCCACCCCTAAAGAGTGAGCGAGTTTCGTATTCGAAGTGTTCGAGCGCCTACATTTCAGAGATGCGCACTTGAACAATGATTAAGAGAGCCAACTGGGCACTACTTTCGGCGTGAATGTGTGCTAATAGGTGAGTAGTAGTAGTAGTAGTATCATTCACATAACAACAACAACAAACGCGTTTTATCTCTCGTTTCAGGATGAGTTTTAATCATATAGACGTATTTTCGAGTGAACCTATATTTCGAATCTGTACAGCTGTACACGGATAAGAGAGAGAGAGAGAGGTACGCTTTTTTGATATTTGTGTTGTCATGTGTGATCACCCGGTTAAGGAATTACTACGCGTGCTCTCTCTCTCTCTCTCTCTCTCTCTCTCTCTCTCTCTTTCTCGTACTCGCGCGCGTCATTGCTTTAGGCCAGAGGCGTCATTCTCGTCATTAGCATGTATGTTTATTACATTCAAAGACACGAACCTCGTTTTTTTGCCTACCACGCTCCATCTCTCGCACTGTGGCATTTCTTGAATAGAGTCGAATCTCGATTTCCCCCTATCGGTTTCGATCTCTCTCTCTCTCTCTCGCCCTGTGGGAAAATCACTCGCCTCGCACGCGATGAGAGAGCGGGGAGAGATTGCGTGGCCAGGGAGAGTGCAGAGAGTGGCTGGCGTCAGACCCCGCGGCAAGCCGACTAGACGGGCGAGTACAAGAGGGAGGGGGATTCATTGGACAGCGCCTGAGGGAGGAGGGGCGCGGCTTAATTTGATTAGGTGCAAGGGCGACGCCTGAGGGAGTGAGTCAATGAGTGAGTCAAACTGTATTTCGGTCGTCTCTCTCTCTCTCTCTCCCTCCCTCTCTCTCTCTCTCTCGCGCGCGGGGAAAATCACTCGCCTCGCACGCGATGAGAGAGAGCAGGGAGAGATTGCGTGGCCGGGGAGAGCGCAGAGAACGGCTGCCGTCAGACCATGCGGCGAGCCGGCCGGGGTACAAAAGGACGCGGCGAGTACAAAGGAGCCGAGGAGGAGGGGCTTCATGGGACAGCGCCTGAGGGAAGGGGCGGGGCTCCAAGGGGCGGAGCGTGAGGAGGGTGAAAGGGGCGGGGAATAAAAGGGCGGAGCTTAAAGGGGCGGCGCTTAAAGGGGCGGTGCTTAAAAGGGCGTGGCTTAAGGGGGCGTGGCTTAAAGGGGGGAGTCACTCTACGCTCCGCCCCCCGTAGCTCCGCCCATTATCGATTGCCTCCACGGTACCCCCCTACTCTCTGACTGTTTTCACATCGGAACTGATATAAATTTGCTTATTTCGTGAATGGGCCAAAATAGGTTCGCTCAGAGGACGATACATCCAGTAATCCGGCGGTCGCGCAGAGAGCAATGCTTCACGAGGGGGAGATGAAATATTTGAACGCCGCAAAGGGTACCGACTATTCAGAGACTGTTTTCACATCGGAACTGATATAATTTTGCCTATTTCGTGAATGGGCCAAAATAGGTTCGCTCAGAGGACGATACATCCAGTAATCCGGCGGTCGCGCAGAGAGCAATGCTTCACGAGGGGGAGATGGAATATTTAAACGCCGCAAAGGGTACCGGCTATTCAGAGACTGTTTTGACATCGGAACTGATATAAATTTGCTTATTTCGTGATTGGGCCAAAATAGGTTCGCTCAGAGGACGATACATCCAGTAATCCGGCGGTCGCGCAGAGAGCAATGCTTCACGAGGGGGAGATGGAATAATTGAACGCCGCAAAGGGTACCGACTATTCAGAGACTGTTTTCACATCGGAACTGATATAATTTTGCTTATTTCGTGAATGGGCCAAAATAGGTTCGCTCAGAGGACGATACATCCAGTAATCCGGCGGTCGCGCAGAGAGCAATGCTTCACGAGGGGGAGATGGAGTATTTAAACGCCGCAAAGGGTACCGGCTATTCAGAGACTGTTTTGACATCGGAACTGATATAAATTTGCTTATTTCGTGATTGGGCCAAAATAGGTTCGCTCAGAGGACGATACATCCAGTAATCCGGCGGTCGCGCAGAGAGCAATGCTTCACGAGGGGGAGATGGAATAATTGAACGCCGCAAAGGGTACCGACTATTCAGAGACTGTTTTCACATCGGAACTGATATAATTTTGCTTATTTCGTGAATGGGCCAAAATAGGTTCGCTCAGAGGACGATACATCCAGTAATCCGGCGGTCGCGCAGAGAGCAATGCTTCACGAGGGGGAGATGGAGTATTTGAACGCCGCAAAGGGTACCGACTATTCAGAGACTGTTTTCACATCGGAACTGATAGAAAATTTGCTTATTTCGTGAATGGGCCAAAATAGGTTCGCTCAGAGGACGATACATCCAGTAATCCGGCGGTCGCGCAGAGAGCAATGCTTCACGAGGGGGAGATGGAGTATTTGAACGCCGCAAAGGGTACCGACTATTCAGAGACTGTTTTCACGTCGGAACTGATATAAATTTGCTTATTTCGTGAATGGGCCAAAATAGGTTCGCTCAGAGAACGATACATCCAGTAATCCGGCGGTCGCGCAGAGAGCAATGCTTCACGAGGGGGAGATGGAATATTTGAACGCCGCAAAGGGTACCGACTTATCAGAGACTGTTTTCACATCGGAACTGATATAAATTTGCTTATTTCGTGAATGGGCCAAAATAGGTTCGCTCAGAGGACGATACATCCAGTAATCCGGCGGTCGCGCAGAGAGCAATGCTTCACGAGGGGGAGATGAAATATTTGAACGCCGCAAAGGGTACCGACTATTCAGAGACTGTTTTCACATCGGAACTGATATAATTTTGCCTATTTCGTGAATGGGCCAAAATAGGTTCGCTCAGAGGACGATACATCCAGTAATTCGGCGGTCGCGCAGAGAGCAATGCTTCACGAGGGGGAGATGGAATATTTAAACGCCGCAAAGGGTACCGGCTATTCAGAGACTGTTTTCACATCGGAACTGATATAAAATTGCTTATTTCGTGATTGGGCCAAAATAGGTTCGCTCAGAGGACGATACATCCAGTAATCCGGCGGTCGCGCAGAGAGCAATGCTTCACGAGGGGGAGATGGAGTATTTGAACGCCGCAAAGGGTACCGACTATTCAGAGACTGTTTTCACGTCGGAACTGATATAAATTTGCTTATTTCGTGAATGGGCCAAAATAGGTTCGCTCAGAGAACGATACATCCAGTAATCCGGCGGTCGCGCAGAGAGCAATGCTTCACGAGGGGGAGATGGAATATTTGAACGCCGCAAAGGGTACCGACTATTCAGAGACTGTTTTCACATCGGAACTGATATTAATTTGCTTATTTCGTGAATGGGCCAAAATAGGTTCGCTCAGAGGACGATACATCCAGTAATCCGGCGGTCGCGCAGAGAGCAATGCTTCACGAGGGGGAGATGGAATATTTGAACGCCGCAAAGGGTACCGACTATGCAGAGACTGTTTTCACATCGGAACTGATATAAATTTGCTTATTTCGTGAATGGGCCAAAATAGGTTCGCTCAGAGGACGATACATCCAGTAATCCGGCGGTCGCGCAGAGAGCAATGCTTCACGAGGGGGAGATGGAATATTCGAACGCCGCAAAGGAGACCGACTATTCAGAGACTGTTTTCACATTGGAACTGATATTAATTTGCTTATTTCGTGAATGGGCCAAAATAGGTTCGCTCAGAGGACGATACATCCAGTAATCCGGCGGTCGCGCAGAGAGCAATGCTTCACGAGGTGGAGATGGAATATTTGAACGCCGCAAAGGGTACCGACTATTCAGAGACTGTTTTCACATCGGAACTGATATAAATTTGCTTATTTCGTGAATGGGCCAAAATAGGTTCGCTCAGAGGACGATACATTCAGTAATCCGGCGGTCGCGCAGAGAGCAATGTTTCACGAGGGGGAGATGGAATATTTGAACGCCGCAAAGGGTACCGACTATTCAGAGACTGTTTTCACATCGAAACTGATATAAATTTGCTTTTTTCGTGAATGGGCCAAAATAGGTTCGCTCAGAAGTAGCTCAGAGGGGATGTCGAGGGGGTGGGGCTTAGATGGCACAATTTTTCCGGCATAACGCCGTCTCAAACGACGCACGCCGTTGAATTCGTCGCGAAAAGTTACATCTAGTAGTGCTATTCCCGAAAGGCGGCGTTGTGCCGAGTCACACATTTTTATACAAAAACTACATTCTGTAAGCCGAAAAGTGGGCGGAGCCTAACCTCTCTGACCCTCTCTGTCTGATTTCTGTGCCGCGCGCGCACCAGACCGCGCGCTTTAGGCGCGCATATCTCGAAAACGCATGAAGATATTGAAACAAACTAAACAATATTGTAATATAATATACTTCAAATCGAACTACAGACTCATATGAACAACTTTGAAAATATCTCTGACATTGCTACCGTCTGTCCGTCCTTCCGGAGAGATATCTCTTTTCAAAATTTACCCTATTTACTGATTTCTTCTAGAAAGTTTCTTCAATACCTGAGAACGCAAAATCCCAAATATCTCGTCAATAGAGATCTTCTGATCATAGTGATCACCTAATCTCTTAACTATGGAAAATTTTCAAAATGCTTCAAATCGAACAAAACTTGTAGGGTAGGTGAATCGGCCTAGAAAAATCGATAGCCGCGATACCAGCCGACTGTGACCTCATCTTCATGCCCAAATAGGGGAAAGTACTCAAAATGCACCCAAAATTCATGAACTTTGGTTTCTATAAAAATTGAATAGAAGATAGATTTCGTAAAAGCGAGTATAGAAACTTGTTTCAATTATCAAAAAGTCGTGCAGAAAAGCCCTTCTATAAAAATTTCAAATCGATCGGACCTTGTCTTCATATCGTATTAGATAACTTTTGAGCGCGCGTTACTTGCTGGGGGCGCGCCCTCCGGATTGATCGCTACCAGCCGCGAGGTCAACAGATCGATACCAATTAGTTGGTATTCGCAATTACTTACCCATATCCACACAGTGGTGCGTTTGTTCAATAGAAACACGTTTAAATAAAATCAATATTAGATTGATTCATTAAAAAAGAGAGAAATTTTATAGCTTCAACGAATAACTTCCACGTTGAAGAGTTGAAGATTGGAAAAGACAAGGAAAGTCTTGCAAGACAAGTTCAGTCAGTAGATAATGTTTTGTGATAATCAAACCAACTTCAAACCTTTTCCAAACTACTTCAAACATGCGCACAACAGTTAGGGGGCGCCCACCAGCGTAATTTCTTTCAGCTGTGACAACGAGGTCATTGTATGTGTATTATATATATATATATATATATATATATATATATATATATATATATATATTTATATATGTATTAAACACAGTGACTGATAGGATACATAGTGTTGTACAAAAAAACTTTCATTGTCTTTCTATTTCATACTACGTTTGTTTGTGTTTTTGTTCAGCCATGTGTGAATAAATATGTTAATGGCAAAGTTTTATTAATTTGTATATCATCACACACTCACACTGCATATATCATAATAACATTGTAATCGAACAAATTCATCTATAATGAGAGAATATATGTTTCAATCACGAGCGGTACTATAGTTTCAATCACGAGCGGTACTACGGGTTCGTATGTACAGGTTCAACGACCTGCTCAGTGGGCTGAGCCACTGGATCACTCTCGCTCTCTTTCTCACAGATCGGGCTCGTATGTACAGGTTCAACGACCTGCTCAGTGGGCTGAGCCACTGGATCACTCTCGCTCTCTTTCTCACAGATTGGGTTCGTATGTACAGGTTCAACGACCTGGGCAAGCGCAGATTATGTTAGGGGCGCGCCAGCCGGCGTGTTTTCTGTCAGCCGTCGCATGAAAAGGTCACTGCATTGTAGATATATATTTATACTTTCTTTGTTTGTTAATCGAACAATGTTTTACCGAGACTGTTATGCTCTCGTTAATCCTGAAAAACGCGTAGTCTTTTGAGCAGTTCAGTAAAGAATGGAAGTGAGGTGAGCATCAAGTACAAGACTCATTCCAAATTACGAAGACTGTGATTAAAGACAAAAAATCATAATGTGAGAGTGCAATTTGAGAGTGAAAGTGGGCAAAAGAGATAATAGTACTGTCTCTAGAAAGTTGTCGCGACCAATGCGGAGACGTGACAGTAGACAGAAGAGAGCATCGAACTGTTTCTAGAAAAGTGTCGCGACCGACGCGGAGACGTGCAGTAGACAGAAGAGAGCATCGAACTGTTTCTAGAAAAGTGTCGCGACCGATGCGGAGACGTGACAGTAGACAGAAGAGAGCATCGAACTGTTTCTAGAAAAGTGTCGCGACCAATGCGGAGACGTGACAGTAGACAGAAGAGAGCATCGAACTGTTTCTAGAAAAGTGTCGCGACCAATGCGGAGACGTGACAGTAGACAGAAGAGAGCATCGAACTGTTTCTAGAAAAGTGTCGCGACCGACGCGGAGACGTGCAGTAGACAGAAGAGAGCATCGAACTGTTTCTAGAAAAGTGTCGCGACCGATGCGGAGACGTGACAGTAGACAGAAGAGAGCATCGAACTGTTTCTAGAAAAGTGTCGCGACCAATGCGGAGACGTGACAGTAGACAGAAGAGAGCATCGAACTGTTTCTAGAAAAGTGTCGCGACCAATGCGGAGACGTGACAGTAGACAGAAGAGAGCATCGAACTGTTTCTAGAAAAGTGTCGCGACCAATGCGGAGACGTGACAGTAGACAGAAGAGAGCATCGAACTGTTTCTAGAAAAGTGTCGCGACCAATGCGGAGACGTGACAGTAGACAGAAGAGAGCATCGAACTGTTTCTAGAAAAGTGTCGCGACCAATGCGGAGACGTGACAGTAGACAGAAGAGAGCATCGAACTGTTTCTAGAAAAGTGTCGCGACCGACGCGGAGACGTGACAGTAGACAGAAGAGAGCATCGAACTGTTTCTAGAAAAGTGTCGCGACCGACGCGGAGACGTGACAGTAGACAGAAGAGAGCATCGAACTGTTTCTAGAAAAGTGTGGCGACCAATGCGGAGACGTGACAGTAGACAGAAGAGAGCATCGAACTGTTTCTAGAAAAGTGTCGCGACCGACGCGGAGACGTGACAGTAGACAGAAGACAGCATCGAACTGTTTCTAGAAAAGTGTCGCGACCGATGCGGAGACGTGACAGTAGACAGAAGAGATCATCGAACTGTTTCTAGAAAAGTGTCGCGACCGATGCGGAGACGTGACAGTAGACAGAAGAGAGCATCGAACTGTTTCTAGAAAAGTGTCGCGACCGATGCGGAGACGTGACAGTAGACAGAAGACAGCATCGAACTGTTTCTAGAAAAGTGTCGCGACCGATGCGGAGACGTGACAGTAGACAGAAGAGATCATCGAACTGTTTCTAGAAAAGTGTCGCGACCGATGCGGAGACGTGACAGTAGACAGAAGAGAGCATCGAACTGTTTCTAGAAAAGTGTGGCGACCGATGCGGAGACGTGACAGTAGACAGAAGAGAGCATCGAACTGTTTCTAGAAAAGTGTCGCGACCAATGCGGAGACGTGACAGTAGACAGAAGAGAGCATCGAACTGTTTCTAGAAAAGTGTGGCGACCGATGCGGAGACGTGACAGTAGACAGAAGAGATCATCGAACTGTTTCTAGAAAAGTGTGGCGACCGATGCGGAGACGTGACAGTAGACAGAAGAGATTTCGATTTCGATGCAGTGTTTCATGTGTCCGGAAGCAGTGTGAGACCGACTGTCCTATAATGCCGGCGAGAGGAATCTATAAATCTGTAAAACCGTAAATTTGTACATCTGCAATTCTGTAATTCTTTAAACGAACGGATAATCGATCGTGTTGGCAAAATGAATTATTTATAAGGGAACGGTGGATAGGAACAAGTGCATGAGGGAGCTTCTTCTCTCACTCTCTCTTTCATTCATCCATCAATCAATCAATCCATTCATCAATTTATCTAACCTTGATTTGATTTGATTTTGTTCATCTTCGACAACAGCAGCCTTAAATATAGAGAAATGTTAAACGATTAGGCCATAAGCGATAAGCGAATTAGAGAACATCAGTTAGAAACGATAAGAGAAATTATACTACACGAAAAATTGGCGCCGTTGTGATCCAAATTGAATTCGAAATGGAATAATATTCAACACACCACAGCTCGACCGAGTAGAGAGATAATAATAATTTATTGCAGAATGATATCCGCGTCACACAAAAATATGAGCAATCAAAGATGTATGAGAAATGATTACGACGAACCTCCCAAAAAAATAGTATGAACAATTGACTACTGCACAATACAGGTTTCATCGTAGATAGGGGAACGCTTTCATCAAGCCCGCGGGAGGGACAGGAGCGGTGGAGGAAACCACTTGCGAAGCCGCGAGGCTTGCACTAGACAAAAGCATCCATATCACAACAAATCACATGTAGAGTGCGACAAAAAAAGGTTTAGAATAGGATTAATTGAAGGGAGGGGAAGGGAAAAAGTATAAGCAGTGCAAGAGTAGATGGGCGTCTAGTGTGTGTGTGGGTCTGGTTCTGGTGTGCTCATAGATGTGGCAGGGAGAGAGTGTGTGCGGGAACACTTGTGTGGCTCGAACGGCGCGACAAAGGTGCTAGGATGTTGTACTCCTCGGGCATTGGCAGCGATAGCGGGAAGTGTATTGAGCAAACGGATTGAAGAGCACCAGTCAGTGGATAGAGTATCCACCGAATTCATGACTCACCAACATGTACTACTGTGCTTAAAATATTACAGAAACAAATTAAGTTGCTTAGATAGATTGATTTCAGAGAGCTTGTTGCGAAAGTGTAATGATTTCCGTGATTTAAAAATGAGGGGATGAGATTTCTTTAGAATAATTATATGTCTTGCGACGCGAAGCGTGAAATAATTGAAACGTATTGTGTTGAGTGTGAAGGGGATCTGTAGTCCAAAAGACCCTTGTTTACCATGTGTTGGTTTGTACTTGAAATACTGCGAAAATCGAGCGGCTGTCTCACCCTTTAGCATTTTGAACGAGAGAGTGAGATCGTGAGACGCGCGGCGCTCAGTGAGTGTTTTGAGATCAAGAATGCGCAATCGGAACTCGTAGGAAGGCATTGACTGGGGATAGCCACTGTCTGGGTAACAACGATAGAATACTATGCGAGTCCAATACTGTTGCACTTTCTCTATTGCACGTATATCCTTTTTGAGGTACGGATTCCATACTGGGCAAGCGAAATCCAAGATAGGGAGAACATAACACTTATACAACTTCATGAGAATTGACTTATTGTTTGATGTGACTGAGCGAGCGAGCAAGCGTGCTCTCCTCATGGCTAACCTGGCGCGGCGTTCGTGGACGGGGGAATAGTGGGTGTGACAGAGAGACCTAGGTCAGAGACAGTAAGTGGAGAGCCATCTAAAGTATATATAGTGCGGGGGTTGCGCGAACCAATGTGAATGGTCTGACACTTGGAGATAGCTAGTTGCAGTTGCCACTCCTTCGCCCAAGCACGGCGGTCGCGCAGAGAGCAATGCTTCACGAGGGGGAGATGGAATATTTGAACGCCGCAAAGGGTACCGACTTATCAGAGACTGTTTTCACATCGGAACTGATATAAATTTGCTTATTTCGTGAATGGGCCAAAATAGGTTCGCTCAGAGGACGATACATCCAGTAATCCGGCGGTCGCGCAGAGAGCAATGCTTCACGAGGGGGAGATGAAATATTTGAACGCCGCAAAGGGTACCGACTATTCAGAGACTGTTTTCACATCGGAACTGATATAATTTTGCCTATTTCGTGAATGGGCCAAAATAGGTTCGCTCAGAGGACGATACATCCAGTAATTCGGCGGTCGCGCAGAGAGCAATGCTTCACGAGGGGGAGATGGAATATTTAAACGCCGCAAAGGGTACCGGCTATTCAGAGACTGTTTTCACATCGGAACTGATATAAAATTGCTTATTTCGTGATTGGGCCAAAATAGGTTCGCTCAGAGGACGATACATCCAGTAATCCGGCGGTCGCGCAGAGAGCAATGCTTCACGAGGGGGAGATGGAATAATTGAACGCCGCAAAGGGTACCGACTATTCAGAGATTGTTTTCACATCGGAACTGATATAATTTTGCTTATTTCGTGAATGGGCCAAAATAGGTTCGCTCAGAGGACGATACATCCAGTAATCCGGCGGTCGCGCAGAGAGCAATGCTTCACGAGGGGGAGATGGAGTATTTGAACGCCGCAAAGGGTACCGACTATTCAGAGACTGTTTTCACATCGGAACTGATATAAATTTGCTTATTTCGTGAATGGGCCAAAATAGGTTCGCTCAGAGGACGATACATCCAGTAATCCGGCGGTCGCGCACAGAGCAATGCTTCACGATGGGGAGATGGAGTATTTGAACGCCGCAAAGGGTACCGACTATTCAGAGACTGTTTTCACGTCGGAACTGATATAAATTTGCTTATTTCGTGAATGGGCCAAAATAGGTTCGCTCAGAGAACGATACATCCAGTAATCCGGCGGTCGCGCAGAGAGCAATGCTTCACGAGGGGGAGATGGAATATTTGAACGCCGCAAAGGGTACCGACTATTCAGAGACTGTTTTCACATCGGAACTGATATTAATTTGCTTATTTCGTGAATGGGCCAAAATAGGTTCGCTCAGAGGACGATACATCCAGTAATCCGGCGGTCGCGCAGAGAGCAATGCTTCACGAGGGGGAGATGGAATATTTGAACGCCGCAAAGGGTACCGACTATGCAGAGACTGTTTTCACATCGGAACTGATATAAATTTGCTTATTTCGTGAATGGGCCAAAATAGGTTCGCTCAGAGGACGATACATCCAGTAATCCGGCGGTCGCGCAGAGAGCAATGCTTCACGAGGGGGAGATGGAATATTCGAACGCCGCAAAGGAGACCGACTATTCAGAGACTGTTTTCACATTGGAACTGATATTAATTTGCTTATTTCGTGAATGGGCCAAAATAGGTTCGCTCAGAGGACGATACATCCAGTAATCCGGCGGTCGCGCAGAGAGCAATGCTTCACGAGGTGGAGATGGAATATTTGAACGCCGCAAAGGGTACCGACTATTCAGAGACTGTTTTCACATCGGAACTGATATAAATTTGCTTATTTCGTGAATGGGCCAAAATAGGTTCGCTCAGAGGACGATACATTCAGTAATCCGGCGGTCGCGCAGAGAGCAATGCTTCACGAGGGGGAGATGGAATATTTGAACGCCGCAAAGGGTACCGACTATTCAGAGACTGTTTTCACATCGAAACTGATATAAATTTGCTTTTTTCGTGAATGGGCCAAAATAGGTTCGCTCAGAAGTAGCTCAGAGGGGATGTCGAGGGGGTGGGGCTTAGATGGCACAATTTTTCCGGCATAACGCCGTCTCAAACGACGCACGCCGTTGAATTCGTCGCGAAAAGTTACATCTAGTAGTGCTATTCCCGAAAGGCGGCGTTGTGCCGAGTCACACATTTTTATACAAAAACTACATTCTGTAAGCCGAAAAGTGGGCGGAGCCTAACCTCTCTGACCCTCTCTGTCTGATTTCTGTGCCGCGCGCGCACCAGACCGCGCGCTTTAGGCGCGCATATCTCGAAAACGCATGAAGATATTGAAACAAACTAAACAATATTGTAATATAATATACTTCAAATCGAACTACAGACTCATATGAACAACTTTGAAAATATCTCTGACATTGCTACCGTCTGTCCGTCCTTCCGGAGAGATATCTCTTTTCAAAATTTACCCTATTTACTGATTTCTTCTAGAAAGTTTCTTCAATACCTGAGAACGCAAAATCCCAAATATCTCGTCAATAGAGATCTTCTGATCATAGTGATCACCTAATCTCTTAACTATGGAAAATTTTCAAAATGCTTCAAATCGAACAAAACTTGTAGGGTAGGTGAATCGGCCTAGAAAAATCGATAGCCGCGATACCAGCCGACTGTGACCTCATCTTCATGCCCAAATAGGGGAAAGTACTCAAAATGCACCCAAAATTCATGAACTTTGGTTTCTATAAAAATTGAATAGAAGATAGATTTCGTAAAAGCGAGTATAGAAACTTGTTTCAATTATCAAAAAGTCGTGCAGAAAAGCCCTTCTATAAAAATTTCAAATCGATCGGACCTTGTCTTCATATCGTATTAGATAACTTTTGAGCGCGCGTTACTTGCTGGGGGCGCGCCCTCCGGATTGATCGCTACCAGCCGCGAGGTCAACAGATCGATACCAATTAGTTGGTATTCGCAATTACTTACCCATATCCACACAGTGGTGCGTTTGTTCAATAGAAACACGTTTAAATAAAATCAATATTAGATTGATTCATTAAAAAAGAGAGAAATTTTATAGCTTCAACGAATAACTTCCACGTTGAAGAGTTGAAGATTGGAAAAGACAAGGAAAGTCTTGCAAGACAAGTTCAGTCAGTAGATAATGTTTTGTGATAATCAAACCAACTTCAAACCTTTTCCAAACTACTTCAAACATGCGCACAACAGTTAGAGGGCGCCCACCAGCGTAATTTCTTTCAGCTGTGACAACGAGGTCATTGTATGTATATATATATATATATATATATATATATATATATATATATATATATATATATTTATATATGTATTAAACACAGTGACTGATAGGATACATAGTGTTGTACAAAAAAACTTTCATTGTCTTTCTATTTCATTAGAGAGGGCGCGCCAGCGCCCTCTCGTTTGTACTGGATGTCCCCGCGCGCTAGAATGCTCAAAAACGACTTTTCCCGGATGAAGCACTTTTCCTCATTTTGAAGTGATTTCCACTGTTACATTGCATTCACATCTCTATTCGATAGAGTTATAGAAAGTTGTATTGAGTTTGATTGAATTTGAAGCGAGATACGGAGAGTCCGCATTCGAGTGCGGATTGAGATTGGTGTCGGGCGGGCGGGCGGGCTGGCGGGCGGGCGTCGGACAATCGCTTTCGCCCCGCCCCCTATGTGTGTGAGTGAGAGAGAGAGGCGAATAGCGGGTGCGCGTCGGTATCCTCGCAGCGAATCGCGAACGTGTATGAAAATATAATTTTGTGAAACAAAACTTAAGAAAAGGACAGATATTATCTTTCAAAAGTACTTCCAAGTAAAAGTAGTTGGTTTGTACTGTTGTCTCAGTTGAGCAAAAGGACTGACATGTTTTCAATGGAGACATGTGCAAACAGGCTCTCAGCATTATTCGACGTGTTATGTTACAACAGAAGTTGTGTTTTTAGATAATAACTGCATAACTTTGTAAACGCGTTCATTATAATATGGCCGCTTTGCACTGGTATGAGAGAGAGAGCCTGTTGGCACATGTCTCCATTGAAAACATGTCAGTCCTTTTGCTCAACTGAGACAACAGTACAAACCAACTACTTTTACTTGGAAGTACTTTTGAAAGATAATACTACGTTTGTTTGTGTTTTTGTTCAGCCATGTGTGAATAAATATGTTAATGGCAAAGTTTTATTAATTTGTATATCATCACACACTCACACTGCATATATCATAATAACATTGTAATCGAACAAATTCATCTATAATGAGAGAATATATGTTTCAATCACGAGCGGTACTATAGTTTCAATCACGAGCGGTACTACGGGTTCGTATGTACAGGTTCAACGACCTGCTCAGTGGGCTGAGCCACTGGATCACTCTCGCTCTCTTTCTCACAGATCGGGCTCGTATGTACAGGTTCAACGACCTGCTCAGTGGGCTGAGCCACTGGATCACTCTCGCTCTCTTTCTCACAGATTGGGTTCGTATGTACAGGTTCAACGACCTGGGCAAGCGCAGATTATGTTAGGGGCGCGCCAGCCGGCGTGTTTTCTGTCAGCCGTCGCATGAAAAGGTCACTGCATTGTAGATATATATTTATACTTTCTTTGTTTGTTAATCGAACAATGTTTTACCGAGACTGTTATGCTCTCGTTAATCCTGAAAAACGCGTAGTCTTTTGAGCAGTTCAGTAAAGAATGGAAGTGAGGTGAGCATCAAGTACAAGACTCATTCCAAATTACGAAGACTGTGATTAAAGACAAAAAATCATAATGTGAGAGTGCAATTTGAGAGTGAAAGTGGGCAAAAGAGATAATAGTACTGTCTCTAGAAAGTTGTCGCGACCAATGCGGAGACGTGACAGTAGACAGAAGAGAGCATCGAACTGTTTCTAGAAAAGTGTCGCGACCGACGCGGAGACGTGCAGTAGACAGAAGAGAGCATCGAACTGTTTCTAGAAAAGTGTCGCGACCGATGCGGAGACGTGACAGTAGACAGAAGAGAGCATCGAACTGTTTCTAGAAAAGTGTCGCGACCAATGCGGAGACGTGACAGTAGACAGAAGAGAGCATCGAACTGTTTCTAGAAAAGTGTCGCGACCAATGCGGAGACGTGACAGTAGACAGAAGAGAGCATCGAACTGTTTCTAGAAAAGTGTCGCGACCGACGCGGAGACGTGCAGTAGACAGAAGAGAGCATCGAACTGTTTCTAGAAAAGTGTCGCGACCGATGCGGAGACGTGACAGTAGACAGAAGAGAGCATCGAACTGTTTCTAGAAAAGTGTCGCGACCAATGCGGAGACGTGACAGTAGACAGAAGAGAGCATCGAACTGTTTCTAGAAAAGTGTCGCGACCAATGCGGAGACGTGACAGTAGACAGAAGAGAGCATCGAACTGTTTCTAGAAAAGTGTCGCGACCAATGCGGAGACGTGACAGTAGACAGAAGAGAGCATCGAACTGTTTCTAGAAAAGTGTCGCGACCAATGCGGACACGTGACAGTAGACAGAAGAGAGCATCGAACTGTTTCTAGAAAAGTGTCGCGACCAATGCGGAGACGTGACAGTAGACAGAAGAGAGCATCGAACTGTTTCTAGAAAAGTGTCGCGACCGACGCGGAGACGTGACAGTAGACAGAAGAGAGCATCGAACTGTTTCTAGAAAAGTGTCGCGACCGACGCGGAGACGTGACAGTAGACAGAAGAGAGCATCGAACTGTTTCTAGAAAAGTGTGGCGACCAATGCGGAGACGTGACAGTAGACAGAAGAGAGCATCGAACTGTTTCTAGAAAAGTGTCGCGACCGACGCGGAGACGTGACAGTAGACAGAAGACAGCATCGAACTGTTTCTAGAAAAGTGTCGCGACCGATGCGGAGACGTGACAGTAGACAGAAGAGATCATCGAACTGTTTCTAGAAAAGTGTCGCGACCGATGCGGAGACGTGACAGTAGACAGAAGAGAGCATCGAACTGTTTCTAGAAAAGTGTCGCGACCGATGCGGAGACGTGACAGTAGACAGAAGACAGCATCGAACTGTTTCTAGAAAAGTGTCGCGACCGATGCGGAGACGTGACAGTAGACAGAAGAGATCATCGAACTGTTTCTAGAAAAGTGTCGCGACCGATGCGGAGACGTGACAGTAGACAGAAGAGATCATCGAACTGTTTCTAGAAAAGTGTGGCGACCGATGCGGAGACGTGACAGTAGACAGAAGAGATTTCGATTTCGATGCAGTGTTTCATGTGTCCGGAAGCAGTGTGAGACCGACTATCCTATAATGCCGGCGAGAGGAATCTATAAATCTGTAAATCTGTAAATTTGTACATCTGCAAATCTGTAATTCTTTAAACGAACGGATAATCGATCGTGTTGGCAAAATGAATTATTTATAAGGGAACGGTGGATAGGAACAAGTGCATGAGGGAGCTTCTTCTCTCACTCTCTCTTTCATTCATCCATCAATCAATCAATCCATTCATCAATTTATCTAACCTTGATTTGATTTGATTTTGTTCATCTTCGACAACAGCAGCCTTAAATTTAAATATAGAGAAATGTTAAACGATTAGGCCATAAGCGATAAGCGAATTAGAGAACATCAGTTAGAAACGATAAGAGAAATTATACTACACGAAAAATTGGCGCCGTTGTGATCCAAATTGAATTCGAAATGGAATAATATTCAACACACCACAGCTCGACCGAGTAGAGAGATAATAATAATTTATTGCAGAATGATATACACAAAAATATGAGCAATCAAAGATGTATGAGAAATGATTACGACGAACCTCCCAAAAAAATAGTATGAACAATTGACTACTGCACAATACAGGTTTCATCGTAGATAGGGGAACGCTTTCATCAAGCCCGCGGGAGGGACAGGAGCGGTGGAGGAAACCACTTGCGAAGCCGCGAGGCTTGCACTAGACAAAAGCATCCATATCACAACAAATCACATGTAGAGTGCGACAAAAAAAGGTTTAGAATAGGATTAATTGAAGGGAGGGGAAGGGAAAAAGTATAAGCAGTGCAAGAGTAGATGGGCGTCTAGTGTGTGTGTGGGTCTGGTTCTGGTGTGCTCATAGATGTGGCAGGGAGAGAGTGTGTGCGGGAACACTTGTGTGGCTCGAACGGCGCGACAAAGGTGCTAGGATGTTGTACTCCTCGGGCATTGGCAGCGATAGCGGGAAGTGTATTGAGCAAACGGATTGAAGAGCACCAGTCAGTGGATAGAGTATCCACCGAATTCATGACTCACCAACATGTACTACTGTGCTTAAAATATTACAGAAACAAATTAAGTTGCTTAGATAGATTGATTTCAGAGAGCTTGTTGCGAAAGTGTAATGATTTCCGTGATTTAAAAATGAGGGGATGAGATTTCTTTAGAATAATTATATGTCTTGCGACGCGAAGCGTGAAATAATTGAAACGTATTGTGTTGAGTGTGAAGGGGATCTGTAGTCCAAAAGACCCTTGTCTACCATGTGTTGGTTTGTACTTGAAATACTGCGAAAATCGAGCGGCTGTCTCACCCTTTAGCATTTTGAACGAGAGAGTGAGATCGTGAGACGCGCGGCGCTCAGTGAGTGTTTTGAGATCAAGAATGCGCAATCGGAACTCGTAGGAAGGCATTGACTGGGGATAGCCACTGTCTGGGTAACAACGATAGAATACTATGCGAGTCCAATACTGTTGCACTTTCTCTAATGCACGTATATCCTTTTTGAGGTACGGATTCCATACTGGGCAAGCGAAATCCAAGATAGGGAGAACATAACACTTATACAACTTCATGAGAATTGACTTATTGTTTGATGTGACTGAGCGAGCGAGCAAGCGTGCTCTCCTCATGGCTAACCTGGCGCGGCGTTCGTGGACGGGGGAATAGTGGGTGTGACAGAGAGACCTAGGTCAGAGACAGTAAGTGGAGAGCCATCTAAAGTATATATAGTGTGGGGGTTGCGCGAACCAATGTGAATGGTCTGACATTTGGAGATAGCTAGTTGCAGTTGCCACTCCTTCGCCCAAGCACGTATATTATCAATAGATTTTTGTAGAGACGCAGTGCGCATAGCTCGTGTTTTGGGATCAAAACAAGTGTAAATCTTCACATCATCAGCAAATATTCGTATTTTTACATCACTCGTAACAACACCCTCTATGCCAATTATGTAAATGAGAAATAAAATTGGACCAAGCACCGTACCCTGAGGCACACCGGAAGGAGAATTACACTCTTCAGATAACACGTTACCAACTTTTACACGATATCTACGTTCGTACAAAAACGATTTTAACCACTCCAATAAATGTCCACGAATGCCAATAGATTTACATTTGCATATCAACTTGTCTATAGAAACCGTATCGAATGCTTTCTTAAAATCAGAATATACAACGTCAACCCATTGACTAGATGCGCTAGCTGCTGTCCAATCCTCGAAACACGCGAGCATCTGCGTAGTAACTGAGCGCCCGGCTCGAAAACCATACTGCTCTGCTGGGAGAAGAGAGCGCGACTCTAGGAATTCCACTAACAACTTGCGCAAATACCGCTCAATAACCTTAGATAGGGTACAGGTAATAGAGATGGGCCGGAATGAGGTATGCTGAATCAAGACCGGGTTTGGGAATGGGAGTGACAATAGATGAGAGCCACAAACGGGGGACGCGACATAAACCGAGAGAGACATTGAAAATATGCGCAAGAGGGAGACACAATTCTGATTCGCACTCCTTATAGAATCTCTGAGGAATTCCATCAGAAGACAGAGAGCAGGATTACTTGAGGGAGCGCAAGATAGTTCATGCGGCATAATATCAGGCACAGAAAGCGAATCACAAGTTCTATCAAAAATCGGCGGAATGATACCATTGTCGCGTGTAAACACAGAGGCAAAGTAAGCGGAGAAGGCAGCAGATTTTGCAGTGTCTGATACTAGGGCATTACCGCGCTCGCACAACACTTTATTGGGGAGAGTGTTTTTAGGTTTCAAAAGCGAGGAAATGTACGAATGGAATGATCGTGGGCTGGACAGATATTTTTGTTTAGCTAAATTTTTTGAGTATTTTTGATATGGTGTGAGAGGTTTTGCGAAACACGAGAAAAGAGGGGATCGTTGGACATACCGGATTCGAAAAGGAAAAGTTTTTGTTGAAACAGGGAACGTATGTGCGGCGGGTAAACGGCCCATTTCGTTTTGCGAACAACAAAGGGTACAAATTGCGCGAATAGAGACAGAACAAATGCAGAGAATCTGTTGTACATGTCATCAATGTCATAAAATCCATCAAAAACGTGAGACCAATCACAAACAGCGAGGGCACGTACAGTACTATCCGTAAAAAGTGCCAAATTTTTGAAATTTTAGAAAATTTTCAAAAAAAACCAAAAAATCTTTATAACCCGAGTAAAACTACAAATATCGGTCTGAAATTCACGGGGAGTAGGTAAAAGAGAATGGCGGATTCAGCCATTCTATTAGTTTCCACCTGAGATTTTTCCTATCCGGAGTACGCCTACTCTCAGTTTGTCACTAGTCAGCCATGAAATGTTGTGACCTGTTCGTTTGCATTCCCTCAAAAATTTGCTTAAAAACTACTCGCCCCTGCGAGACAACTCCATTTTTGCGGTCGCCATTTTGTGAGATTCGGTTGTGCCGGCCGGTGATCGAATGACGCTCTATTTTCGAAAATCGAGGGTTCAACGACTCGGTCGATTATCGATTGTTTATCGTCCATTATTATTAATATCCAAAACGCATTCATCATCAGATCAAAGAGAACTTGAACTAAGACAGATGTTTTAACGATTCAAGCATTTTCACTCGCGCCTACGCGCCTGCCACTCTCTCTCTCTGTATCTACTACTGAAGTTCCTGTCATTTCTCCAGTTTAAATACCACTACACCATTCACGTGTCATGGTTGTCTATGCACCTGTTGCAAGCACATGATACAAGCACGGTTATTGATGTCATGAAGATGACGTAAAATATTTACCACATTCTTTGCAACGCAAAATTAGAAAGCAAAAAAATAGTTGGGAATACTTTATCCGGACTGTGCACTGTATGCACATCTCACAACCACGCCTGTGAACAGTATTCAAACAGCATGACGGGCGAGAAGTTTTTAAGCAAATTTTTGAGGGAATGCAAACGAACAGGTCGCAACATTTCATGGCTGACTAGTGACAAACTGAGAGTAGGCGTACTCCGGATAGGAAAAATCTCAGGTGGAAACTAATAGAATTATAGAATGGCTGAATCCGCCATTCTCTTTTACCTACTCCCCGTGAATTTCAGACCGATATTTGTAGTTTTACTCGGGTTATAAAGATTTTTTGGTTTTTTTTTGAAAATTTTCTAAAATTTCAAAAATTTGGCACTTTTTACGGATAGTACTGTACGTGCCCTCGCTGTTTGTGATTGGTCTCACGTTTTTGATGGATTTTATGACATTGATGACATGTACAACAGATTCTCTGCATTTGTTCTGTCTCTATTCGCGCAATTTGTACCCTTTGTTGTTCGCAAAACGAAATGGGCCGTTTACCCGCCGCACATACGTTCCCTGTTTCAACAAAAACTTTTCCTTTTCGAATCCGGTATGTCCAACGATCCCCTCTTTTCTCGTGTTTCGCAAAACCTCTCACACCATATCAAAAATACTCAAAAAATTTAGCTAAACAAAAATATCTGTCCAGCCCACGATCATTCCATTCGTACATTTCCTCGCTTTTGAAACCTAAAAACACTCTCCCCAATAAAGTGTTGTGCGAGCGCGGTAATGCCCTAGTATCAGACACTGCAAAATCTGCTGCCTTCTCCGCTTACTTTGCCTCTGTGTTTACACGCGACAATGGTATCATTCCGCCGATTTTTGATAGAACTTGTGATTCGCTTTCTGTGCCTGTTATTATGCCGCATGAACTATCTTGCGCTCCCTCAAGAAATCCTGCTCTCTGTCTTCTGATGGAATTCCTCAGAGATTCTATAAGGAGTGCGAATCAGAATTGTGTCTCCCTCTTGCGCATATTTTCAATGTCTCTCTCGGTTTATGTCGCGTCCCCCGTTTGTGGCTCTCATCTATTGTCACTCCCATTCCCAAACCCGGTCTTGATTCAGCATACCTCATTCCGGCCCATCTCTATTACCTGTACCCTATCTAAGGTTATTGAGCGGTATTTGCGCAAGTTGTTAGTGGAATTCCTAGAGTCGCGCTCTCTTCTCCCAGCAGAGCAGTATGGTTTTCGAGCCGGGCGCTCAGTTACTACGCAGATGCTCGCGTGTTTCGAGGATTGGACAGCAGCTAGCGCATCTAGTCAATGGGTTGACGTTGTATATTCTGATTTTAAGAAAGCATTCGATACGGTTTCTATAGACAAGTTGATATGCAAATGTAAATCTATTGGCATTCGTGGACATTTATTGGAGTGGTTAAAATCGTTTTTGTACGAACGTAGATATCGTGTAAAAGTTGGTAACGTGTTATCTGAAGAGTGTAATTCTCCTTCCGGTGTGCCTCAGGGTACGGTGCTTGGTCCAATTTTATTTCTCATTTACATAATTGGCATAGAGGGTGTTGTTACGAGTGATGTAAAAATACGAATATTTGCTGATGATGTGAAGATTTACACTTGTTTTGATCCCAAAACACGAGCTATGCGCACTGCGTCTCTACAAAAATCTATTGATAATATACGTGCTTGGGCGAAGGAGTGGCAACTGCAACTAGCTATCTCCAAGTGTCAGACCATTCACATTGGTTCGCGCAACCCCCGCACTATATATACTTTAGATGGCTCTCCACTTACTGTCTCTGACCTAGGTCTCTCTGTCACACCCACTATTCCCCCGTCCACAAACGCCGCGCCAAGTTAGCCATGAGGAGAGCACGCTTGCTCGCTCGCTCAGTCACATCAAACAATAAGTCAATTCTCATGAAGTTGTATAAGTGTTATGTTCTCCCTATCTTGGATTTCGCTTGCCCAGTATGGAATCCGTACCTCAAAAAGGATATACGTGCATTAGAGAAAGTGCAACAGTATTGGACTCGCATAGTATTATATCGTTGTTACCCAGACAGTGGCTATCCCCAGTCAATGCCTTCCTACGAGTTCCGATTGCGCATTCTTGATCTCAAAACACTCACTGAGCGCCGCGCGTCTCACGATCTCACTCTCTCGTTCAAAATGCTAAAGGGTGAGACAGCCGCTCGATTTTCGCAGTATTTCAAGTACAAACCAACACATGGTAGACAAGGGTCTTTTGGACTACAGATCCCCTTCACACTCAACACAATACGTTTCAATTATTTCACGCTTCGCGTCGCAAGACATATAATTATTCTAAAGAAATCTCATCCCCTCATTTTTAAATCACGGAAATCATTACACTTTCGCAACAAGCTCTCTGAAATCAATCTATCTAAGCAACTTAATTTGTTTCTGTAATATTTTAAGCACAGTAGTACATGTTGGTGAGTCATGAATTCGGTGGATACTCTATCCACTGACTGGTGCTCTTCAATCCGTTTGCTCAATACACTTCCCGCTATCGCTGCCAATGCCCGAGGAGTACAACATCCTAGCACCTTTGTCGCGCCGTTCGAGCCACACAAGTGTTCCCGCACACACTCTCTCCCTGCCACATCTATGAGCACACCAGAACCAGACCCACACACACACTAGACGCCCATCTACTCTTGCACTGCTTATACTTTTTCCCTTCCCCTCCCTTCAATTAATCCTATTCTAAACCTTTTTTTTTGTCGCACTCTACATGTGATTTGTTGTGATATGGATGCTTTTGTCTAGTGCAAGCCTCGCGGCTTCGCAAGTGGTTTCCTCCAGAATCGTAGAAAATATATCATACAGATTACAGAATCATCACATTCACCAACCTCTCGCAGCGAGTAGTCCTGCATCACGTCTTTCAGTCTATCATTGGCAGAAATTGTAGACCTGCAATATGTAATAAGTTTCATCACGATTCAAATAGCTATTCAATTTTGTTCCATCACACAACTCACTTGAAAGGAGTCGAGAACTTGTATCTGTTGAGAGTCTTGGAGTCATGTCTGACCTCCGACGGCTCTCTACCTCTCTCGCCCTCTGTATCTGGAGTCTTGGAGATCTCCGTTTGCGATTTCAGTCCGACCATCGCATTTTGTGACGTTCCAGCAGGAGGAGAGACATCCCTGAATATTGTATTATACACTAAAACAAGCATCTACATACCTACTCACCCTCGTATGATCGAGGTATTCCTTCTTCACTGCATACATTTCGTCTGAGGCACCTTGACCGGACGAGCGCAGTAAGTGAATCCTACACAACAACATACATACATACATTTACCTGATACATATATGTTTCACTCACTTCTCGTAGAGCGCTTGCACTTTCCGTTTCTTCATCACGGGCTCAGGCTCAGCCTCTCCTCCCGTGCCGTTCTTGTCTTGCTCTGTGTCTTCTTCACGGGGAAGCGACGTCTCTTCACCGTCGGATACCGGCAGCAAACTCAGTGCACTGAAACAAGACAGATATGTTAAGTGATAACTTCGTTAAGTAATACCATAAAACAATTAATACCTGTCAGAGGGCGTTCGTGGCTCATCGTCTTCATCCTCATCATCCTCCTCCACGTCGCTGAAGCTGAAAACAAGAGACAACCATGATTAAAACAGAGCAACACTCACAGATGAGGTGACTTCTTCTTCTCGACGATGGAGCGGTTGATCTGTCTCTTTGCGTTCTTACCAGCCTCCCATGCATCCTGCGCTTTTTTTGCACTCTCAATGTGCTGTGTGTACCTAAAGATCGATAATGTTAAAAAAATAAACAACCAATCACAATAAAGAAAAAGTAGGTACCTGCCATCTGGGTTTTTTCTAGACATCCACTTGATTTCCGTGTCGCGGAAAATAGGTCCACTGGACTGTAGAATCGGGATGAGAAGGGCGGGAATGTAGCTGAATTCAAAAAAAGTATAAAACTGATGATGAATTATGAACATACATAGGGTAGCGCTCCTTCACATTTTTGGGCACGGCTCTGTTTGTTCCGCGACTGAAAAGATAAAAATAACCTCAACAAACACCGCATCGAACTCACAGGGCTTCGTACATGTTGGTGTACGTCACTCGAGACACCTTCTGGTTATCCGAATCGACTCGACACACGGCACATACGAATTCATGGATGGAATACTTGAATGATCCATCCATGTCAATCCTGTTGTCATTCTGGGCACGCTGCCTAGCCGTGAATAACGGAATCAACATGCGGTTGGCTGCCAACTACAGAAAAAAAAATGTATACAGTTCAGTACCAATCAATAATTAATCTCACCCTCCAAATGCAGTACTGCACAAACTGTCGGAGACGCTGGATCTCGTTTGACACTCCCTTCTGCGCCATCTTTCTCCACTATTTGTACAGCGCGTTCAGGTTACCCGCTACATAACGATAATACTGTATTATGAAGAAGAAAAATTACTCACCATAGAGATAGTCGTCTTGCTCGGTCCAAAACTCCTTCTCGGGGGGCTCGTTGATTCCGAACGCCTCGAGACCTTCGAAGGAGTCACCACTGGTAGGGGCGCACACACCACCGGTTCGCAGTTGTTCTTCAAGGTCCGCGATTCGCTCCAGCATCTGACCGCGCTAGAACAATGATACCAATGATAATCAGTATTGCAATTGAACAACACCCTACATACCTCCAAGTGTAGTCCGAATAACAGATCGGCAACTGTTGCTTGAAACTTATCCCTGTAGTCGAATCGGTCGAATGGGAAACTGTTGAGGTCGTTGAATCCGAACGGCGTGTTTTTGAATGAATACTGCGCCTAAAATCAACGCACATTCTTCATTTGATTTTATCACTCTTGTTAATAAGTCTCTCACACACGCCACACACGCTCTGTTTCACATTCTCTCTCCGCAGTCAGCGAAAAGAGTGTACGTCTCTCTCTCTCTCTCTCTCTCTCTTCCATCCTCCCTCACATAAACTTAGCAGTCTGTCTCCTTTCTTTCCGATCACCCCTCCCGCTCTCTCTCTCCTCCCCCTCACTCTGCAATTTCCACCGTTTCTGTCCCCTCTCACTCTTTCTCCTCACCCCCTGTCTACCTCTACCCATACACTCCGCTCTCTATCTCTCTCTTCCATCCTCTTTCTCTCTCTCTCTCTCTCTCTCTCTCTCTCTCTCTTCCATTCTCCCTCACATACGAACTTCTCTCAAAATTCACATAATGCACCACGTACCGCGACGCTTTCCTGTGTGTCCCGACCATTGCACAACATCTTTCTGGCATCGCGCCCCGAGGAGAGAGTGTTGTGGTTTCTTTTCTGAAACACGAAAGTATCAACTAATTCAATTAAGTATGCACTCACCGCTTTCATCTCGTCCCTGATGTGCTCGCGATCACGCCTGAACTATCAAAGGAAAACGTATAGCTATGACTAAAATATATCAATTCAAAATATATATTCGGAATATAAACCGGTATCAACATTAACATATTGACACAAAATTAGACATATTAGCTTTATCAGAACTGTACAAATATTTACATTACACAATTATTATTCCGGTAGAGAGCGGCATGTTAAATTATACACATATTGCTTATTCTTGAAAGAGAGAAGTACAGCGTGTCCAGTGATTCGCAGTGTCGCCGGCAGCCGGGACGAGCCAGCAGTCGCAGGAGACGGAGGACGCGGAGGAGCTGGCTGCAGATGTGTCGATGAGCGAGCTGAACACCCCGCCCGAGCAGTCCGATGCCACTCCCGTGCCCCACACTGTCGCCTAGGACTCGTGCCAGCCGCTCTCGCTTGACCCCGCCCCTCCCCAGGTATCGATTGATGATGTGTGCTTGCAAGATGAGAGTGCGCGTGGACTTTCTGATTCTTTGACTGATCCGGTGTTCTCTGATACTAATCTCTCCTTTTCCTTTTTGAAAATTGCGGTTTTGAATTCTCGCTCTGTGCGGAACAAGTTTTACGACATCGCGCACTTTGTATCCTCTCACTCGCCTCATGTGTGTATCGTGACTGAGTCGTGGTTGGATGTGCACGATAGTTCTGATTTCATGCGATTCGGTGGTCAGTTTAGTGTGTATAGGTGCGATCGTTTGTCTCATGCAGGTGGTGTACTAGTCATGGTGTCCTCTGGTCTCTCGTGTGTTTTAGTTGAGTGCGTACACATTGATGATCTGTGTGAGATTGTATGCCTCGACATTTTACCCTCTGCCAGTCTCCAGCTTCAGCAACCACTCCGCGTTATAGCTGTCTACCGCACACCCGGTGCCTCTCGCGCAGTGAGAGCCGCTGGTGAGCGCATGATTGCATCACTCAGCTCTCTCTTTCGCCCCGACTCGCGCGCGCATATTCTAGCCGGCGATTTCAACTTCCCGCATATTGACTGGCGCTCACTCGCTGCGATCCACTCTCTCGACCGCTCTTTTATCAATTTCACTTCCACGTTTTCACTCTCCCAACTGGTCCATAAACCAACCATGGTCCGCCGGCCCGGGCAAACTCCCCACATTCTCGATCTGATACTGACTGACAGGGTTGATCTCTTCTCACACATTTCCATTGGCTCGCGCGTTGCGTTGTGTGATCACCTCCCAGTGATTGCCTCTCTCTCTATTCGCCAAACGCAGCGCTCCTCTCTCTCACCTCGTTTCGATTATGCCAAGGCGGACTGGCCCGCAATCAACTCGCGCATTGCTTCCATTGACTGGACCCTCACATTCGCCGGACGGACACTCGCTGAGTGTTGCAGTTTGTTCCAAGAGTGTGTCGCAACCTGTCAATTGGACTTTATTCCGCTGAAACCGCAGCGCAGTAACAGCCAGAAAGCTCCAGCATATATCCAGCGCCTGAGTGCGAAAGCGACGCGCCTTGCAGCGAGGCGACCCTATTCCCGCGACACTAAGCGAGCACAGAAAGACCTGAGACGCGCGCTGTACGCATGGAACACCAAGCTTGAGTCGAGTCTGCTCTCTAAAGGACAGAGAAAATTCTTTCACCACATTCGCTCTCGGCTGAACCCCGCAGATGGAATCGGCCCAATAAGTCGTGGTGATGGCGAGTACATTCATGACGAGAGTGAGAAGGCAGAGGCTTTTTCAGATTATTTCGACTCAGTGTATTCTAATCTGCCCATCCCGTCTGGTGCGCCACTCACTGATTCTTCCCATTCAATTAATCAATTTCACATTACCCACTTTCTCATTGCCAAAACAATACGCTCACTCGCGCCAAAAATCAATACATCACCAGATGGGATAACACACATTTTCTTGAAGCGCACTATAGACTCTGTTGTCACGCCAATCTTTCTCCTCTTCCAGCAGTCTCTTTCCGCTTGTGTCGTTCCTCCTATATGGAGGATAGGGTATGTGAGACCCATCCACAAGGGTGGGTCCCAGAGTGAGGTAGTCAATTACCGGCCCATTGCTCTCACTGCCACACTTTCTAAACTGCTGGAGAGGATATGCGCGGCGCAGATGACAGAGCACTTTGAGAAACACTGCCTTCTCACCTCTCGCCAATTTGGTTTCCGCGCGGGCCGATCCACATGCGCACAGCTCGTTGAGTGTCATGCCAAGTGGTCGCGTGATCTCACCGACGGGCAAGTAGTCGACTGCCTTTATGTAGATTACAAGAAGGCGTTCGACTGCATAAATCATTCCATGTTGTTCAAGAAGCTCCACTCACTTGGTGTTCGCGGCAGTGCACTCGCGTGGATCAAGTCTTTTCTGTGCGATAGAACAACGCGCGTACTTGTCAGTCAGTATCTCTCCTCCCCACGCACTGTGAATTGTGGTGTTCCACAGGGGAGCTGTCTCGGGCCTCTTCTTTTCAATGTATTCATTAACAACATTGTCGACTGTTTGCCTGACTATGTTCGCTGCGCATTGTATGCTGACGATTTGAAAGTGTCTTACGCGTTCAGTCCTCTCGATCTTTCCGCGCGCACTATGTTTCAGCGAGCAGTCGACTGTGTTTCTGAGTGGTCGATTGAGTGGGGTCTCACCATATCTGCTAGCAAAACACAGGTTCTTCACTTGGGCAAACGAAATCCGCTCTATGCATATTCCCTTGGCACAGTGTCTCTAGAATCCCCAGAGTGTGTTAAAGATCTTGGTGTGTATATCTCTACTCGTCTCTCTTTCGATGACTACATTAAACGCATTGTCGATCGCACACTTTGGGGAGTCAATGACTTCCTACGGGTATACCGTACCGCAGTTTAGCCGTTCTTTGCAAAGCATTTGTGACATATTACCGCTGTAAGCTGGAGTACTGTACTGAGCTCTGGAACCCCTCCGATGTGCGCTCAGTGAATCTTATTGAGGGCGTTCAACGGTATTTCACCAGGCGAATCTGCCATAGAAATGGCATTTTCAATCTAGGATACTCGGCTAGACTCTGCCTGCTAGGCTTGGAGACTCTCGAGTCACGACGAGCAGTCAATGATATTGCCTACATACATAAAATTGTACACGGTCGCACCGCTTTTGATTCATCTGCCATCTATAATATCATTTCCACATCATCAAGACACTCTCACTGCCACCGTATCGTACCCTCTTTTGATCCGTCCGTCAGAACGCAGACATTCATTCACCGCAAGTTTCGAATATGGAATTCCTTACCATCTAACACTGTAGCTATCAGAGACACCGGTTCTTTTAAAGAGGAGGTTAAAAAATGCATGATTGAACCATCTCGCATCCGCGCTTCCTGATCGATACAGGCACGGGCTCCCCAGTATTGACCAGTATACACATCAGAGCACATTCATTTCATACACATATGTCTGTTGTGTTGTTCCATATGCATTTGTATCTGTTTTACCATTTTTTGATTTGATTTTAATTACAAATACGTTGCACCACTTATTACAGCCACATTTTTTGTCCCTATATGTTACCTGAATACGCAATGATAAACAATTGAAATTGAAACTGCATCTACAACCTTTCTATGCCAGTTACAATTCTCAAGAATACATTGTTGTCTTTAACAAATGACGAACATTCGTCAAAAACTACATTAGACCCGTCACATATATACATATTCACAAATGGATCAGTGGTAACAAACATATCAATAACAACTCGAAACTTTCCACTTCCACTGGAACCGAATAGTACTACTCTACCGAAACATACTTGACCTGAGTCGTTGATGAAACTGACTATGTTCGACCGACTCATCACGTTTTGGCGCCAGGCTGTAGAAGTAATCGATCGATCGTCTACCATCAAACGAGTACTAAAAAAATCTATACTAGATTTCTTTAACAAATAATGAAGACATATGCATATCCATAACAAAAGCTCAACGAAATACTCAAAACAACTTGTTGGCTCCTTCATCTTGAAGAATCTTTCCTGCACTTTTCTGAGACCGAAGCGGTAACCGTGTCACAGTAGTCTCATCTCGTGTAGAGTACTATAATCAAATATTTCTTGCAGTTTTCATTGATACAAAGCACCAATACAAAGTACCAAAATACATAAATACACACTGACCTTCACAAACTCTTCCGAAAACTCTCCTCCGCGCATAACCTTGTTGTGGCTCCGCTGATAGCACTCGTCAATCACGAACTGACTATCGTAGTCTCCACTCGCATTCAGTGACTTCCACTTGTACTGTAGGAGAACGAGAGCGACGTGCCTGTATGTACCATATGAAATCAAGGAGCCACAAAAAACCTCACCTTCTGATTGCTGTGAGTATGCATCCTCTTGTGTTGTGGTTGTGGACCGGTGCCCGCAAATGGTGATGCACGGATTCAAATCCAGCGCTGCTCATCTCCTCCCATGTGCCTCTGTTGACTACGTCATCGGTTGCATGGGCGAAAAACAGCTGAAACGGCCACGATAAATTGTGTATTTTACACGACTCATAAAAAATTTTAATAGATCACTGTTGTAAAAAATGATATAGCTGATATAATACTGATAAACTCGCATGCCCCTTGAGTGAACAAATCTTTGGACCGATAAAACGAACCAGCTCCGGATATACAGTTTTCAGACAATTCGAAATTGAGCGACACGACTAAAACATGGAACTAGGAATTGTACAAAATAAGAGGAATACCTGATCATCGAGACAATAGGAAGTTGCACCGCGTATCGCCGTACACAGTGTGACAAAGGGTATCGCAGTCTTCTTTTCCCAACCATCCGCTGATTGAAGGAAAATCATAAGAAGGGTGATTTGAAAAAGTCAATAAAACAATGAAAAATTAGTCGATGTATACATACCGCTTCTATTTCTGTGTCGCTTCTGACATTGTCGGGCAGCCGAAAAAGAAACTTCGGTCTAGTAGGCAGCTTGGCTTTTCGAACGCACTCTTCGAATGCACTTCTATCAGCGTCACAGAAAGAAAACTCGCTTTTCGAGCGCCACACTTCTATAGATAAAATGCATATAAATTATCATAAGTTTATAAAATCAAATACCTGATAGAACGGTTTTCATGACTCCCTCTTGCAATATGTGCAAACCATCTAGACAGCTTTCTTCCATAGACACAACATTATTCCAAGGCGAATCACCTATAATAAAACAAAAACAGATTTCGAATAATCTTCAAACATACCTTTCATTCCGTTCGTCTTGTTTGCAGCATTTCTGCGAGGGCTCGTTGCCGTACCCTCTGTTTTTCTAGTCACATCCATTTCCACCAAACGGACTGCTCCTTGAAGGTGTACGCCTGCACGAAAATTACTGTTATTATCGAACAAAATAATATGTTCAACAAAACACACCTCTTGTCACACATCGATGACAGCTGTAGTATCCGGTATTCAAAGAAAACACTTCAGAAATAGCCTGAAAACCCCAAGTGGTTAGATCAGCAATGCCTAGTTAACAGTAAAATAAAAATTATTTTATAATGCATACCTTACAATCGCAGCAACTCGATACTATTTGTATCGATACAGTGTAGCGCTTCTTTCCAAAATCAATGACGATAGGATGTGTGGAAAAAGTTCGTGCAACCCAATTCCGCAAATCAATTAATGATAAAGACCTAAATATATGTATTTATTCATTGATTTTCTATAAGTGAATCCCACCATTCATCTGGCTTCAGGTTGTGATCAGATACGACAAGACCGACAAGATATTTTATTAAGAGCCGTATTCACTGGTTTGGATCTCGTTTTCGGAGAAATATCGAGACAGCGTATATAGGGTCTGTCCTATCAATGAGTGCTTTCACTGAAAAATTCACTGAAAATAGTGAAATTTTCATTGAAATGATGAAAATTTCAACGAATGGGTGTAATATTCAATGAATTGGTGAAAATTTCATTGCAAGTGTGAAAATTTCATTGAATGTAGTGAAATTTTCAAAGAAAGTTTCATTTTCAACCTTCATTTTCAACGGCGGCTGTCTGTTCGCTCAGAAAACGGGCAGAGTTTCAGATTTCTATTTTTAACGAATATTCGTCAGTTGTACTGCGTACGTTTTATTCCTTCAGCTGTTTTTTCTTCGAAATATTACATGTTTTGTTTGTTTATATGTATGTTATTTTCTTTTTTATATGTTCATGTTTTTTTTTATGATGTTGTAATTACAATACATTGATTGAACGTCAGGAGCAGGAGCGCGTCGAAGGAAGGATGCGAAGCTCCGCCGCCCTCGTCACCGACTTCAAGATCATCAAGGTGTGAATATTTTCTGAGTTTTCACCCATCTCGTTTCACTTGTGTGTTGTTGATGTTGTGCCCACATATTGCCATCATCCCGCCG
Organism: Rhabditoides inermis; assembly: GCA_963966185.1. NCBI lineage: Eukaryota > Metazoa > Nematoda > Chromadorea > Rhabditida > Rhabditidae > Rhabditoides > Rhabditoides inermis. Next base: position 53,596 of record CAWZYM010000106.1, on the reverse strand, counting down.
TTGTTGCGCCTGCTGCACCACAGTACCTAGAACATGTTGATAGTAATATCTAACGGTTGTGTTCAGTGCTTCCCGTCTGGAGTGAATCAAGAACATCTGGAAGACCGCCAACAAGGGGCGGACGCCTGACCGACGTTGTCATCGCCACTGACATCAAGCTCATCAAGGACAAGGTGTGTGTTTTTCTGGGTTATTCCTCATCTTCTTACAGGTACGTGTTGTGTGTTTCAAAATATTTGCATTTATGGACAGATTTGTAATGTTGTGTATTTCTTTAACATCCTTGATATGCATTCCAGGACGAGTGCGTTCCGAAGATGTGTGTGAGTGCAGGTGACGGCGACGGAGCAGTGGATCTTCATGTGCGCGGCGCACAAGAACCCCCTCACCCCCACCTACTCAACAACACCAAGTGCATCCCCTCGTCTCCACCAAGGTACGCCATGTTTTGGGTTTGTCAATATTATTGTTTATGTTTTTCTTCATTTTTTTTGTCTAGGAGTCATCGAAACTGGGCTCGATCTGCTGTCGTGTGAACGACATCACGCACGCCTACACCACCACCCGCCGACGCACATGTATCGCTTCACCTCAGAGAGCCGGGGCGAATTAGCAGCGAACTAACAGCGAGCTAGCAGCGAAGTTTCAAAAAGTTAGCTGTTCCCTAGCGGCTAATTCGCCGTTATCTAGCCATTGTTTCGCCACTATTTAGCTGCTAATTAGCGGCACCGGGATCCGATCAGCGTCCCTCGCTTTCTCGTTGTATTGATTTCCGTTGTTGCATTCAAAAACACTGGTATGCATACACTTATTTATTTCGATTATGCATACGGAAGGAAATTCACAATATCATATCATAATTGACGAGTCGTCTTGGTTCTTGGTTCTTGGTTCTTGATCTTGATATACATGATGACGATTGACGAAGCTTGATAATCTTCAAGTAGCCGCGTTCTTTCTCGAGTACTGAACCAACCGGATACAGTTTCTGAAAATAAATAGATTGAAGAAGTGATCACGAAACATACATGCATATGAGATATGTTCGCGACAACATGTTACATGTACATAATAATATGTATGGTAAACGAATAGCAAATAGTTCAAATAGTTCATGTACATTCACGGAAACAAAAACGAAGACGAAGAGGATGAGCAGCAGGAGGAGGAGGATGTGGATGAGAACGACGACAACGACTTCATCGTCATCATCGTCATCGTCATCGTCATCGTCGTCCTCATCATCATCATCATCATCATCATCATCATCATCCTCCCCCTCATCCTCCTCTTCGTCATCGCCATGTACTACTTCATGTTTCAAACAACAATCATACAGCATAAGATATCGTAAACAAACAATTATTTGTGATTTTGGTGTGATATTGGTGTATACAGAAAAGGAAGTATTGCTAACGATCCCACATTCACACATGAGTTTCAACAATATATAGATGGTTTGAATCTTTCTTGTCAGTATGTGATAGCGGGTGATTTCAATATGCCAGATGTGGATTGGGGTATTATGGACGCAGTGAGACCAATGAGCAAGGAATTCTTGGAATTTGTTGCTCTCTCTGGTCTTACACAACACGTTCACCATCCCACTCACACAAATGGTAACACGTTAGATCTCCTATTTACGTCTGAGAAAAGTATGATATTCAATGTCGAAGTTGATACACCTGTTTCTGATCACTTATTAGTTACTTGTGAACTTGAATTTCGTATCACTAATCAAAACTATCATAAAGATAAGTCATTCAAATCATACAGATTAAGTGACTATACTGCTATTGAGGCAGAATTAGCTCATGTTGATTGGGACATTGAGTTGACAAATTGTACAGATATTGATACGATGTACACTCACTTTTCTAAAATTGTTACTGATTGTTTGAACAAGTGGACACCAACAATCCAACAAGCTAAGCAAAAATGGCCTCGTTATATTACCAAATTACGTGATAAATCACGTAAATTATATACTCGATATAAGGTATCAAAAATGCAGGCAGACAGAGATGCATATAAGATAGCTGAATCTAAGTACAAGCACGAACTTCACATGGTTATTAGAAAGAAAGAATTCGGAATTTTGAATAGTTTCGATTTAAATAAATTTTGGAAATATGTATCTGCAAAAACACTGAGTAGAAAACAGCTAGGTGCTCTAAAAAATCAGCAAGGCGAACTTGTAGTAGATGATTCGCAACGAGCAGAGCTTCTCAACAATCATTTCAAATCTGTATTCACAGTGGATGACAACAAACCATTCACTCCCGATGTGGTTCTTGGATCTAGTATGAATAGCATTGACTTCAGTCCTGTGAATGTATACAGATTTTTATTAAAAGTCAAAAACAAACTTTCTTATGGTGTGGACTCCATTCCTAGTATTGCCCTTCATAAATTAGCTGTCGTGCTTGCTCTTCCGCTATCAATTATATTCACGAGAAGTATACAGACTTGCACATTGCCGAAAGTGTGGAAAACATCTATTGTAACGGCGGTGTTCAAGTCTGGTGATCCATGTAATCCGACAAACTATCGCCCCATTGCACTCACATGTACATCATGCAGATTATTTGAAACGATTGTTACACATGATATAAGAAAATACATGTGGCAAAATCACATTATTTCATCAAATCAGCATGGTTTCTTAGATCATAGATCCACATCCTCTCAACTCATAAAGTTTCAAAGTGACCTGATCAAAAACCGGCAAGGAACAGATGTCATATATTTGGACATTGCGAAGGCATTCGATACAGTGAACCATCGTAGATTGTTGGACATCATGTGTGCTTATGTGATCAGTAGAGAAATTGTGAATTGGATAAAAGTATATCTAAATGGTCGACATCAAATGGTGAGAGTGAATGAATCTGTCTCCCAACCAACAATAGTGGGAAGCGGAGTGCCTCAAGGATCAGTCCTGGGGCCTCTTCTTTTCAACATTTACCTGAATGATCTTGAAAAATGCATACAACACTCAAAAACACTGATGTATGCAGATGATACTAAATTTTATATAAGTAGAAGTATTCCAGACTATTTAACAAAGCTTCAAACTGATATGAACTCAGCTTTTGATTGGTTCTCTAATCGGCAATTAAAAATTTCAATTGGCAAGTGCGCTGTATTGTGTACGAATACTGGAAGACAGAAACGCCATAATTCGTGTTATTCTATTGGCGGAATACAGCTGCAACAAAAAGACCATATCCGAGATCTTGGAGTTGAAATATCAAGTGATCTTAAACCTCGAATTCACTTACTACAGCAAGCTCGTAAGGCAGGTGCAATTATGAATAATATGTTCAGAGCCTTCAGTTTTAACAAGAAAGGCTTTATGACGCTCTTTAATGCTAAGGTTTTACCTATTTTGGAATACAATACTGAGTGCCTCATTGATATAAAGAAAACTTACTGGGATCCAGTTGAGAAAATTCAAAGAAAGTTTACAAAACGTTTTTGTCCGAATCTTGAGTATGATCAAAGACTGAAAGAACTTGATCTCAAACCTCTTTCATTGCGCAGAACAATCAAAGATGTTTGTACTGCACACAAGTATGTGTATGGTCAAGTTTGGGTGGACAAAGAAGACAATCCGATTGTATTGTACTCGAAAGAATCTACAATTCAGTCAAGGAGTAGAGGAAATGGACTGAAAATCTTCTCAAAATCAACCACTGCTCTCGAACAATCTTTCCTATCTCACAGAGTTTGCACTGTTTGGAATCAGTTACCAACTTCCATCGTTTGTGAAGACAATTCCAAAATATTCAAAACAAATCTGACGAACTATCTCATGAAAAATGTTCTGAAATCATATACAGCGAACTAGTATACTGACTGCACTTTACCGCGCAATGCTGCGCGTCTTCCTCAATTACAGTTAGCGGCACTACTCCACTATGTGGTAGCCACTCCACTCTGGGGGCGGTGCCGGGGTAGGCATCGGGGGCGCGGGTGCGGTCACTCTACTGCGGTCTGTCTCCCACGGCAGCAGCATCTATCCACCCATATATTACGGTAGCATGTACTGTACATTGTTGCTTTTGCATCTTCGTTATTTATTGCTCCCGTGTATACCTATCCTAGTCGATTACGATAAACATTACATTACAAACAAATACAACAAAAACGGCAACAAAATTTCGAAAAAAACACAAGTCCCCAGAAACTGGGCGGATGATGACGTTTCTATTTAGCCACAAATTAGCAGGTGCGCGGCTAACTAGCACATAACTAGCGGCTAACTATCGGCTAACTAGCGCGGCTAACCCAGCGACTTTTTGCGCGAATTAGCACCAAAGTAGCATCTCATTTGTAATTCGCCACTAGTTCGCCATTAATTGGTAGTTCGCTGCTAATTCGCGAGACGCCTATTTTTCGCTGCTAGTTCGCCCCGGCTCTCTGAGACCCTCTCCGTCAACAAGTACGGTCTGATGAGCGCCGAGAACCTCATCGTGCCCATACTCACCTCCCAGAACACCCCCTATATTTTTGCCAGAGCTGTACAATTTACGTTTTATGTTACTACAAGTTGGAACGCTTTCGTGTTTTGTGCGTGTCGTTGGTGAGAAAATTTATTCATATGCATTTGAGGTGGAAACACGGTATAAAACGAGGAAACAAAAACAAAACGCTTGAAAAAAAACGTTTGAGATAGCGAGACGCACAACAGGGGATGCACTTGGTGTTGTTGAGTAGGTGGGGGTGAGGGGGTTCTTGTGCGCCGCGCACATGAAGATCCACTGCTCCGTCGCCGTCACCTGCACTCACACACATCTTCGGAACGCACTCGTCCTGGAATGCATATCAAGGATGTTAAAGAAATACACAACATTACAAATCTGTCCATAAATGCAAATATTTTGAAACACACAACACGTACCTGTAAGAAGATGAGGAATAACCCAGAAAAACACACACCTTGTCCTTGATGAGCTTGATGTCAGTGGCGATGACAACGTCGGTCAGGCGTCCGCCCCTTGTTGGCGGTCTTCCAGATGTTCTTGATTCACTCCAGACGGGAAGCACTGAACACAACCGTTAGATATTACTATCAACATGTTCTAGGTACTGTGGTGCAGCAGGCGCAACAACGGCGGGATGATGGCAATATGTGGGCACAACATCAACAACACACAAGTGAAACGAGATGGGTGAAAACTCAGAAAATATTCACACCTTGATGATCTTGAAGTCGGTGACGAGGGCGGCGGAGCTTCGCATCCTTCCTTCGACGCGCTCCTGCTCCTGACGTTCAATCAATGCATTGTAATTACAACATCATAAAAAACATGAACATATAAAAAAAGAAAATAACATACATATAAACAAACAAAACATGTAATATTTCGAAGAAAAAACAGCTGAAGGAATAAAACGTACGCAGTACAACTGACGAATATTCGTTAAATATAGAAATCTGAAACTCTGCCCGTTTTCTGAGCGAACAGACAGCCGCCGTTGAAAATGAAGGTTGAAAATGAAACTTTCTTTGAAAATTTCACTACATTCAATGAAATTTTCACACTTGCAATGAAATTTTCACCAATTCATTGAATATTACACCCATTCGTTGAAATTTTCATCATTTCAATGAAAATTTCACTATTTTCAGTGAATTTTTCAGTGAAAGCACTCATTGATAGGACAGACCCATAAATAGGGTTTGTTTCGCGATCTCTGAACAAAAAAAGAAAGAAATTACTATTGATTGAAATAAAATGTCTCACTCACTTCATGAGACTTTTGAAGCGGATTCCATCTGTACCGCATTCGAGAAGCACGCGAAGTTTTCCATCATCATAATCTCTCTTTGATTCAATGCCTGAAAACATGTAGATGATAACGTTAAAAAAACACAAACATGAATAACTCACGATCTTTCCAGAAGGGAAAATCTCGGCCGTCTTCTCGCAAATCTTGTCGTTGTCTTGAGTGAGCCATCTCATGGGCACGCAAAATGTCCTTAAAACACTCATTGGAAACATTCAGTGCACACAAGCAGATAAGTTAAGGTTCAAGTTACCTTGAAATTAGATGTGATAACTCGTCCGATCTGCTCAGATCGATCTACTGCATAGACTTCTAAAGGACAATCTCCTTTTTCTTTTCGAGGAGGAAGCCTATAACCAAAAAAAAGTAATACAAACTGTACGATTGTCATACTAACCGATACAAACGGCAGGCTCTGTTGCCACACTCAGACACGTTGGTGTCCAGTCGTCGTGTACACGATCCGCACAGTACATAGTGTTCTACACCGATCATACGATCAATCGCCTTCCGAATTTCCAAATGTTTTGTGAGAGATACTCTGCGAAATCAGATTACAACCAATAAACTGTAATATATATTCTTGATAGTACCTCAATCCGCCTCCACTGCACCGGATCATCTCATCGTACGCGGCTTTTATTTGTTGATCTGACATTCCTCGATAGAGATATACCGTGAACATACGTAGTTGGAGCGAGTCCGTATCGTTCAATCTGAAACATACAAAATCCCGGATAATTTAAATATCAAAAGGACCTGTGCATAGTAGAAGAGACAAACATAGGCTCGTCTGCAGGATCATCTTCATCGGCATCACTCTCATCGCTTGACAGCCACACGTCAGAGTCGCCTCCGCTGCTATAGAAATAGAACTAATAGTAAAGTATTGTCCAAAGTGACAACTTAATTACACTTAGGCAAGTATTACAGTGGGGAGAGAGAGATAGAGAGGGGGGGGGGAGGGAGGGGAGGGGAGGGGAGTGAGATCTCACCTGATAGGGGACGCAGGTCTGGATCCAGAGTGAGACTCCTGGCTGCTCCAATTCCGAGTGGCTTGAGACGGACCAGCTTCTGATGCCGAATCGATGCTTCTGAAATTTTAAGTTGCACATAATCATCACTATCAGTACCAACTGACAAAATATTGTACAGAGTGAAAATTTTATAATAACAATGCAACTAATACGGAAAATACTAGTGAGACAACAAACAACTATCACATACCAGTGATACAACGAACAACTTTCACATGATACAGACTCACCTAGAGCCCTCCAATAGTGAAAATGCACTCTCTTGGCTCCATTTTCCTGGTCGAACGGGAGAACAACTGGAATATTAAATAAAAATACTGTTGTTATTTATCACTTCAACAATTAAACTGAATACAAACAAAAAAATCGCTCACCAATAGCTATCTTCGTTGAAAACTTCTGAACGTTTGCGTTTTCGCACCGCGGGTTTCTTCGTAGAGCGAGATCTTCTCTCCTCTGAATTCGAAAATTTTCAAATCGAAAGTTAACAAAATTTAGTTTAACCTATCGAATCGAGCAGTTATTACTAACCTAAAATAAGTGAGCGTTGATAGTAGATTCGGTTCATTGTAGAAGATCGAACTTCGAAAGAAGATCGAAAGCTGCAAAACAAATAACAAATAATTGTAACACAATGGCGACTAACACGATAATGATAGCGATTGGATATTGCTTTAAAGCATACTCCTGTTAGGAAGGATAGTTTCACATCATATAACATCAGAAACAACATCATAACATCTTAAGAAAACGATTGAAACAAGCAAACCTTCAAAAAAATAAGAAAAGTGATTTCATATAACACCATCCGCTGTTCAAATATAGTGTAAAAGGTGAAGTTTTTACGCCTTCTGTACTGCCTGTACGTTTTAAATCACCCCTTTAACTATTTGCACGGTGAAGGCACAACTCCTTCACTGTGCAACACACCCGCGCCCTCTACACATGTTTGCACAGTGAAGACGGTGCGCACTCGCTGCGCATTCACTGTGCAACCACATTACACATATTTACACGGTGAAAACACTGTGTTTGGAGTGTGCAAGATGTTTTCCTGCCCCTTCACTGTGCACTAATTTACCTGAGTATTATCCACTTTGATGAGTTTTTTTGCAATGATGAACACAATGGTAGAGGAGGTGTTTTTGACCTTGTTGAAGAACATCTTCTTTTTTTCCAGCGCCTTGTGCGTGAGATCGCCCAGGACTTCAAGGCGGACCTGCGCTTCCAGTCGTCGGCTGTGAAGGCCCTCCAGGAGGCCTCCGAGGCTTACCTCATTGGACTCTTCGAGGACACCAACCTGTGCTCCATCCGCGCCAAGCGCGTCACCATCATGCCCAAGGACATCCAGCTGGCCCGCCGCATACCTCGCCGCTGTGTTTGAGTACCTTGCCGCTGAGGTTCTCGAGCTCGCCGGATACGCCGCCCGCGACAACAACAAAAAATAGGATCAACCCCCGCCATCTCCAGCTCGCTGTGCGCAACGACGAGGAGCTGAACAAGCTGCTCGTAGATAGTCTCAAATAAATCAACTAAACATAGTAGACCCAACTAGATTCTAGTCATACACGTGTTCACTCGTTATCATTTCTGGAGTGTATGGTGGAGCCCAACCCAGCGGCCCTCTTCAGGGCCACCTACCTATATGTGAAATCAAACGCACCAGTCAATCCTTACCCATTCACTACTTTCTTGCATTGATCTCTCGCTCTTTTTGCAATAATAGTATTAGGAGTGAGGGTGAGAATTTGAGAACCATATGTGAGAAGGGAATGTGAGAGAAGCGCGTCATATCATGGTTGGACAGTGGAGATGACAAAGATGTAAATAAGAGAAGGTATAGATCTTGATTGTCGCTGATTGAGCCAAAACAGGATATGAGAGGAATACTTTATTGTCATGTAAGATATAACACGACATAATTTTGACATATACAGAAGAAACATTCATCATTCGTCCCTCACATGCAAACATTGTGATGATTATTGTGACAAAAAAAAAGAAAAAAATAATAGTTGCGGCGTGAATCAGTGGTGACGCATGCGCATCGCACAGACGCGGCGTTGCTTGCGCCTCTCCAGCACTTGGGCGTAACGGTCTTTCGCCACCTGCCACAATAGCGGGTAGTGATGCCACTGGATCACTAGAGGCCGATCGTAGCGGAAGTTGTAGCGGCGCCGCTCGATCACAGCCAACATATTCCACTTTCGCAACAAACGCGCCACTCGCCTCGCTGTCCACCACACCCACCTGAAAATTCTCCACGATATCTACTTCCTACACTTGGTAAAGTCAGTGGGTTCAAATCATGTATTCTGATAAAGCTAATACGTCTAATTTTGTGTCAATATGTTAATGTTGATACCGGTTTATATTCCGAATATATATTTTGAATTGATATATTTTAGTCATAGCTATACGTTTTCCTTTGATAGTTCAGGCGTGATCGCGAGCACATCAGGGACGAGATGAAAGCGGTGAGTGCATACTTAATTGAATTAGTTGATACTTTCGTGTTTCAGAAAAGAAACCACAACACTCTCTCCTCGGGGCGCGATGCCAGAAAGATGTTGTGCAATGGTCGGGACACACAGGAAAGCGTCGCGGTACGTGGTGCATTATGTGAATTTTGAGAGAAGTTCGTATGTGAGGGAGAATGGAAGAGAGAGAGAGAGAGAGAGAGAGAGAGAGAGAAAGAGGATGGAAGAGAGAGAGAGAGCGGAGTGTATGGGTAGAGGTAGACAGGGGGTGAGGAGAAAGAGTGAGAGGGGACAGAAACGGTGGAAATTGCAGAGTGAGGGGGAGGAGAGAGAGAGCGGGAGGGGTGAAAGAAAGGAGACAGACTGCTAAGTTTATGTGAGGGAGGATGGAAGAGAGAGAGAGAGAGAGAGAGAGAGAGAGAGAGAGAGAGACGTACACTCTTTTCGCTGACTGCGGAGAGAGAATGTGAAACAGAGCGTGTGTGGCGTGTGTGAGAGACTTATTAACAAGAGTGATAAAATCAAATGAAGAACGTGCGTTGATTTTAGGCGCAGTATTCATTCAAAAACACGCCGTTCGGATTCAACGACCTCAACAGTTTCCCATTCGACCGATTCGACTACAGGGATAAGTTTCAAGCAACAGTTGCCGATCTGTTATTCGGACTACACTTGGAGGTATGTAGGGTGTTGTTCAATTGCAATACTGATTATCATTGGTATCATTGTTCTAGCGCGGTCAGATGCTGGAGCGAATCGCGGACCTTGAAGAACAACTGCGAACCGGTGGTGTGTGCGCCCCTACCAGTGGTGACTCCTTCGAAGGTCTCGAGGCGTTCGGAATCAACGAGCCCCCCGAGAAAGAGTTTTGGACCGAGCAAGACGACTATCTCTATGGTGAGTAATTTTTCTTCTTCATAATACAGTATTATCGTTATGTAGCGGGTAACCTGAACGCGCTGTACAAAGAGTGGAGAAAGATGGCGCAGAAGGGAGTGTCAAACGAGATCCAGCGTCTCCGACAGTTTGTGCAGTACTGCATTTGGAGGGTGAGATTAATTATTGATTGGTACTGAACTGTATACATTTTTTTTTCTGTAGTTGGCAGCCAACCGCATGTTGATTCCGTTATTCACGGCTAGGCAGCGTGCCCAGAATGACAACAGGATTGACATGGATGGATCATTCAAGTATTCCATCCATGAATTCGTATGTGCCGTGTGTCGAGTCGATTCGGATAACCAGAAGGTGTCTCGAGTGACGTACACCAACATGTACGAAGCCCTGTGAGTTCGATGCGGTGTTTGTTGAGGTTATTTTTATCTTTTCAGTCGCGGAACAAACAGAGCCGTGCCCAAAAATGTGAAGGAGCGCTACCCTATGTATGTTCATAATTCATCATCAGTTTTATACTTTTTTTGAATTCAGCTACATTCCCGCCCTTCTCATCCCGATTCTACAGTCCAGTGGACCTATTTTCCGCGACACGGAAATCAAGTGGATGTCTAGAAAAAACCCAGATGGCAGGTACCTACTTTTTCTTTATTGTGATTGGTTGTTTATTTTTTTAACATTATCGATCTTTAGGTACACACAGCACATTGAGAGTGCAAAAAAAGCGCAGGATGCATGGGAGGCTGGTAAGAACGCAAAGAGACAGATCAACCGCTCCATCGTCGAGAAGAAGAAGTCACCTCATCTGTGAGTGTTGCTCTGTTTTAATCATGGTTGTCTCTTGTTTTCAGCTTCAGCGACGTGGAGGAGGATGATGAGGATGAAGACGATGAGCCACGAACGCCCTCTGACAGGTATTAATTGTTTTATGGTATTACTTAACGAAGTTATCACTTAACATATCTGTCTTGTTTCAGTGCACTGAGTTTGCTGCCGGTATCCGACGGTGAAGAGACGTCGCTTCCCCGTGAAGAAGACACAGAGCAAGACAAGAACGGCACGGGAGGAGAGGCTGAGCCTGAGCCCGTGATGAAGAAACGGAAAGTGCAAGCGCTCTACGAGAAGTGAGTGAAACATATATGTATCAGGTAAATGTATGTATGTATGTTGTTGTGTAGGATTCACTTACTGCGCTCGTCCGGTCAAGGTGCCTCAGACGAAATGTATGCAGTGAAGAAGGAATACCTCGATCATACGAGGGTGAGTAGGTATGTAGATGCTTGTTTTAGTGTATAATACAATATTCAGGGATGTCTCTCCTCCTGCTGGAACGTCACAAAATGCGATGGTCGGACTGAAATCGCAAACGGAGATCTCCAAGACTCCAGATACAGAGGGCGAGAGAGGTAGAGAGCCGTCGGAGGTCAGACATGACTCCCAAGACTCTCAACAGATACAAGTTCTCGACTCCTTTCAAGTGAGTTGTGTGATGGAACAAAATTGAATAGCTATTTGAATCGTGATGAAACTTATTACATATTGCAGGTCTACAATTTCTGCCAATGATAGACTGAAAGACGTGATGCAGGACTACTCGCTGCGAGAGGTTGGTGAATGTGATGATTCTGTAATCTGTATGATATATTTTCTACAGGCCGCTCTAAAAGCATCGGCTTAGGAGAAGCGAGAGCGAGAGCGAGAGCATGAGCGAGAGCGAGAGCGAGAGCGAGGAGAGCAAGGTGGCGGACGGCGCGGAGGAGGAGGAGGAAGAGGAGGAGGAGGAGGAGGAAAGGAGAAGTAGGACAAGAACCAATAGACGGATAGCTGGTCATCGTTGGTGTTACTTTGATTTGTTTTTTGTTCAATTTGCCTACGTACTATAACGAATACTGAATGTTATGATTTAGGGATGTCGAGGGGGCGTGGCTTAGATGGCACAATTTTTCCGGCATCACGCAGTCTCAAACGACGCACACCGTTGAATTCGTCGCGAAAAGTTACATCTAGTAGTGCTATTCCCGAAAGACTGCGTTTTGCCGGGTCACACATTGATATACAAAAACTATATTCTGTAAGCCAAAAGTGGGCGGAGCCTAACCTCCCTGACCCTCTCTCGGCTCAATTATTGTGCCGCGCGCGCACCAAACCGCGCGCTTTAAGCGCGCATATCTCGAAAACGCATAAATATATGGAAACAAACTAAACAATATTGTAACAGTATTATATTTTATTTTATATGGAACTACAGTATGTCTCACAAGACCAACTTTGAAAATATCTCTGACATTGCTATTATGATTGTGCAATTTATTTGATTGTTATTTACACCCTACTAATCTGGAATAAATGCGACTCCTATCTGATTGAGAGCGGATTGATATATTGTGCAATAGTGTAGTACACAAATATATAAATAATGGCTTCACTGTGAAACAGTGTGCCGTACTTGATTTTTCACTGTGCAAAATCCGGCCTTCACCGTGCACACTGAAGAGTGACTCTACACGGTGAAGAGTACGACTTGTCGGTGTGCAAAGAGTTTGCTGCGTTTTCACTGTGCAACCATGCTTCTCGTGCGCCTTCACTGTGCACAATACTTTCTGAGTACTTGATTGCAATGAGGGTTCGGGCGTGGCGAGCGCACCCGAACCCTACCCGAACCCACTCGAATAGCGCCCGGTTACTCTCTCTTATTTTTCTTTTGAAGGCTGCCACGTGTTGAAAAAAAAACAGATGACCTCCATTTCTATCGTACAAACACCAGGTTGCTTCCTGTAAATGCATTTATTCCACACTCAATGTCAGCGATCATAGTACGGATTGCACTCATCTCTTCGGAATGAACGGCGAGAAATCTAGGGGGAACAAATGCGAGAATCTTCTTGTTTGCTATCGTTTTAATCTACCTACGGAACTGTTGTAACATCTAAGAACGCGCTAAGAGTAAGAGGTATCTGTGTGTTGTGTGCTTTGATCACTTCTTCTTCTTGAGCCATCCGAGTCCAATGATGCCCATGCCCTTCTTGCCTTTGCTCATGTTCTCGTGCTCGCGACGCAGACGCTCCTTCAGAGTCAAGAACGACGGCCTGTAAGGAGGAGGGGCTGGAGGGGGCGGAGCCTGTTGGGAGGTACCTCTGCTGCGGGTTCGTGATGAAGCATGCCTTCATGAGCTGCGCCGTCGTAAACGGCATGTCAGCTGGGGGCATCAGTCGTATTCCGTTCTTCACAACAGCGTTCGCAATCTGTGGTTTGTGGTTTGATCAGAATGTGTTCTGTGTTCTGCACACTCACCGCCTGGTTAGTCATGTCGCTGAATGGTTGCTTGCCGTTAGTGAATGTCTGCGAGGATACTGTATGTTTGGATACATACGGTAATCATCGTACCTCCCACAAGAGCACTCCGAACGCGAATACATCCTACTTGATGCTATATTCATAACGAGCAATAGACTCGGGAGCCAGCCAGCTATGGTAATTGATTACAGTAATCAATCCCTACCGGATATTACAGTACCGAATGGGACGTTTTCCACCGCCGGCCTCTTTGTAGAACGAAGTCGCCATCGAGAGACCAAAGTCGGCAATCTTCACACTGAACAAGTACGGTAGGTACAGTAATCGCCGTACTCGCTACCGTAACCCACATCATGTCCCTGTCAATGAGGCAGTTCCTCGCGGCAACGTCCCTGTGGATCACATTGTGCTTCTCCAGGTACCGCATACCGTTCGCCGCGTGCACCAGCATAATGTAAGTGAGTGGATTACTGTAACACACTTAAATACCGTAATCTACTCACAGTTCCTTATCGACAAAAGTGATCTCGCCGCTCCTCTTACGGAGAACATCCAGCATCGATCCATTCTCCGCCCACTCCGAGGCGAGGGTGTCAGGAGAGGGGGAGAGGAGAGGTGAACAGACCATCATCAGTGGCCACTCGTCAATGGCGACGCCGCGCAGCCGAATGATGTTGCTGCAAGCAGTGTCTCCCCATCCATCCACCATCCCGCTCTCTCCCTCTCCCCCCTCTCTCTCTCTCTCTCCCTCTCTCCCTCTCTCTCTCTCTCTCCCTCCCCCCTCTCTCACGTGTGGTTGAGCTTCTTGCAGATCCTCGCCTCTGCCACAAAGTTGTCGCGCTGCTCCTTCGACACAATCATGCCCTCCGGCAGACACTTGATCGCCACCTGAGAGAGAGGGAGAATGGAGAGAGACAGAGAGAAAGAGAGAGAGAGAGAGAGAGAGAGAGACTCACATCCCAGCTCCTCTCCTCGTCAATCTTCAGCTTGCCCTTGAACACCTCACCGAAAGCACCAGCACCGATCTGAAACGGGCGGGACGTGAGTGGGCGGAGTCAGGGGCGGTTACCTTCTTGTCCCTGATGACTTGCGAGTGGCGGAGGAGGTATAATATTATTCAGGGAGATAGTTCTCCGGGTCACTGTAGAAAATCGATCTACCCTCTAGTCGCATTCGATCTACCTTCTAGTCGTGGGGAGACCCAAGCGCGCGCGTTCAAACGATAATATTGATCAAAGAAGCCGACATGCGAATCAAAGAGGCCGCGCCACACTCGAGCCTCTCCCGCGCTGTCTGACCTCTCTCGCTCGCGACTGCGTTTCGCCAACTGACCCCGGCTGTCAATAGCAGAAACTATCCTCTAGGCGGCGACTATAGTTCATGCGCGGGATCGGGAAGCGAATCAGATACCTGAAAACTCTCTCTCTCTCTTTTTCTCTATCTCTCTCTTTCCCAACCTCGGATCATCCTCGATAAGCGATATCTGATTGGTGGCATAGTAGGTGAGCAGGTCACTGATAGAATCGAACCACTCGTTCTCGCGAATCTGAAATGGGCGTGGTCGTATGGGGCGTGGCTTCAGGAGCCACTCACCGCCCATTTCTTCGCATGGTTGTCCCTCACGACAATCATGTGGTGGTCGACAATCCGGCGGCTGCGCGGAATGTCCACCTAAATCTCTCGCATACGCCCCGCCCCCTCAGACTCCGCCCACCCCGGCAGGCGGAAGCTCCTCCCCCTCCTGTCGTTCTTCCATGCGCAGAGAGAGCAGCACTGTGAATCCCACTCCCGGCCGGTCAGACTTGCGCAGTAGAAACTCGTTTTTCTAAAGTACAGTAATCATGACTGCAGGTTGCGACAGCTACCGTATACCTTGGCGAGCAGGTCCTCCGCATCTTTTCTCGGTAGAAATCCGTGGTAGTAAGTGCAGCCGCGCAGCTCGTGTTTCATCTGATTAGGTATACGGTAGGGAAGTTTACGGTAGTCTACCGTACCTCATCCTTGTCGATGTCGGGCGTCTTCTCCTGGAAGTTCTCCATGCGTTCTGCTAAAAATGCGGATGAACTGTGCCGTCCTGTACTCTACTTTACTGTAATCTACCGTACTCTTCAGAATACCGTACCCACAAGTGCTGTTCGCAGCAGAAGTGACTGTCGTCACCCTCGATTCTCCAGTGCAGGCAGGAGCGGGAGTGAAAGCCTACTGTAGCTGCTGATAACTTTCGTATACCTTGGATCCACTGCCTTTTTGGGCGGTTGCCAGAGGGTTGGCTCCCATCTGGCTCTTCTGTTCCTTTTCCGGAGTCCGCGATTGCGAGGGCGTGGACGCGGGGGCGGGGCCGCCCACTCCTGCCACCTGATTCAGGGACGCCGTCGGAGTCGGTTTGACTTGCTTCTTGGACTTCTGCGATTTCGAGATATCCACCGCCTCCTCGCTGAAATACGATTGAGAATACTGTAGCGACAGTACCCCGTACCTGTCACTGCTTTCGTCATCGGCGGCCGCCACGCTCTTCTTGCCGGAAATCGCCTGAAATTCCCGACTACCGTAGTTCGGTGAGCATACAGTACCCCTCCGACTCCGACGACCGCGCCTCCGACGGCGGTGGCGCTGTTCACCACTCCGCTGGCGATCTTCTTGTGTATGTTGAGGAAGTTCATCGCGCAAGCTGTTCGCGGCGGGACCCGAACGGCACTCGACGATGCGTCGACTCGACTGCCCAACGGGCTTGCTGTGTTGATGAATGATGTAGGGAAGGACGGACGCGGAGGATGGCGGTCGATCCAGACCAGACAGAACGTTCTCGACGCATGCTAATCGGAAGCGGTCTCGAGAGAAAACTGAAACTGTTCCAATTTTTAAAAGTGATGGAGAATATCTACAAAGCTATCGAAAACAGTGCATTTATCAGGTGTATCCCACGACATATACAACAGGAATGTAGACTACTCGAATTTGGAATGGTCTCGGAGAATGTAGAATAGAAATCTGCTCTCGCTGAAGTCGAGCTGTGAAGAGAGAGAGGGGGGGGGGGAGATCACCGTACTTCCAGTATCTTGCGTCGTCTGTACCTCCGAGCGGCTTCCGCGTTCCCTGTTCTCCTTTTCTCCGATGCAATCGCTTGCCCGACAGCTGGATCGAGTGGAAGAAGGGAGGATGGAGCGGCATCCTAGGCTCATCAGAATTAAGAAAAGGTAGCATGCTAACCTCCGATACACTGAACGAATTCCGAGTGTCACCCAAATAAGCACTTCCTAACTCCTAAACGAGATTGGATTATAGAAAATAGATGTGAAATGGAACAAAATACTCACCTCTCGCAAGAATTCGTTCAGTTCTCCTTTTCTCCGATGCAATCGCTTGCCCGACAGCTGGATATCTCTATCTTCCATCTTTCTTGTCCTCTTGGAACGGTACTTCTCTACAGCTATATTATTTCGATGCCTTTTCTCCTCTTTCGTCAGATTCAGCTAAATTACGACAGAATAACGTTGAAACACTACAAACTAACATTCGGTCTCATACCGCCACTGTTGCTGCATGCAAAAGTGAATCAGAGCCACAGCCCTTGGTACAAATTATACGCTACATACAAAATCATTTGCAAAACCACTAAACCAAACCAACGTTTATTATCACAGTCATGTAAATAAATATACAAAAAGAGAACGATAGGTGTCGTAAATATTAGTAACAATGAAAGGATAAACTGAAGCGGCGGGGAAAAGAGGGATGATAGAAGACTACTAACACCACACATTCTCAGTCAATAAAACACTCGATAACTCGTAGCCTCGTGGGGAATACACCTCTACTCTCAATATTCAAATCACCACACTCATTCACTCAACACAAATACTATCTGATAAAGCGGGACAGTCTATAATATTATATCATGCGGTGCGTGTGACACGTCAATCGATATTCGATCGATATCGATCTATACGCAAGCTCCGCCTCCTTAGTCCACCTTCACCGATCCGTAGATCCTGCGTACAAAGCACATCGTCGCCAGGAAGCCAATCGTTCCTGAAACACGCAAGTTCAGCGTACCGCAAGCTAATTCCAATCTACCGTATACCTCTCACACTCACCAGTCATGATGAAGAACATGAAAACAAAGATGGAGGTGTAGGCAAAGTATAGGATGGTCGACACTGAAAAGAGACAAGGATGAGAGAGTGAGAGAGGGGATTCCAAACTCGACGATTCCAGAAATGGTGAGCTTGGAGGTGAAGTAGTGGACGCAGTAGACAAACAGGTACACGGTCGTGAATCCCGAGGTGGCAAACGAACGCCACCACCAGTGGTAGTCCTGCAACCGACACACATCATCACACATCACACCTCCTCCCCTCCATACACGCTTCTCTCAACTGCCGACATGACGGGCCGTGGCCACTCCTCCTCCTCTCCCCCTCTCTTACCTCGGCGCACAGATGGAAGTAGCAGAGGAGAATGGTTGCCTCCGAACAGGTAATGATCAGAATCAGGTACACCACAAACAGGAAGCCAAACATGTAGTACGTCTGGTGAGCCCTGAAAGCAATCGATAAGGCCATCAATCAAACCAGCATTCGATGAACACACCAGATCGAGTTGAGGATGAAGAAGAGCTGGATGAAGATGCATCCGAAAGGAAGGATACCTGGGAAACATGGCATCATCTCCCTTCCTCTACTCTCAGTCTCGGGCCTCGCACTCGCTTCTCTGTCTCTCTCACCTCCCATCAGCATAGCAGGCAGAGTCTTGGTATAGGTCGACTGCTCCGGCACCTGTCTCGGGATCTGATTCGTGCGCACCGGGTTCTCAAGTGGCCCAAAACAACACATAAAACAATCGTATTCCACCGAAACGTATCCCTCTGTACCCCTCTGTACCTTGGTCTTGAATCCAAAGAACGCGCCGACGAACGTCATGGGGGTGGCGACAAATAGCCAGAAGGAGAGGAGAGCGACCAGTGTGCCGAAGGGCACGGCCGCCGACGAGCCCTGCTCCCACAGAAGGAGGTTGGTGAGGAAGAAGATGGGGAACACGATGCTGAAATGGGTGGAGGTGGTCCCCCCGTCTCTCCTCTCCCTCTCTCTCTCCCATCACCCCAGGCACGAGGAACGACGTCATGCGTCTTCCAATGTAGACCTTGGAACGCTGGAACATAACACGTCAACTGGCGTCGTCAGAGTCGTATCACCCTCTACCGCTACACCTCTACCCTTCCCCTACTCTACACGACATGCGACCTGTACTCGACAACCTTTCACAGTTTCTCATGGGCCTGGCTGGTCGTATAACTTGTATTCGCTGATAAACAAACGTTCCCCCAACCCAGACTGACCCTTGTAGAGCCTGGCAGCCACGTATCCGGCAGCGGCTCCGAACAGAATGTAGAACACGAGGGCAAACGTCATGAGAGAGCCGCGGTTGGCGGGCGACAGGAAGCCCAGACAGGCAAACACTGGAACACAACAATGCGTTAACAATGTATGACTCGAAAGGAAAAAAATGAGAATAACCGTTGCAACTACATAGATAAGGAACAAGGACAGGGACAAGGACAGGGATATGTGACTGACCGAGCGTGATGGAGACCATCATGAGTGTCTGGCAGCCGGCGCCGACGAAGACGGAGAGGAGGAGGGCGTAGCGGGGCGGGAGGAACACGTCCCCGTGCACCAGCTTCCACCCAAACTCCTCCTGCGCGTCCTCCTTCAACACATATCCACATGATTACTATAGACTGGAGTCACTTGCACAATAAATCAAATAATATGATAGTACATTTCATTCCGACCAACTATAGCATTCCACTTGCAATAGAAAATAGGAGGAGCTCCTCCTCCTCCTCCTCCTCCTCCTCGTCACTCCCTATCTCCCCTATCTCCCTCTCTCCCCTCTTTCCCCTATCTCCCCTCTCCCCCTCTCTTTCTCCCCCCCCTCTCTCCTCTCTCCCCTATCTCTCCCCTCTCTCCCCTCTCTCTCTCCTCTACATTTGTATTCACAAGTATCAACTTCAATGAACAAAACAATTCGTCACGCGCATCAATTCAGCCGGTTTACATGAAACTAAAAAAAACATTGTTTTCCAGATATCAAATGGCTTTGATAACCAATCACTTTTCAATCATTCAAATCAAACTCCGTCCTACTCTATTATACACTCTTTATACCGGCAATCTATATTATATAAACTTTTTTTCACAAACCGGGGAAGATACGAGGGAAAACCAACACTGTGTATTATGGCACTCTACAAAACAGACTTCTACAAAATACAGTAGTGAAAATACAACTGGGGAATCGGTAGGGGAATAACATAGATTACAACCGGCACGCGGGCCTTCTCTATCTAGTCTCTCGATAGATCGATCGACGAGTGTCCGTCCACTGCTCAGAAGAGGATGTTTCCGTGCTTCCTGGCAGGGTTGCTCAGCTTCTTGCTCTCCGGCAGGTTCAGATCCTCGCAGATCCGGCGGCGGGTCGACGACGGCTTGATGATGTCGTCAACAAAGCCTACAACGATACTTAAATAATCGTCCTCTGCCAAGTCTCGGCAAACATGCACATAATTCCCTATCCAATCACATACACGGCTCCTTCAATCCCACCCCACACTCACCCCTGACGGCGGCGGGGAAGGGGTTCGAGAAGAGATCCGTGTACAGCTCCTCGTGCTTGGCCGCGTTCGCCAGATCCTTGCGGAACAGAATCTGCACCGCATCCTGCAACACACAACACGGGTTTACTGGTTGTTGAAACATAAGGCGAAAGTGATAGTGAGATGATAGATGGAACCATGAAACTGTGAACTACACAACTCACTGTATCAATTAATTATTCCCGTCAGATACAAATTTGTCCCATCAGTGAAACATACAAAAATCACAGAACTGTTCTCCACACTTCACCTGCACTGCATCATGTTCCTCCAGTGCTTCGACGCCATCACGTCGTACGCTCCTCCGAACGCCTACAATCAAACACATAACACAATATGATTCACGTATCACTAAAGCAATATTTTCAAACAACAAGTAATCAAATCAATGCTTGCGAGAGAAGAGTTTCAAAACAAGGTATAGAATACAAAAACTCATGCCGTGCAACAGTCCACGCCCAGCCTACCTTCCTGGTGATGACGGTGGTCTTGAGCACAGTGGCCTCGGCGTACGCGTACAGCAACTTGGCTCCATGGCGGATGATACCTCCATACTCTTGCGCAGTTTCTCAAAACAGGAAATGTTAAATGAAAACAGTTAATGTTTCATTTCTACTCGTACGTTCTGATCACCCTTACGATATAAATATAACACACGACGAAACAGAAACATTCAACTTGCACAATCATCTGTCTCTTCGAATGAAGCTAGTTGTAACAAGACCGTACCGGGGAGGAATCCGGGCACGTCGACGAGGGTGATGATGGGCACGTTGAAGGCGGCGTCGCAGAAGCGCACGAAGCGAGCGCCCTTCACAGACGAGTTTATGTCGAGGCAACCTGCAAAAAAACGTGCACTTCACACTCACCTTCTTCCTCATTCACGCTAAACATACGCAACTACTAACAAATTTACAATCTACAAACCATACTCGTCTTCCCTCTTTCCTTCACTCACCAGCGGCAAACTTGGGGTTGTTTCCGACGATTCCGACGGTGCGTCCGTTCATTCGGGCGATGCCAATCACCAGGTTCTTGGCATAGTCGGGCTGGATCTCGAAGAAGTCGCCCTCGTCGACAAGAGCAGTCACCACGTCCTCGAAGTGCATTATTATTAAACATAAGACATAAAATACAAACCTTCATGTTGTAGGCGGCAGTGTTCTCAAGGGAAATGACGGTGTCGAGAGACGGCACATCGCGGTCCCTTAAAAGAAATTATAGAAACAATTCAAAAATCTAAATATCTAATAGGTGAGGCATCAATATTTTGAAAAGAAAATGCATCAGCCCTACGTTCCTACGTACCAGGGGTCATCACAGGCGCGGATGGGCGACGCGTCCTTGTTGGACAGGGGCAGGTAGTTGAACAGCTCGCGCATCTGCAGCAGAGCGTCAATGTCGTTGTCGTAAGCCCCGTGTGCCACACCTAAAACAACATCAAAGTACATTTACGAATCTTACCACAGAATGCAATGTAACACAATAAATGTGAAGTTTTTAAAACGTACCCGAGGTGACAGTGTGGGTGGGTCTTGGCTCCTCCGAGCTCCTCCTGAGTGACCTCCTCGTTCGTCACAGCCTTCACGACATCGGGGCCGGTGATGAACAGGTACGAAGAGTCACGCACCTAAACACATAACATCAGTCGTTTCTTCGTCGCAATGTTCGCAATAAATATGAAAATTGGCATAAGTTTCACAAAAAAAGAACAAAATTCGACTTTCCCGCTGATATGCATTTCGAAAAGTCCGTCGCTACTCTTCCCCCTCAGGAAAAGTGCGTATCGGGTACCGCATACTCGCGCCGGGTGGATAGGAGGAAGGAAGTGCACATGGTAGAAGCTGCTCCGGAAGGAGCTACACTACTATGGGAAGGAGTTGCACTTGAACTATTTTAGTAGTGTCGAAACATAGCATACGTATGCATATCTCATCTCTCATCTCATCTCATCTCTCATCTCATCATCGTATGCATATCTCATCATCATATTGAGATATAAATATTATGCCAGTAGACATAAAGGTTCAGGTGCGGAAACAGTGCATTGATCAGCCTACATGAGTAGTGCGATGTGTGTTTCGCATATATTACAGTATAATCAGGTGTACGATCTTTATTAGTACCATAAGAATGTATCAATCCTCGATATGAGCTAAACATCAGATCACTAGTGAATGCAGAATTCCGGCTGGTACAGTTTCATGCTACTGTATTCGATCCGATACGGTCGAAAACACCCTTCTGTGTCAAACATTGTGCAAAAATGCTATTATTTTACTAAACTGATCAACGTGCAACTCCTTCCTCATGCGGTGCAACTCCGGCAAAAGCAGCTCCTTCCTAGCCCAGCAGCTTCTACCATGTGCACTCCCTTCCTACTATCCGCCGGGTGCGGTATACACGTACCGGGTACGGCATACTCGTACCCGGCGCCGTACCGTCTTTGCTGGTACGGCACCGGGTGCGCCAAGGGGGCGGGGCCGAGAGTGTGTCGTACCCGATGCGGCAGATGCGCACCCGGTGCCGTACCGATGACGAAACGCGTAGAAGCGCGAAAACAAGTGGGCGCCGACTGCGCGACTTGTCTGCCAGTTGAGAGAATGTGACTCTCGTGACTGGCTGCTATTGTTTCCTTTCTTTATTGTTTCTTGAAATTTTCGTGTTTTCGATTACTATACTGACAACTCGCAACGTTTCATTTTCCGAATCTTCACTACCGAACTTCTGCAGTCTGCGCGCGCATTCGTGTACATCACACATCACTCATCACAGGAGACGACTACTCAAGGTAAGATCTCATTGAAAGTTGCACGTATTCCCATGTCATTGTTCCAGAATCTGCTAGAACTGAAGACGACCGCGCGCAGCACAACCAACGAGACGAAGATGGAAACAAGAACGCCATCTACAGATCAAGCATGAAGAGCGCAGTGTATTCGAATGTCCGTGAATTCAACCTATTATGTTTGTATCACCAATTATGTACTCGAAAATAAACTGTAATGATCAACCGGTCGATCGATATTTGGTACGGGGCGGATGGGGAGGGCACCAGAAGCAAGCGCGAAAACACGAAGCGCACCGGATACCGCATACTCGTACCGGGTGCCGTACCCAAAAGCGTACCCGGCGCGGTATACTCGCACCGGGTACGGCAAGTCGTACGGAATCGGGTACGCATTTGGGTACCGCGCCCGGTGCGAGTATGCGGTACCCGGTGCGAGGTTCTCCTATGCCCATTAGCGCCCCACTCGGTCCACTGGCGCCCCACTTGGGCGCTAACGGGGCACCCACGACTTGCGCGCCACTGGGCCCACAGTGGGGCGCCACACTGCCACTTGCGCGCCACCAGCCCGCGTTTATCCGTGAGATGAACGGCGCTTGAGATGAACTGCCCGTGGGCTGCGTGGCATCCCTCTTACAGCACTCACCATGTGAATTGGCGCCTACGCAGCTCTGAGTGCTCTGAGCATGAGTTTTCTAACATTTACGCTTTCTCCTACATTGGGAAATGTTGTTTTTACTTGTTATTGATTTGTATATTACGTGTTTTGTTTTGTATTTTTGTAATGTGTATTGTTGTAGGTGAACTTCACTGTCGATGAGATCCGTGGCCTTATGGACCGCAAGAAGAACATCCGTAACATGTCCGTCATCGCCCACGTCGATCACGGAAAGTTCACCCTGACGGACTCCCTCGTGTCCAAGGCCGGAATTATCGCCGGAGAGACCCGCTTCACCGACACTCGCAAGGACGAGCAGGAGCGTTGCATCACCATCAAGTCGACGTGAGTTATTCATTATTCATTTATTTTGATGCAATCATTGTTTACAGTGCTATCTCTGTGTTCTTCGAGCTTGATGTGAAGGACAATCCTTTCGTCAAGGGAGAGCTCGAGAAGGACGGAGACAAGGTCCGGAAAGGTCTGTTTACATTGTATCATATTTATTGTCATTATATAATTTTTTCAGGTTTCCACTGGAATGAAGGCTCGCATCCAGGGTCCTAACTATATCCCCGGAAAGAAGAACGATCTCTACGAGAAGACCATCCGCACCATTCTCATGATGGGACGTTAGAGAGTAGAGGGAGGAGCTGAGACCATTTATGTTTACATTCACTCTCGCTAAAGGGCGAGAGACTCGAAAGGTCGAGAAGGGGGAGAGCTGTCTCTGCGCTCTCTTGCTCTCTTGCTCTCTCGCAGTTGACAGGGAGGTTGACAGGGGACGGATACCTATTGGACGGTTTCTCTCGCCCTTTCCGGTCTCACTCCCGCCGCCGCCGCCGCCGCCGCCTCTCTCTCTCTCTCTCTCTCTCTCTCTCTCTCTCACTCTCTCTCTCTCTCTCTCTCTCTCTCAGCCCTGCGCGCAGCAGACTGGCAGATCCGGTGCCTGATAAGAGGACTACAGTACCCCGGCCTACCTGGATGACGCTACCTGCCTGTAGGCTACCTCTATGAAAAGACGCGGATGCAAATGGCCAGAGACTCCCACCACGATCTTCCACTTTTGTAAACGTCAAAATATGGCCGGTTCCTCACTCTCTGTCTGTGCCCTCCCACCTTCATACTCACCTGTCGCTGTACTCACCTGTCGCTGGCTACAGTACCCTGTGGAAAGACGCGGGAAACGAGACGGTTTGAAAATGCAAATGTCAAAATACAGTACCCCGGCCTACCTGGATGACGCTACCTGCCTGTAGGCTACCTCTATGAAAAGACGCGGGAAACGAGACGATTTGAAAATGCAAATGGCCAGAGACTCCCACCACGATCTTCCACTTTTGTAAACGTCAAAATATGGCCGGTCCCTCACTCTCTGTCTGTGCCCTCGCACCTTCATACTCACCTGTCGCTGTACTCACCTGTCGCTGGCTACAGTACCCTGTGGAAAGACGCGGGAAACGAGACGGTTTGAAAATGCAAATGGCCAGAGACTTCCAACACGATCTTCCACTTTTGTAGACGTCAAAATATGGCCGGTCCCTCACTCTCTGTCTGTGCCCTCTCATCCCCGTACTCTCTTACCTGTCGCTGGCTTCAGTACCTCTATGATAGGCGCGCGAAGCTTGATGATTTGAAAATGCAAACTGTTTGAGGCTCCCAACACGATCTTCTTGTTTTGTAGACGTCAAAATACGGACGGTTTCCTTTCGGTCTCGGTGCCCTCTTAACTCCATACTCTCTCACCTGTCGCTGGCTACAGTACCTCGATGAAAAGTCGCGCGAAGCGAGATGATTTGAAAATGCAAACAGTGAGATGCTCCCACCACGATCTTCCACTTTTGTAGACGTCAAAATATGGCCGGTCCCTCAGTCTCTGTCTGTGCCCTCTCATTCCCGTACTCTCTCACCTGTCGCTGGCTACAGTACCTCTATGAAAAGACGCGCGAAGCGTGATGATTTGAAAATGCAAACTGTTTGAGGCTCCAAACACGATTTTCCGCCTTTGTAGACGTCAAAATACGGCCGGCCCCTTACTCGCTCTCTGTATCCTCTTACTTCCATTTCCATACTCTCTCACCTGCACATGGCTACAGTACCCCCGGGGCGACAACACGCGCGAACTGAGACGATTTGAAAATGCAAACTGTTAGATACTCCCAACCCCCATTTCAATGTTCTTTTCTTGTAGACGTAAAAATACGGACTGCTCATCACCCGTACCATGCACTCGCTTTAGGGTAAACTCTCCAACCCGTACCTGTTTACAGATACACTCTCGCCTTCTTCAATGTCAGGCGACAGTACCCTCCCGTCTCTTTCTGTTTTTGCGCGCCAAAGATACGTAATTCTAAAATGTAAACTGTCCGAGTCCGAGACTCCCACCTCGTTTTTCTAATTTTGAAACAAAGCAGTCTGCTCGGACACTGGACCGCACTTCTCTATCCTCATGTATTTTTATTTTTGCTTTATTCACACATCCTACAGTGACATTGCTCTTTTCGTTTTCAAGTCTCATTCATACTGTAAATAACATGTATGGAGGTGTGTTTATGGGAAATGAAAATCAATACTTTGATTCCGTCTACATTTTTTCGTTCTTGATCCACTATTAATGGCTCAACAGTTTCGAGAACGAGAATTATTTTGACTGAGGTTAATCCCGTAATCGCGCGTGTCCTGTGCTATTTTTTTAGAATTGGATTCGTATTTAAGGATTCATCAGAGCTACTGAAAGTCGCAATTCAACAAATATTACACATCAGTGAGATTATACAGTGATGAGTTAAAATAAGTGAAAGCCTGAGAGAATGTCTGTGAAAGAAAAAAAACCGTCCGTATTTTGTCGTCTACAAAGATGTTCGCTGGACTGCGACATGCGACAAGCAGGTGTGAGAAACCGCCCCAATTTTAAAAGATCGTAGCGAGAGTCTCATAAAATCATGATAGCAGAATATGACATCACAATCACAATGAAAGGATAGGAGGAAGCAAACAGATACAGTGAGTCAAGATCTTTTAGGCTATCGCCTGGGAAAACAGTGGGGGTGACGAGGGTAGCATTAAAGACGACCGACCGATAACGTTATCCCATAAACTATTAGAAAATTAGAAATTAGAATACCGTTATTGACGTGTAAAAATTGGGAAATTCTTTTGCTGTACACATACACAGCGCTCGGACTGCTTACACATGAGCTTCTTCCCACCGGCTCAAAAGTTATCTTGGAAAGGATTCTTGTCAATGCGCCCGATCATTCGGCAGCGGAAGAGAAAAATGCACCCGACCGCACGCTGCGGGGAAAAGAAGAAGCAAAGACGAGAGTATACGAGTAAAAGGTACAGGTCGGATAGTTTATTTTCAATCTATACATGGAACAGCTGATGGACAGGCCGTATTTTTGTTTCAAAAATAGAAAAAGGAGGTGGGAGTCTCGGACTCGGACAGTTTACATTTCATAATTACGTATCTTTGGCGCGCAAAAACAGAAAGAGACGGGAGGGTACTGTCGCCTGACATTGAAGAAGGCGAGAGTGTATCTGTAAACAGGTACGGGTCGGAGAGTTTACCTTTAAGCGAGTGCATGGTACGGGTGATGGGCAGTCCGTATTTTTACGTCTACAAGAAAAGAACATTGAATTGGGGGTTGGGAGTATCTAACAGTTTGCATTTTCAAATCGTCTCAGTTCGCGCGTGTTGTCGCCGGGGGTACTGTAGCCATGTGCAGGTGAGAGAGTATGGAAATGGAAGTGAGAGGATACAGAGAGCGAGTAAGGGACCGGCCGTAATTTGACGTCTACAAAAGCGGAAAATCGTGTTTGGAGCCTCAAACAGTTTGCATTTTCAAATCATCACGCTTCGCGCGTCTTTTCATAGAGGTACTGTAGCCAGCGACAGGTGAGAGAGTACGGAGATGAGAGGGCACAGACAGAGACTGAGGGACCGGCCATATTTTGACGTCTACAAAAGTGGAAGATCGTGGTGGGAGCCTCTCACAGTTTGCATTTTCAAATCAACTCGCTTCGCGCGACTTTTCATCGAAGTACTGTAGCCAGCGACAGGTGAGAGAGTATGGAGTTGAGAGGGCACCGAGACCGAAAGGAAACCGTCCATGTTTTGACGTCTACAAAACAAGAAGATCGTGTTGGGAGCCTCAAACAGTTTGTATTTTCAAATCATCAAGCTTCGCGCGCCTATCATAGAGGTACTGTAGCCAGCGACAGGTGAGAGAGTACGGGGATGAGAGGGCACAGACAGAGAGTGAGGGACCGGCCATATTTTGACGTCTACAAAAGTGGAAGATCGTGGTGGGAGTGTCTGGCCATTTGCATTTTCAAACCGTCTCGTTTCCCGCGTCTTTTCATAGAGGTAGCCTACAGGCAGGTAGCGTCATCCAGGTAGGCCGGGGTACTGTAGTCAGATAAACCGTCCGTATTTTGACTTCTACAGAAATGGAAGATCGTGTTGGGAGCCTCTCACAGTTTGCATTTTCAAATCATCTTGCTTCGCGCCTCTTGTCGCAGGGGGGGGGGGGGGTACTGTAGACAGCGACATGTGAGAGAGTATGGAGGTGAGAGGGCACAGAGAGCGAAAGGAAACCGCCTGTATTTTGACGTCTACAAAAGTGAAAGATCGTGTCGGGAGTCTCTCACAGTTTGCATTTTCAAATCATCTCGCTTCGCGCCTCTTGTCGCTGGGATACTGTAGCTAGCGCCAGGTGAGAGAGGATGGAGGTGAGAGGGCACAGAGAGAGAAAGAAAACCGTCTGTATTTTGACGTCTACAATAGTTAAAGATCGTGTCGGGACCCTCAAACAGTTTGCATTTTCAAATCATCTCAATTCGCGCGTTTTTCATAGAGGTACTGTAGCCTACAGGCAGGTAGCGTCATCCAGGTAGGCCGGGATACTGTAGTCTCTCTTATCAGGCGCCGGATCTGCTGCCGCGCGGGGGGGGGGGGGGTGAGAGAGAGAACAGCGGCGAGAGTGAGAGCGCAAAGGGCAAAAGAAACCGTCCAATAGGTATCCGTCCCCTGTCAACCTCCCTGTCAACAACAACAACGAGAGAGCGAGAGAGCGCAGAGACAGCTCTCCCCCTTCTCGACCTTTCGAGTCTCTCGCCCTTTAGCGAGAGTGAATGTAAACATAAATGGTCTCAGCTCCTCCCTCTACTCTCTGACGTTACATCGAGCCTATCGAGGACATTCCGTCCGGAAACATTGCCGGTCTTGTCGGAGTTGGCCAGTACCTGGTTAAGGTAATTTTGATAGCTGTTATTTCCGATAACCATGATATTTCTAGGGAGGAACTATCACCACCTACAAGGAGGCCCACAACATGCGTGTCACGAAGTCCCAAGAACCCCGGAGATCTGCCCAAGCTCGTGCGTAGCAATATTCTTTTTCTTTTATTCAGTTATATTTCTACAGGTCGAGGGTCTCAAGCGCCTTGCCAAGTCAGACTCCACGGTGCAGTACATCTTCGAGGAGTATGGAGAGCACATCATCGCCGGAGCCGGAAGCAGCCTCATCATCATGAGGTCCCTACCTTAACGAGGTCAATGACTCCATTGCTGCCGGATTTCAGTGGGCCACCAAGGAGGGAGTTCTCTGTGACGAGAACATGTGGAATTGGCTTCAACATCCACTATGCGACCCTGCACGCTGACGCCATCCACCGTGGAGGAGGTCAGATCGTTCCTACCGCTCGCCGTGTCGTGTGCGTTTCTGTGCTCACTGCCGGACCCAGGCTTCTTGAGCCCGTCTACCTCGTCGAGATCCAGTGCCCTTAGAACGCCGTCGGAGGAATCTACGGCGTACTTTACCGCTGGCGTGGACACTTGTTCGAGGAGTCTCAGTTTACCGGAACCCCTATGTTCGTCGTCAAGGCTTATTTTCCTGTCAACGAGTTTTTTTTGTATATCACAGTGAAACTGACGCTTGAAGTTCCGTCACGTGTGGTAAGGATGTGCAGGCAGAAAGTGCGGGACTAGACTGGTGAGGTGTAATTAGCATGTCATCTGGGAGTGAGTGGGCGTGGCTAGTCTGGGCGGGTAGGAAATGAGCGTTGGATAATGCCGGACGGTTGCATAGGTATAGTCTGACTCTACCCCTACCCTCTTCGATTCCAGGTCTGGTGTCGGGCCTGAGACACCTGAGCTCCTGCTGGTGTCGCCGACAGCGGTTATGGACCGCCTGTTGGGGCTGCTCCCGATGTGATGGTAGATGGCATTAGCGATCTTCGCATTCCCAGTTGTGGATTGTGGACCTACTTCAGCTATGTATCTATTTCATATCGATTGACTGATATGTATTACTTTAAATGCTGTTCACCGAGTCTTCGTTGTTGTTGGCACTCTCTATCAAGTTCCGTGCATTTTCGCAAATCATTTCTTTATGGCATCCTGTAAAGTTCAACAGTTCAACAGTTCAACAACTGAGAAAATTCAACAACTGAGAAAATTCAACAACGAAAAATTCAACAAAAAATGACGTCATTCAGAATACTCCAGAATATCACTAAAAGGGGCTTGTTCGAGGTACCCGCGTAATGCTGGGCCCGTTTAGTAACGGGCCATGTATTTAATGGAACCAAAGGGATTGTGTTGGTTTTTGTGTTGTATTGTCATCATTTCTTCCGTTTTTTCTCACGTTTCTTTTCGTTTCTCGTTTCTTCTTCATTTCGAGCATGTCTGCGCATTATGAGCTAATTTCTACTCTTACATTTTATGGTGGGTAGTGTCATTTCTCTCTTGTCTTGGTTCTGCATCGGTGCATGCCTTTCTTTCAGTCCATTTTCTTTTGTTATCTTTCACGCATTGTCGTTTTCTGTGTTACAGGTTTTATGTTGCAGGTGGTAAACTTCTGTTATATTGCCACCCCCTCAAGATCAACAAGGACGGACACACACACTCGGATATCCAGGCAAGTTGTTTCTGTTTAATTGTTTACTAGATACTTTCTGTATATCATGTTGCAGTCCGTCGCCGGTCTGCCCTTGTTCCCTTCGCCTTTATGCGCCTCCATGATGTCTCCCCACCCCCTCAAGATCAACAAGGACAGACACACACACTCGGATATTCAGGCAAGTTGTTTCTGTTTAATTGTTTACTAGATACTTTCTGTATATCATGTTGCAGTCCGTCGCCGGTCTGCCCTTGTTCCCTTCGCCTTTATGCGCCTCCATGATGTCTCCCCACCCCCTCAAGATCAACAAGGACAGACACACACACTCGGATATTCAGGCAAGTTGTTTCTGTTTAATTGTTTACTAGATACTTTCTGTATATCATGTTGCAGTCCGTCGCCGGTCTGCCCCTGCCCCCCCCCCCTGCCCATCCTTTCAAGATCAACAACTGTGTATATTGCTAAGAGATAAATGTTTATGAATTAATTGGATCGATGTATTTTTCTATATGTATATATAAATATATTTCTTTTTAAATTTCCCGCTCTCTTGGCCTAGCAAGAAGAAACGAGAAACGAAAAGAAACGTGAGAAAAAACGGAAGAAATGATGACAATACAACACAAAAACCAACACAATCCCTTTGGTTCCATTAAATACATGGCCCGTTACTAAACGGGCCCAGCATTACGCGGGTACCTCGAACAAGCCCCTTTTAGTGACATTCTGGAGTATTCTGAATGACGTCATTTTTTGTTGAATTTTTCGTTGTTGAATTTTCTCAGTTGTTGAATTTTCTCAGTTGTTGAACTGTTGAACTGTTGAACTTTACAGGATGCCTTTCTTTATTGCTTATTTATCTTTTTGCTTGCATCTCTCATTATCCTCGTCCATTTTCCCCATGCACGCGCGTCACAGCTGATTCCACTCAACAACTACACGTGATCATAGGATCGTGTTGTGTTTTGTGGTGACTGTGGTGACGCGCAAGCTATCTTTCCCTATTCCCTTGATGACCATATCATGGATTGTTATCGATTGAATTGTGTTGATGTGCATTTTTCAGAACGCCACGAGATGCAATTTGCAAAAGGAAGCAATAGTATGCAAAGTGCCCGCCAGTTCTCCAGTTCAAATCGTGATAGAGCGGCGCGCGCTCACCGTCTGCGTCTCTCTTCTCCACACAGATCCTGTCCTAACACGTTACTGGAAAATCCAGTTTCCAACTGGAAAATCCAGTTTTCCAGTGGAAAAGTGGATTTTCCAGTTGGAAAATCCATTTTTCCATTGGAAAAGTGGATTTTCCAGTTGGAAACTGGATTTTCCAACTGCAAACTGGATTTTCCAACTGGAAAATCCAGTTTTCCACAAACCATTTCCACTTTTTCAATGGATTTTCCAATACGTCCTTTCAGTCCCGAAAAGAAGATGGTTAAAACTAGAAAGCACAAAGTGTCGCGGAAGAGCGGAGTCGTTCCAAATTATTATTTTTCGAGTTGTTTTCGTAATATGTTGTTGTTGTTGTTGATTATG
Source organism: Rhabditoides inermis (assembly GCA_963966185.1). Classification (NCBI taxonomy): domain Eukaryota; kingdom Metazoa; phylum Nematoda; class Chromadorea; order Rhabditida; family Rhabditidae; genus Rhabditoides; species Rhabditoides inermis. Next base: position 21,557 of record CAWZYM010000106.1, on the reverse strand, counting down.
ATGTTATTGTTGTTTTTTTAATTATAATTGAGAATGTTTATTTTAATAGTGATTTTTATGTATTGTTTTTTATGTTTACCCTTGCTTTCAGGCGAGTGTCACGGTCGCTGCCGGCTGTGACACTCGTCTCGCACAAGGACTTCTCCAAGTTCTTCGCCTACTCATCGCCTACTCATCTCCAATCCACTGACTACTCTGTGTGGTGAGTGATGGTTAATTGTATGCATTATCGATTGGTTCGCACCAGTTAGCACATGCGGGCCGTGTACATGTTCTGTACCAACTTTACTTTTTCGTTAATATTTTATCTAATGTGTTTCAGAGTCTCTCGGAGTCGCCAGCCAGCAGCACAAGGACTTCTCCAAGTTCTTCGCCCACTCATCGCCCCCCACCGTCCTGTGTGGTGAGTGATGGTTAATTGTATGCATTATCGATTGGTTCGCACCAGTTAGCACATGCGGGCCGTGTACATGTTCTGTACCAACTTTACTTTTTCGTTAATATTTTATCTAATGTGTTTCAGAGTCTCTCGGAGTCGCCAGCCAGCAGCACAAGGACTTCTCCAAGTTCTTCGCCTACTCATCGCCACCTACCATTCACTGACTACTCTGGGTGGTGAGTGATGGTTAATTGTATGCATTATCGATTGGTTCGCACCAGTTAGCACATGCGGGCCGTGTACATGTTCTGTACCAACTTTACTTTTTCGTTAATATTTTATCTAATGTGTTTCAGAGTCTCTCGGAGTCGCCAGCCAGCAGCACAAGGACTTCTCCAAGTTCTTCGCCCACTCATCGCCACCTACCATTCACTGACTACTCTGTGTGAGAACGAGAAGGAAGTGATGAGTGCTGTTCCCGTGGCGGGGTCTGCAGATGACACTCTCCCACACGACGCACACCCAATGTGTTCTTCTATGCCAGACAGACTGGGTTCGTCGCGCGCACGTGATTCGATGTCGCCTGGAACTTCATCCTCGCCCGAACGAAATGTGGTTCGTTCTGTCGACGTAGTGCCTGTCAGTAGGCGCGCTCATCCGGAGCTAGCCAGAAATGTGGATCTCTATGGCGTCGAAGGTGAGTTCACATATTCATTTGTCTTGGTTGATGACGTGAGTTGTTTAGCCATTGCCAAGAGAGTCGACTTGTTCTACCGTCGAGTCAAGTCTTATAAGATTGCGACCGAGATGAACCTGGAATGTCCGCAAGAAGTGATGGACGGGATTGTGCCCTTGAAGAAAAAGAAAAGATGAGTTATGTTATCGAGTTGTTTTCTTTGGTGTTTTTATGTTTAAATATGTGTAATGGGTACATCGTTGTGAGTATGTTGATCTGATGTTTTGTTATTTTGTTTGTTGGAAGAATAAATGGTTGTTTCTTTCATTATATTGTTTTGTAATGTAACCACATATGATTTATTGACATATAGAGAATTCACATAAGAGCAATTCGGCGAGCAGTCGCGGGCCAGGTTCTCCTGTCCCTTGCATTAAGCCTCGGTGGCATCGCTGGAGCCACATATCTCGGAAGACGAGAGTTGGGGTCGAACGTACGTACACCGAGCACCTCCTCAACAGAGTGTCCTCTGAACGCCCTAATCTTGGCGGCAAGAATGAAAGCCGCTTCGACGACAGTGGCTGCATCGTCTGCACTTCGAACTGTGAGCGTCTCTCCCAGCAGAGGGAACAGATTCTTCACGCTGAAGAAAGATATCATTTCAGATAAGAAGCGTGCATTCACAATCCGAACGTCTGTTCAATCCCCATCCGTGTGCTGCTCAAACGATAGTTAAACCTGGCCTCTGGAGATCCAGCGGGAGCACGGTGGAAAGGAGAGATCAGCCTAGATGACAAATTAACTTCAACCAATCAATCCATTTTACCACCATTCACGGAGGGGGAACGCTTTGTCACCAAGGATGACGGCGCCTGGAAAAGGAGAGAATCCCTGCTGTTCGAAAGCAGCCCACAGTTCCGACTGACGGAGGGCTGCAGCGTCGTGCATGCCTCCTGAAACGTTTAGTCGTCATAACAGTCGACCATCCACCATAAGAATCGTTTGAGTTCTTTACCCGGGTAAGCGTTAGATAGCCACAGTAGTCGACCAGCCACATCCGACACAGCAAGAAACAGTAGACTGAAGTTCTTGTTCCTGTGCAGTCGAGTTATAAAATTAAAATACAACAAAGTAATGACCTGTCACAGAATGTGTTGGAGTCTGCGCGGGAATACTTCCTGACCTTGATGTGAACTCCATCAAGGAGTCCACAAACAAGACGAATCCCTTGACGGCGGCTATTGACATGTTCCATGAACCTATATCGAAATGTAAACACAAAACATATAGATAACCTCATTCCAGTGCTTGTTGTGGGCCAGGATATCGCACTTCTTCCCAAGGAAACGAGAGCTGAGGCAACCCGAAACACGTGCTCGTGCGCCGATGACTTGGAAACTCCAGCACCGTCTCCGAGGAGGTCGAATCTCCCAGATCCACCGAGATACCGGATAAAAATCAAGAGAAGGTCCACTACCTAGCAATAACACAATACACTTTTTGTCTTCACCTTTTCAGTGAGTGAAAAAAACAAACCGATATGGTATGCTTGTCCATTCTTGTAGCCTTCAAACGGGGAGCAATCAGCTGTGCCACAATCTCAACCTGGCTGCGCGACATACGATAGCTGTAACCGATACCAACTAACGGCTAGTTTGGAATATGTACCGTATAATGAAATCGATTTCGTGTAGTCGATTGCTTATACGATCTCGGAAGAAGCGAGGACGGCGACGCCTGTTTGCTGCTCTATTCCTTAATCGTTGTATCCAGCGAGCGTGCACCAGAGGGTGCACCATCTTATAAGTTGTTTCAGGTTTGATCACATCAATACATCAAAATCAGATATTCACGACATGTACGCATGTGAATCAAACGAAAAAAATAAGGCAGAGATCATTTTATCAAAACAGAACTTTAAGATCGAATTCTTTACAGATGTTCACAGCTCTCATATATCGTGTGTAAGTATCAATGGGTACTTGTACAACGTCAAGAAATGAAGAATCATCGATATCAATATCAAGATTAGGATCTACGCTGTTCTCAGTAGCCTCGGAATATCGAAATGATACGAACGACGGAACTTTACTCATGCCAATACCGCCATTAAACGCTGGTGCGTCTGTTCTACCTCCCACCGCTACTAGAATGTCGCGCTCCCACTCCTCTTCTATCCCATCAGTACCGCTCTGCCCGCTTCGGGTGGACTCGAAGTGCTTCTCCTTAAAACATACGTTAGATAGGGTGTGAACGTGACACGAAACCAAATTGTGCAAATTAATGAAAAAAACTCACACTAGAGTATTTTTTGAGTATGGAAGCGAACTTCCATGTTGTTTGTTCATTGACCGGTTGGAAGAGATTGAGTTGTTCCACCTCTGCTAAAAGCTTGTCCACTTCGATGTCGCGGTTTTTGTGGGAAATCTGAAAAGAAAAAAAAAACTACCAATTTACTTCTTCGAATACTCACATTGGCTCTGAAATAGAACATGTTCGCATAGGGAATGAACGTTCGAGTAAACTCTCGCAGTCGAAGAACATCCTCGTGTGGTATGTCTCTTCCATCGCCCAACCGTGCCGGGGTACCTGCTCCAAGGGTAAGTTGCATTGTAGCTGGTCGGCGATGCTGCCGAGAGACTCTGAAACACATTAGATAAAATATTAACGAAAAAGTAAAGTTGGTACAGAACATGTACACGGCCCGCATGTGCTAACTGGTGCGAACCAATCGATAATGCATACAATTAACCATCACTCACCACCCAGAGTAGTCAGTGAATGGTAGGTGGCGATGAGTGGGCGAAGAACTTGGAGAAGTCCTTGTGCTGCTGGCTGGCGACTCCGAGAGACTCTGAAACACATTAGATAAAATATTAACGAAAAAGTAAAGTTGGTACAGAACATGTACACGGCCCGCATGTGCTAACTGGTGCGAACCAATCGATAATGCATACAATTAACCATCACTCACCACACAGGACGGTGGGGGGCGATGAGTGGGCGAAGAACTTGGAGAAGTCCTTGTGCTGCTGGCTGGCGACTCCGAGAGACTCTGAAACACATTAGATAAAATATTAACGAAAAAGTAAAGTTGGTACAGAACATGTACACGGCCCGCATGTGCTAACTGGTGCGAACCAATCGATAATGCATACAATTAACCATCACTCACCACACAGAGTAGTCAGTGAATGGTAGGTGGCGATGAGTGGGCGAAGAACTTGGAGAAGTCCTTGTGCTGCTGGCTGGCGACTCCGAGAGACTCTGAAACACATTAGATAAAATATTAACGAAAAAGTAAAGTTGGTACAGAACATGTACACGGCCCGCATGTGCTAACTGGTGCGAACCAATCGATAATGCATACAATTAACCATCACTCACCACACAGGACGGTGGGGGGCGATGAGTGGGCGAAGAACTTGGAGAAGTCCTTGTGCTGCTGGCTGGCGACTCCGAGAGACTCTGAAACACATTAGATAAAATATTAACGAAAAAGTAAAGTTGGTACAGAACATGTACACGGCCCGCATGTGCTAACTGGTGCGAACCAATCGATAATGCATACAATTAACCATCACTCACCACACAGAGTAGTCAGTGGATTGGAGATGAGTAGGCGATGAGTAGGCGAAGAACTTGGAGAAGTCCTTGTGCGAGACGAGTGTCACAGCCGGCAGCGACCGTGACACTCGCCTGAAAGCAAGGGTAAACATAAAAAACAATACATAAAAATCACTATTAAAATAAACATTCTCAATTATAATTAAAAAAACAACAATAACATCATAATCAACAACAACAACAACATATTACGAAAACAACTCGAAAAATAATAATTTGGAACGACTCCGCTCTTCCGCGACACTTTGTGCTTTCTAGTTTTAACCATCTTCTTTTCGGGACTGAAAGGACGTATTGGAAAATCCATTGAAAAAGTGGAAATGGTTTGTGGAAAACTGGATTTTCCAGTTGGAAAATCCAGTTTGCAGTTGGAAAATCCAGTTTCCAACTGGAAAATCCACTTTTCCAATGGAAAAATGGATTTTCCAACTGGAAAATCCACTTTTCCACTGGAAAACTGGATTTTCCAGTTGGAAACTGGATTTTCCAGTAACGTGTTAGGACAGGATCACAGTCTTTTCGCGCGCGAATTCATATATTTAACCATCAATAGGAGCTCAAATTCCGAGCACTGTAGTATCACTGATCTTGCCTATTTTTTTGTTGTTTTGGTCCAAACATGCAAATTTTCGAAATTTGCATATTTGATTAGTTTGAATCAAACCGGGTTAGTCCGAATTGTCTATAGACATACTCTATTCAGACAATCATAGTTATGTCCAAAAACATATGTAGATGGTTGAAGCACAACAACAAATTAGGTAAGGTCGGGCTCGGGATGTAAACTCTGTCCGGTATGGGGACATTGCCTTCATATCTTCTCCTCCCCCCTCTCTCTCTCTCTCTCTCTCTATCTCTCTCTCTCGCGCGCGCGCGCTCTCTCTCTCGCTCTCTCTGCCTCTCGCTCTCTCTCTCTCTCTCTCTCGCTCTCTCTCTCTCTCGCGCGCGCTCTCTCTCTCTCGCTCTCTCTCTACCTCTCTCTCTCTCTACCCCTCTCTCTCTCTCTCTCTACCCCCCCCCCTCTCTCTCTCTCTCTCTACATCTCTCTCTCTCACACACACACACTCTCTCTCTCTCTCTCTCTCTCTCTCTCTCGCTCTCTCTCTCTCTCCTCGCTCTCTCTCCTCTCTCGCGCGCTCTCTCTCACGCTCTCTCTTTCTCTCTCTCTCCTCTCTCGCGCTCTCTCTCTCACGCTCTCTCTTTCTCTCTCTCTCTCGCGCTCTCTCTCGCGCGCGCGCTTTCTCTCTCTCTCTCTCTCTCTCTATCTCACTCTCTCGCTCTCTCTCTCTCTCGCGCGCGCGCTTTCTCTCTCTCTCTCTCTCTCGCGCGCGCTTTCTCTCTCTCTCTCTCTCTCTCTCTCTCTCTCGCTCTCTCTCCTCTCTCGCTCTCTCTCCTCTCTCGCGCTCTCTCTCTCACGCTCTCGCTTTCACGCTCTCTCTCTCTCTCGCTCTCTCTCTCTCGCTCTCTCTCTCTCTCGCTCTCTCTCTCTCGCTCTCTCTCTCTCTCGCTCTCTCTTTCTCTCTGTGACTACTGGGAAGATAATCATAGTGCGATGAAAGGAATCCTTAAAGTTGAGTGGATTGCGTTGATTGGACAAATCACTGGCATACATTGGGGGAGAGTTACAACCCGAAATATGGAAATAGAAGACCCGAAAATCTTATTTCACAGATTTCATTACAACACTGATACTGTACTCGTGTAGGGCAGTCTCTCTCCTTGCGACATGAGGACTAAGAGAGCTGTCCAATAGTGCGCGATACAGCCGGGTCGTCGCTCCGCTCGCCCGACGCCTCGAGGATGAATCACGCTCGAAACAAATTCATTGTGTACTACACTGTTGTAAGTAACCGTTCTACGCAGTTGAAGCAAGTTGTTGCTCTGGTCGGTTGGACAGTGAACAGGTCTCGCAATTCGGAATCCTACATTCCTACATATGATATCACTCAGATCCCTGAAACAGCAAATGAGATAGTACAGCAGGACTCAATCGAGTGTCTACTGTCTACCAATCATTGCAAACCGATATTGATAGGGAATTCTGATAAAGTGGTAGCCTGATTCGTGTGGTGTGATTCAAGTATCAAGTAAAGTTTCGAATAACAGATTCAGTTTGTGTTCATCTGATCTTGTGTATGATGGACTAGGCCGTTTTTCAAAATTGGTCTGATGTATGTGTTTAAAGGTAGTGTACCCTCTGAATCTGGGTGTATGTGTAGATATAACATGTTATTGTTTACGATTTAAAGGTAGTGTAACCTCTGAACGCTAAATTTCAAACATGAGAAATTTGTATTATAAACTTTTTATAGTTGTAAATTATGATGATTGATGCATGTTTCGTTCAATATTAATCACTTTTAAAATATGCAAGTTAGTAATTAAATCTACCGAAAGCGCCTATTGACGTGTCTTACGTCATTTATCTCAGACGATGAAATTGCGGCGTTTAGCGGCGATTTTTCAATAACAGCTGTTTTCTCGAATTCTTTGAGTTTTTGTTTATTATTTCGCTTATTATTTATTATCTGAATCTTAAAAAGAAAGGAAACATTATAAAACTGGGTTTTCTTCATAAAACAGCAGAGTAGTGTAACATATTGTGCAAGTTGGTGCAAGTCATGCACCTTTTTCGGACGAGAACCAATCTGAACCTTGGTTCGCATTTATCACTCATAAGTTAAAATGAACTTTTAAAATAATTTTTGTATGAATTTAAATGCTATATTGTGGCAAAACATTCAAAAAATATTGTCGATAAACGTGTCATGATTTGTTTCATAATCAGAATCAGAGGTTACACTACCTTTAATGTGTATTATGATAATGAAAATATATATACTGAAACAATTGAGTTTTAAAAAATCATTTAAATATTGAAGTGAGAAATCGCAGAAGCTTATAACTTTTAATCAGCTCGGGCTCATGAGTGCATAACAGCATAACTTGCACGAAGTTACACAATTTGGGCCCACTATCAGCTGTTTCATTCAAGACAATTTATTTGCATGTGTTTTCTAATTTCTATTATTTCTTATGTCATTGTTAGTACAACAAATTCTCTCTTTATTCCTTCCTCTCTCTCTCTCTCTCTCTCTCTCTCTCTCGCTTCTCTCTCTTTCTTCAGTTCTTCGTTTTCAGTACGGTGTTGTGTTCTTCAGCGAAGTGAATCTCTCTTCCGACGATCTCCTCGAACAGTACAAGCAAGTGGCGGAGAATGAGTCTCCCCTCTCTCTCTATCTCTGTGTCTCCGTCTATCTCTCTCTCCCTCTCCCCCTCTCCCCCTCTCCCCCTGTCTTCTCTCTCTCTCCCTCTTTCTGTGTCAGACGTCCGCTGCCGCACTCTGCTCTTCTCGCGCGAGATTGGAGATGGTCCTTCGGAGTCTGCCGAGACGACTTTATTAGATCAGCTAATCAAGGAGACGAGGGGCCAGAAGGCCGAGCTGGCTGAGGAGTAGTGGTCTCGCTAGAGCGGCTGACAGGATACGGTAACGGTACTGTAGGATCGGTTGCAGTGGTACTGTAGGTTTTGATGTGATGTGATATCGTGAAGTGTACGGAGTACTGGTGCGTAGACTTGCTATCCATCGTTTATGTATGCGTTCTGTATGAATATGGTTCTTTGTAATTGATTATGTCTTATTTTCCGTGGTGTCGTACGTAATGACCCTGTTCACTTGTGACTGTTTAATGCGTATAAAATATCTTTCTGAAATTAATTCGATCGATTTATTGTTGCGTGTCCAGGACGAGGAATAAAGATTATTCAAGACAACACTAATTATATTTGAATCTCGCACAACCAAACCAAAGTTTGTCCCCACATGACCGCGTCAGATCGAATCGATAAAATTCATTTATTTATTTTTTTACTGCCGGGATCAACAATGTGACAAATATACAATGAATGTACAGATGAAATCAATGAGCCGGTAAATTCATCATCCAAGTATCATAATCCATTTTCGCCGCTCGTATCCATTCCGCCTTCAACCTTCCGTTGTCCGGCATCGCGTCCCTGAACACGTCTTGCCATCGCTTGTACGGCCTTCCTTGTCATCTCTCCTTGTCCGGTGGGCCTCTCCACTCCATCAGCCTTGTTCCATACTTGTCCGTACGCACCATCTTCCATGCGTATTTCCATTTCCATCAAAATCTACCATCAAAATTATATCTTAAGTACAATCTACGCTCGATCCGTGATAAAATTCATGAACTATTGCAATGTTCACATGTGGCAGACCTGCCGGCGCTTTATTGGGTGCCTTACAGCGGTACATTCGAGAACGGAAAAATTGTCAAAAAATTTCAACACTCTCTTTTGGTTTAGGATATGGCTCGCGCTAGAATCTCCAAAAAGAAACTGTGAAAAAACGTTTTGTGAAACGTAACGGCGATCCGCGTAACGGCGGCCATGTGGTACGTTTCTTTTTGTTCTTGATTTTTTCTTTGTCACCTTTGTCACGTACTACGTCATTTTTTATGGTGTGTTTTGTGTTTCCTATGTTGAATGCATGTTGCAGGTACGTGTTCCAAACGCTGCACCGCGAGCTGGCGTCGTCTCCGATCTCTCTGAGTGGGCAGAAGTCGAGTCGACAGCCGCCCGCTTCCGCCTCTCACTACCTACACATTGTCGACGCGGATGGACACAAGGTAGACTCTCCAGTTTCTCTCTCTCTTCCTCTCTCCCTCCCTCCCTCTTCCTGTCTCGCGCTCACGCAACCACCTAGTGGGATCAACGAATACCATATGTGTGTGTAGGATGTTTTGCAGACGCTGGTGGGAGTGTATCTTGACAAGAAGCTCGACACGCCTGCCTGATTCCGTCCGCCACTCCTGTGCACCTGTGCCATCTACTGGGTGCCGTCTCCATCTCTCACTCGACCTCTCTATACACCGCTTTCCCATATGGGTACTTTGCACCAATCCTGTTCACATGCATGTATAAGTGTACATATCAAAACTATCTGTGAGATATAAATTAGTATTGACATTTCCAGTTTTATGGGAACTTGGTTTACACAATAACAAACATCTTTTTCGGGTTACCGCAATACTTCGTACACGTTTATTTCGATGCAAGTGGTTCTAATGTGCACAAACCAGCCAATGCGAAAGTTGCGGTAGCATAAATTAGCGTATTCCTTAGTCGACGAATGGAGATATGAACGAAAAAACATCTGCAGTACATTTCGTTCAGTATATTGTATGTTCAAAATCCACGATATTGTAGAGGAGAGGAGAGAGAGCGAGAGAGAGAGACAGCGAGCGAAAGAGAGAGAGGTAGAGAGAGAGAGCGAGAGAGAGAGCGCGTGCGCGAGAGAGAGAGAGAGAGAGCGGAAAGAGAGAGAGCGAGAGAGAAAGAGAGAGCGTGAGAGAGAGAGCGTGAGAGAGGAGAGAGAGCGAGAGAGAGCGAGAGAAAGAGAGAGAGAAAGAGCGAGAGGTAGAGAGAGAGCGAGAGAGAGAGAGAGAGAGCGCGCGAGAGAGAGAGTGAGTGAGAGAGAGAGAGCGAGAGGTAGAGAGAGAGAGAGAGAGAGATCGCGCGCGCGCGCGAGAGAGAGAGAGCGAGAGGTAGAGAGAGAGAGATAGAGAGAAAGAGAGAGCGTGAGAGAGAGAGCGCCAGAGAGGAGAGAAAGCGAGGAGAGAGAGAGCGAGAGAGAGTGAGAGAGAGAGAGAGAGAGAGAGCGAGAGAGAGAGAGAGAGAGAGCGAGAGCGAGAGGTAGAGAGAGAGAAAGAGAGAGAGCGCGCGAGAGAGAGAGCGCGAGAGAGGAGATAGAGCGAGGAGAGAGAGAGCGAGAGAGAGAGCGAGAGAGAGAGCGAGAGAGAGAGCGAGAGAGAGCGCGCGCGCGAGAGAGAGAGAGAGAGAGAGAGAGAGAGAGAGAGAGAGAGAGAGAGAGCGAGAGGTAGAGAAAGAGAGAGAGAGAGAGAGAGAGAGAGAGAGAGAGAGAGCGCGAGAGAGATTTGTTGTTGTGCTTCAACCATCTACATATGTTTTTGAACATAACTATGATTGTCTGAATAAAACATGTCTATAGACAATTCGGTCTAACCCGGTTTAATTCAAAATAATCAAACATGCAAATTTCTAAAATTTGCATATTTGGACCAAAACAAAAAAAGGCAAGATCAGTGATACTACAGTGCTCGGAATTTGAGCTCCTATTGACGGTTAAATATATGAATTGTGGAGAAGAGAGACGCAGACGGTGAGCGCGCGCCGCTCTCTCACTTTCCCATTGTCTCTCGCTATTCGAACGAATACAATAGTCCGTCCTGCGACTGTAGTAACTGTCAATACTTGTCATGTAGCTGCTCAAATTGAGGCAGGACATCAAGTTCTATGTGGTCGGGGGTGTAAACTCTGTCCGAGATTGGGCGTGTCATGCCACTGAGTTGAATGCGACACGCGAGCTGTCAACTAGTGATGTTCGAGTGATAGTTGGCGTAGTGTTCGTGTACTGAGGAGTCTTTTGTACGGCGGCAGTGATCGAAGTTCTGGCAATTAGGCACGATGCAGATTACATTTTTAAAAAATGTTCCACAGCTTATCCAGAGTTCTTGTGCGCAAATCGTGCACCGGGAGAATTGTCGAGGACTTTATGCGCGAATGGTCGCTTTGGTCTGTGACCGTTCATGAAGAATCGGTTTAAGAAACTCTGGTGGTTATTATCTCCACTCTGTTCGAGCATGATATGCAATCACACTGCCCTGGTACACGACTGAAGTCGAATCCTGTTCGGAAAGGGTGAGATTGAAATGTACACCTGTAAAAAACATGCACTCTGATATTACTATTTGTGCATACTGCATCGTAAAGTTCTCTTCTATTCTTCAGGAGCACAATATTTTATTTATTTATCAGGAGACGTGGAGAGACGGAATCCAGGTAACGCAATTCTCCCAGTCAGGTCACGTCGAACGACTATCGACTGATTATCGATCTAATATCGACTTTCGACCCTCCTATTCCCGTTGATAAACAATGTTTCTCCCAGTGCTTAGTCCTTGTTCGCACAAAACATTATCGTGGGTTTTGAACATACCGTATGCTGAACGAAATGCATCGCAATCTTTTTCTTGGCGTTCATATCACTATTTCGCTGAGTCTCTCACATGACCTCGTGGTGTACTTGTAACACTCTCGCTTAGCAAGCAAAGGTCCGCGGGTTCGGCTTTGGGTACCCACGCGAATTTTTGTCAAAATGAAAACACCATTCAATGGGTTCTGATCTTTGTCTAACCACCCTAACGTCTCTCGTGAAAAGATTGGAACTCATTTGCGGGCCCACTATTGAGTAATCCACGGCAACAATTCACACACCAAGCATGCATCAATCCACTACCAATGCCACTACTTCCACATCTCAAACAACTTCGAAACAACATGTACAAACGAGTTTATTGGCAATTAAGAAAAGAGGAGAGTGGCGGGGAGGGAGAGTGCGTACAAAACGGAACGATTCAGAGGAAAGAGAGAGTGAGGACAGCCCTCGCCAACGAGAGCAGTCTCCCAATCACTCCCACCCCCGAAATCGATCTGATCTACTGTCGGTACCTGCTTACTGTATTCTACAGTAACCCCCTACCCACCTCTCACGTCTCCTCTTGCTGGTCACCGAGCAGCCAGGCGGGGCGAGGTCGGGAAGAAGGCTTGAAGGGGCGACAGGTGCGAAACGGCTGGATCGGCAAGGCGTCAAGCCTTGTTGGTCTCTGGGTGTGGGTGTGGCGACGCACTGAGCGGGCAGTGGCGTGTCTGACGGGGCAGCAGATGCGTGCGCAGTGAACACCTGAGAAAGTGCACGTCATCAACAATCAATATCTGATCAATAGTCAGTAAATAGACAAAGGAAAAAGACGAATGCGATAGCGAGTTGAATAGAGGAAGGAGGGAGGGAACGAATAAAGTGTGCATAACCGAATGAACGGGGAGAAAGAGCGAAAAAAGAAGAAGACAATCGCTAGCGAGAGCAGCCTCCCAGCCGCTCTCACTCTCGATATCGATCGATATTACAGTGGACTACGGTAGCTACAGTAACCCGCATCCCCTTCCCAACCTACGGCTCCGGGTGCGGCGGCGGCAGCGGCTTGACAGGGCGATCGAGGATGGGTGGAAGGAGGCGAGGCGACCGAAGTCCAGCCTGTCTCCTCTGTCCCCTCCTATCCATAATCGAGGCCACTCGGGCAGCCACTCGCCTAGCATCTGCTGCCGCACCCAACAACAGCTAGAGGTGAAGTGAGCGTAGGGGTTCGCCATTTAATTGTGATCACTTCAATCAATCTATCGAATATACCTTTTTCCCACGTTGATGGTTTGCTTCACATTTAGGTAGCCCTAATGAAGACTGTTGGGTTGGTTGGTGCGGGCGTGGCGCTTGAGGGCCTAGCATACGTCCATGCCAGTGATGTTGCGGTGACGCTTGGCTCCTCCCTTTCCGAGTCCCGTGCCTCCCTTGCCGCGTCCAGACATGATAGTAGTAGCTCACTAATGAGATGATGACTGTTCGGCGCTCTCATATATACCAGAGACTCACTTCCCGACCGACGAGGGACCCCAAAACGCGCGCGAAAATCTCGCAGCCCGTCTCTCTCGCTGTCTCTGTCTCTCTCTCTTTCTCTCTCTCACCAGGCATCATCTAGTCGGGGACATTCAAACATTACGGATACAGTAAGTACACAACTACTATATCATTTTTATGCATCAAATATACCTGAATCTGTCTGTTGTGCCGAAAGGTGTTCATGAGCCTCAGCTTTCGGACTCTCTGGCGGCATACTTTCACCAGACTTCGGTTTGGGCTGTGGACGTGGATATAAGACAATGGGCTATGACTGACTGAATGAGGGGGAGGGAGAGAAAGACTTGCTCACCTTCTAACAGTTTCCTCCCTCTCCACCTATTGGGCGAAAGCCGTGTGTGGTCGGTCGCTTGAAGGAGCATTGCCCGCACTCGCTCGCGCAGATCACTTTTGTATAATTGTATGTTGACAACTATGCTGAATCGTGTTGTAACACTAAAGTAACGGTCAAATCTGAGATTTCACTTTAGTACGACAGGTGGCCGAATAGTACTGCTCATTCGTGTTCACTGCATGTGCTCGCTTCAGTGTTCTCTCAGCCCAACTGCACGATGGGAGTCGAACCCACAACACTAACCAAAAGGATAGGCAACCACATAATCAGCACGGGACATGGGCTAATCGAACACCGTACACCGAACCAACACCATTCCTAAAAAACCGAACTTTAAAAATAAATACACCGCTCAACTATTTTAAATCACTAATAACCATTTTCGCACGTTGCGTAAGCATCACACCCAATTGAGATTCGAATGTAAGAAGAATATAATTGAAAATGTGGTTGTAGTGATACGATTCAAAATCAATCTACAATAATGCTGCACCAACCAAACATTCTCGCCTATCTGGCACATTCGGTCTTTTTGCGCAGCTGGGATCATTCGGACAGAACCGAAATGAAATGAATGAAATGGAAAACATATGTGATTCAACCTTCAAGACAGTCCCCGTAAAGAACTGAATTTCGAATCGCTTCACAAATCAACAGGTCGAAAATTCAGTGCAACACGAGGACGGCCACAGGTGAACACAACCAGTAATGAAACTATTGAATTACTCACCTTCGAAATACCTCATACATTTAGAGAAACATAATATTCACATAAATTACATCTAAAAATCCAATAGGATCAAATAGGCTAAGAAAATGAAATTTACCAAAATTGCGATTTTCAGTATTCTTTCGAAATCTCGCTCGATTTACCATTAATCTTCGAAAACATGATAAGACTACGCGATCATTGCTAGTCATAACAGTGTTATCAAATAAAACTACTACATGTGCATGTCTCCACCAGTCTTCGTCATCCTACTCCGTCCCTCGAGAATACACATACCTCCATGAATCTCACTTTTGCATATTGCATCTCGTGGCGTTCTGAAAAGTGCACATCAACACAATTCAATCGATTACAATCAATGATATGGTCATCAAGGAAATTGAGAAAGATAGCTTGCGCGTCACCACAGTCTCCACAAAGCACAACACGATCCTATGATCACGTGTAGTTGTTAAGTGGAATCAGCTGTGACGCGCGTGCATGGGGGAAATGAACGAGGATAATGAGAGATACAAGCAAAAAGATAAATAAGCATTAAGAAAAGATTCGCGGAAACGCATGAAATTCGATATAGAGTGCCAACCGTAAACAGCATTTAACATATCAGTCAAACTATATGCAATCGACACCTGAAGTAGATCCACAAACCGAACTGTGGCTAGCCGAGTGGGTAGAGGCTGAGCAGGAAGGGATGACAACAAAATGGCGGGCCGGCCGCGACTATTATAGTGAGAAGGGAAAAGCGCGGGCAACAAATAGTCGCGGGCGGCTCGCGGTCGTGGCAAATTGGCTCCATGGCGGATGATACCTCCATACTCTTGCGCAGTTCCTCAAAACAGGAAATGTTAAATGAAAACAGTTAATGTTTCCCCATGCACGCGCGTCACAGCTGATTCCACTCAACAACTACACGTGATCATAGGATCGTGTTGTGTTTTGTGGTGACTGTGGTGACGCGCAAGCTATCTTTCCCCATTTCCTTGATGACCATATCATGGATTGTTATCGATTGAATTGTGTTGATGTGCATTTTTCAGAACGCCACGAGATGCAATTTGCAAAAGGAAGCAATAGTATGCAAAGTGCCCGCCAGTTCTCCAGTTCAAATCGTGATAGAGCGGCGCGCGCTCACCGTCTGCGTCTCTCTTCTCCACACAGTCTTTTCGCGCGCGAATTCATATATTTAACCATCAATAGGAGCTCAAATTCCGAGCACTGTAGTATCACTGATCTTGCCTATTTTTTTGTTGTTTTGGTCCAAATATGCAAATTTTCGAAATTTGCATATTTTATTAGTTTGAATCAAACCGGGTTAGTCCGAATTGTCTATAGACATACTCTATTCAGACAATCATAGTTATGCCCAAAAACAAATGTAGATGGTTGAAGCACAACAACAAATTAGGTAAGGTCGGGCTCGGGATGTAAACTCTGTCCGGTATGGGGACATTGCCTTCATATCTTCTCCTCCCTCTCTCTCTCTCTCGCGCGCGCGCGCTCTCTCTCTCGCTCTCTCTGCCTCTCGCTCTCTCTCTCTCGCTCTCTCTCTCTCGCTCTCTCTCTCTCGCGCGCGCTCTCTCTCTCTCTCGCTCTCTCTCTACCTCTCTCTCTCTCTACCCCTCTCTCTCTCTACCCCTCTCTCTCTCTCTCTCTCTCTCTCTCTCTCTCTCTCTCGCTCTCTCTCTCCTCGCTCTCTCTCCTCTCTCGCGCTCTCTCTCTCACGCTCTCTCTTTCTCTCTCTCTCCTCTCTCGCGCTCTCTCTCTCACGCTCTCTCTTTCTCTCTCTCTCTCTCGCGCTCTCTCTCGCGCTCTCTCTCTCTCGCGCGCGCGCTTTCTCTCTCTCTCTCTCTATCTCACTCTCTCGCTCTCTCTCTCTCGCGCGCGCGCTCTCTCTCTCTCGCGCGCGCTTTCTCTCTCTCTCTCTCTCTCTCTCTCTCTCGCGCGCGCGCTTTCTCTCTCTCTCTCTCTCTCTCTCTCTCTCTCGCTCTCTCTCCTCTCTCTCTCCTCTCTCGCGCTCTCTCTCTCTCTCACGCTCTCGCTTTCACGCTCTCTCTCTCTCTCGCTCTCTCTCTCGCTCTCTCTCTCTCTCTCGCTCTATCTCTCTCTCTCTCTCTCGCTCTCGCTCTCTCTCTTTCTCTCTGTGACTACTGGGAAGATAATCATAGTGCGATGAAAGGAATCCTTAAAGTTGAGTGGATTGCGTTGATTGGACAAATCACTGGCATACATTGGGGGAGAGTTACAACCCGAAATATGGAAATAGAAGACCCGAAAATCTTATCCCACAGATTTCATTACAACACTGATACTGTACTCGTGTAGGGCAGTCTCTCTCCTTGCGACATGAGGACTAAGAGAGCTGTCCAATAGTGCGCGATACAGCCGGGTCGTCGCTCTGCTCGCCCGACGCCTCGAGGATGAATCACGCTCGAAACAAATTCATTGTGTACTACACTGTTGTAAGTAACCGTTCTACGCAGTTGAAGCAAGTTGTTGCTCTGGTCGGTTGGACAGTGAACAGGTCTCGCAATTCGGAATCCTACATTCCTACATATGATATCACTCAGATCCCTGAAACAGCAAATGAGATAGTACAGCAGGACTCAATCGAGTGTCTACTGTCTACCAATCATTGCAAACCGATATTGATAGGGAATTCTGATAAAGTGGTAGCCTGATTCGTGTGGTGTGATTCAAGTATCAAGTAAAGTTTCGAATAACAGATTCAGTTTGTGTTCATCTGATCTTGTGTATGATGGACTAGGCCGTTTTTCAAAATTATATATCATTTACACTCCGCCTACGCTACGTGCAAATCCAGATTTAAACAAGTGCCGCGCAACAGGACGGAACGAGCTTTATTCTGTGCGGAAAAAAACGGGAAGGCGATATAACGACACAAGGGGGGGGGGCTGGTTGACTTGAAGGTGCGGAGCGTGGGCGTCGTCAGAGCGCTCCGCTCAAGTCGCACCGGCGAGGAGAAGGAGCCGGGCGAGGGTCCGGTCCGCCGAGGCCTGGGCAGCTGAACATCCTGAAAAAGAGTCCCTAACCCCCTCCCCCTCACCCGCACACGCACTCAAGGTGCCGCTGCCTTCTACATCCCCAAAGATAAAGCCAAGACGTTTCCAACGAAAAAATTATATTGCACAGATCCAACGACTCAACAATCAACGACGACAAATCCTTAAAGAACGGGACCGTATAAATAGCGAAAACAAATGAACATCAATAATAGGAAGGATAAGCATAGGGAAAAACTACAACAATGAAACTATCTCACTCCTTGGGCGGCGGGAACATCTCCGATGTAGGACGAGAGCGACGCGGGCGAGTTCCAGCGACCACGGCGCTGGATCTCCTCGGCCGGTACTCCACATGCAGCCAGGTGAGTAGTTCCGCCACTCCGAAGTTGGTGAGGTGTAAACGGGGCGATGCCTGCTTGGGTGGCAGCTCTGCGCAGCTCCTTCCTGGCTGCGTCCGTAGTCATGTGTCCACCGGACACGAGGTTGGGGAAGACAGGTCCGGGGCGCTGGCCGTTCTTGAGGGCAAAGGCTATCCACCGATCAAATCCGGGCACTCCCTCAGACACAAAAGTCGTCCTGCCTCCCGATAGCTGGTCGTTTTTGGCTTTCCGTACACGCACCGCCAGAGCTCCATCTTGCCGGCCAATGTCTTCCCAGCGGAGGGCAACCGCTTCGGAAACCCGAAGGAGAGAGTGAAAGCTGAGCCAGGCTAGCATCGTTTGCGCGCTCGCTCTTGCATCAGATCCGCCGTCGCGGGCCAGTTTGATGAGAGACGAGGCGGGAAGCGGTCGATGGTGAGTGACAGGACGGGCTCGCGCCGCCGCGGCGAACCGCTGCCCGCGCCAGCTCGGCGAGCCCGGCAGGAAGTGGTGAGCCGCCAGTGAACCAACTGAAGCAAAAAAGTCCTTCCAAAACCTAGCATGATCAGATACGTACCCAAAGCTGGCGCACAGGATACGGAGTGAAGAGGCCGAAGCTCCGTTCTTCCACTTGCGCAGCAGAAACCCAATGAGGGACAGCGCGTCGTCAGGTTCCAGGTTGGCTCCCTCAGCAAACTGCTTGATGTTGCGGAAGGCAGAGGCGTAGGCGCGAGTAGTCGATGGCGCACTTCTCTTGAGCAGCACTTGACGGGCCAGGCTGCCGCACTCCGTGCCCAGCTGGTCCTCGAGTCTCGCCAACGTCGACTTGATCGAACCTGAAACACTGTAGCTGAGAAGTGCGCAGAAGGGAGGGTGGGAGGGGAAAACAAAAGCACGTAGAATGAGGAACAGTTGCATAAATAGACTCAACGTTGAAAAGGGCTGCCACGCAGTTTGCGACACAGCGCGCCTTTTTGCGCGGCACGTTCAAATCTCAAATTTACACTCCGCTACGCTACGTGCAAATCCAGATTTAAACAAGTGCCGCGCAACAGGACGGAACGAGCTAGAATTCTCAAAGATCGGGCGCAATGAAGACGAAAGCAAAACGAAAATGCAACTGAGGCTTGCTGAACAAGCTGATTTCCGCCTGTACCAGGAATGATGATAGGCTCTCCCGCCTCGAAAACACGCGCAGTTTTCACAAAGTGACGCCAGCGGCCGCGGGGGTCGACCAGCAACGGATAATAGTCGCGCGAGGGCCACAGCGGAAAACCTAGCACACCTGTGGTGCCGTAATGCAGCATGTACCTCAGCGTCCGCCCCACCATGACAGGTGGCGGAACCGCCCAGACTCGCCCTTTCTTCCAAACCTTGACATACCCGAAAACATCGTCGCCGGCTGCTCCTGGGGATGGATAGCGGGAGTAGAACTCGTTGCAGTGGGCGTTACCTTCGTTGGCGAAGAGGTCGCAACTGAAAGGCCCGAACATAGAATCCAACTCCTTGAAAATTTCCTCGCAAATCCCCCAGTCATCGCAGTCAGTTCTCCTGCTCAGTTCGTCTGCTTCCTCAAGCCTCTCCCTGGGTAACCACTGCACCGCAAAACTGAGCACCCACCGACTCCAGTACACCCCTAATCTTGCGCGCGAGCTCATCAAGAGGCTCCACCATGCTTCCCTTGCGGAGAATGGCCACTGCTGAAGTGTTGTCGGTGCGGATAGAAACGTGCTCGCCTCGCAGGCGCTGAGCAAAAGTGGACACACCGAAAAGAATACCCGCTAGCTCCCTATGCGTACTCGACTGCCCCAGCTCGCAGTGCGAAAGATTACGAGAGGAAGTGAGTTTTCCCATGCTGTTTTCGCAAATAGCGCCTATGCCTGTAGCCGAGGCGTCCGTAGACAGAGTCGCGGTGGTGATCACAGCTGTTTCCGTGAACAAACGCTTGCATCCCCAGACAGTTTCCTGGACCACCATCTGCCTTCAGCCTTCATCTCCTCCGAAACTTAACCCATCTTTCCCTACCATCTCTGTCTCCTCCGCCGGACGAGGGAGAGTCCTTGGTAGACGACGTGGCAGCAGCCGCTGCTCTCATCAGGGAACGGGACTCGCGGGTAGCCTCTGGAACACGAGATGTACAGACATAAGAGTCCCGATCATCGACTGTAGAGAGGACAGTGAGATCAACTTCCGGCTCTCAAGAGAGCTCGCCATGCTGATGGCATTAGACAATCTGTGTCTGACGGCGCAACCGACCCGGCGCGGAGGTCAATGTGAAAGCCCAGCCAATCGATAAGCTGAGTCGGTTGCCAGACGCACTTCTCCTCAGCTGCAGCGACGCCGGCGGACCTCAGATCGGCGCGAATAACATCTACTGCCCAGGCAACCTCCGCCATCGAATCGCCCAGAATCAGCCCGTCGTCGAGATAAAGGAACACCTTGATACCGAGCGAGCGCCAGCGCTTGACCAAAATACGGAACAATTTCGTGAACAAGTAGGGTCCTGAGGAGAGGCCGAAGGGGAGCGCGTTCCACGTGAAAAAGTCCCCCCGCCACTCAAAAGCCCAGCAGTCCTTCGTGTCGTCCGCCATACGCACGTGATGATAGCCAGAACGAAAATCGAAGACGATGCATAGCCGCCCAGCGGGAGAGAGTACCATGCCGTACCGAGGTCCTCGTACTTGAAATGAGATTTAGCTAGAGAGAGGTTGAGCAACGAGAGGTCGTGAATAAGGCGCCGTTTGCCGGATGAGTTGGTAACCACCGCAAGCGGACTAACAAGCACGGGCGAGGAGCATCGCTTTACGATACCGGAGGCCAGCAGCGCATCGATCTGATTACTACAAATTCTGCCTGCGAGAGCGCTGAAACACGATTAGGAGCGACGATTCCATGAGGCGGCGGTTCGACCAGATTAAGGGAATACCCCTCCGAGATGACCTTGATCGCCCACGGCTCCGCTCCAATAGACAACCAAAAATTCCACACAAAGAGAAAGACGCTGGAATAGGACAAAGCTCACCAGTGGCGGGAGGACGGGAAGGAGGCGGTGCAGCTCCGAGCAGTGTGGCCGTACCGGGAGCAACGAAAGCACTGCTGTCCGCTGTGCGACGAGCTGCGAGGCGGGCTGCGGCTGCGACGAGCGGATCGGGGGAGGGGAGTAGGGCCGCGCACGCGAAGAGGAGGAGCTGGCCGCGTTCCTCCTCTCTTGGCGAAAGGGCTGCTGGCGAGTCGCGGACGGACCAGCAAGCGCAGCCAGGGCGACGGCCATGTGAACACCGGGTGCGCCATCTCCTTGCTGCGTAATCTTGCTCAGTGCGGCCACTTTGTCCGCCATCTGCATCACCGACGGGTCCTTATCAGCAGCGGCGAGCAGTGCATTGCGCTCTTCCAGCTGCGGATAGTCTCGTCAAGCTTGATCTGGGCCTCCTCGTCCCGCCACGCTCCTCCTGACGACATCGAGGGTGGAGAGCACCTCGAAGTTGAATAGGCTCTGCATGGTGTAGGATTTGGAGGAGAGCTGCGGCGGAGGAGTCCGAGACGGTGGCGGGCAGGAACTGCAGCTGCACGCACCAACTCGCGGAACTCAGCCAGCGACAGATTAGAAAAATCCATGTTACTCTGTTCGACATCTGTAAGGAGAAAAAAATTAGTGAGAGCGCTCTCCCGCTCTGCGAACAGGCCGGGAGAGCACAGAACCGCGACAAAAAAGGCACCACGATTCGACGAAACGCAAGCAGACTCTGACACTTCGGGACGAACAGTTCGAATTGTAGTATGAAGCAAATAAAATACAAAGAAAAACTGTAGTATTCTAGAAGAAAGAAAAAAACAACACAATTAACTAACAACCG
>CAWZYM010000105.1:645000-691063 GCA_963966185.1 Rhabditoides inermis | reverse complement strand
TCTCTGAATAGTCGGTACCCTTTGCGGCGTTCACATATTCCATCCCCCCCCGTGAAGCATTGCTCTCTGCGCGACCGCCGGATTACTGGATGTATCGTCCTCTGAGAGAACCTATTTTGGCCCATTCACGAAATAAGTAAATTTGAATCAGTTCCGATGTGAAAACAGTCTCTGAATAGTCGGTACCCTTTGCGGCGTTCAAATATTCCATCTCCCCCCCGTGAAGCATTGCTCTCTGCGCGACCGCCGGATTACTGGATGTATCGTCCTCTGAGAGAACCTATTTTGGCCCATTCACGAAATAAGTAAATTTATATCAGTTTCGACGTGAAAACAGTCTCTGAATAGTCGGTACCCTTTGCGGCGTTCAAATATTCCATCCCCCCCCCCCCTGAAACATTGCTCTCTGCGCGACCGCCGGATTACTGGATGTTTCGTCCTCTGAGTGAAGCTATTTTGGCCCATTCACGAAATAAGCAAATTTATATCATTTCCGATGTGAAAACAGTCTCTGCATAGTCGGTACCCTTTGCGGCGTTCAAATATTCCATCCCCCCCCTGAAACATTGCTCTCTGCGCGACCGCCGGATTACTGGATGTTTCGTCCTCTGAGCGAACCTATTTTGGCCCGTTCACGAAATGAGCAAATTTATTTCAGTTTCGATGTGAAAACAGTCTCTGAATAGTCGGTACCCTTTGCGGCGTTCACATATTCCATCCCCCCCCCCGTGAAGCATTGCTCTCTGCGCGACCGCCGGATTACTGGATGTAAGGGTGATCAGAACGTACGAGTAGAAATGAAACATTAACTGTTTTCTTTTTTTTTTTATTGTTGGTATTGCGTTTATCTCACTACTCATAGAGAGTAACGAGGATATAGCCGTACCAATTGTTCTCAGCCGAAAACAAGACAGAGCCTTGGATTATGACGACTGTGAGAACTAGATTAGTTCAACCAACGTGCTATATAAGCACGCTAGTCGATAAAAACAACTGTTAGTAGGATAAAACACCGTCTCCGACGGTCACAAATTCACAGATTCTTGACAGCACGCTTGAACGACTGTTTGGTCTCCTCCAATACAGCCTTCTCCGGTAGGGCATTCCATAGCCTTCTCAACTCGTTCACCGGGTAGTCGTGCAATCTCGCACTTGTCACCACAGGCTCCATCACTCTCAGTGAGTGGCCACCGCGTGCTGTCCTTCTCACTCCGCTGTCCGACACCAGGACCAGCATTCCATCTGGAGGGGCTCTCACTCCGTGCACATAATTCCACATGAGCACCCTCCTTCTCTCGCTCACGGTCTTCTTTACCGTATTCCACTTGGCCTTCTCTAGCACTCGGTCATCCGATGACGTGAAATCATTCTGCACCAGCCTCGCTGCATGCACATTCACTCTTTCGAGTCTTGCCCTGTCCGTCTCGTTTGCAGGAAACCATCCTTCTGCTGCATATAGCAGTCCTGGCTCAATACACGCCTTGTACACTTTCTCGAGGGCGCTTCGAGGAGCCCACTTCCTCATAGTTCGCACCAAAGCACCAATGGCTTGGCGAGCCTTCGTCACTCTCTCAGCCACGTGACCACTGAAGTTCATCAGAGGATCAATTGCCACTCCGAGATACTTGTACTGGCTAGTGCACTCGAGCTCTGTTCCACCAATGTGCAGATTTACCTCGAAATCTGGTTCCTTCTCATACACTCCTATTCGAATCACCTTGCACTTTCCCGCATTCAGCTTCATTCCCATCTCTGAGAAGAGCCCACTCAGTTTCTCCACATCTTCTTGTGCATTCTCCTTGTCTCTATCGGTAAGATACCGAGAGACATATACCGTATCGTCGGCGTATTGAACAATGCGCGCCCCTTCATTCAATTGTATCGACCCCACACGATTCACATAACAATTGAATAGAAGTGGTCCTAGGATACTTCCCTGCGGAACTCCACTTACAACCTCCTTCTCTTCACTCAGAGTCCCGTTCACTCGCACTCGCATCCTCCTGTTAGACAGATAATCTTTCATCAATCTGAGGTACGAATCGGCAAGGTTGAATTCATGTCTTAGAACATTTACCAAATGTCCAAGAGGGATCGTATCGAATGCTTTCGAAATATCGAAAAACACTGCAACAGCCCGAGCAGCCTTCCTCTTACAACTCTGCAGGCACTCGCTCATTCCATACTGGAAACTCAGTACCGCATCCACAGTGCTCCGTCCCTTCCTGAATCCGAACTGATTCGGAGATAGCTTCCGGTCAACCTCTCCAACCATCATTCCAAACACGTAGTCTTCTGCCATCTTGCTCACAATAGGAAGCAGTGACACCGGTCGGAAATCGACTGGGTGCTGTGGGTGTTCCACTTTCTGAATGGGTGATATCACCGCTTCCTTCCATCCCCGAGGGAACTTCTCCTCGTGTAGACACCGATTGATCATAGCCACGATTGGCGCAGTCAATGGTTTCACACACCTCTTCAACAACCGCACAGTTATTCCATCTATTCCACTCGCCTTCTGCTCGGATGCCTCTCGTATGTACTTCTCCACAAACTCTCTCGAGCAGGGAGGAATTCTCTCCGCATCCGATGCAATCTCCGGCATCTCACTTTCCATTGTGTTTCCAACCTTGACAAACTGCTCCATGAGCATGTCTGCCTTCTGCTGATCTGACACAGCCTTCTTTCCATTCGAGTCAGTCAGATCGGGGATTTCCGTGCCCTTCGTTTTTCCTGTCAGACACTCAATAGTCTTCCAGAAATCTGTAGGACTCTCCACAGAGGCAAATTTCTTATCAAAGAAATTCTTCTTTTCGTTGGCTGTCTCTTTAGCCAGCTGTTTTCGAGCATGTCTAAACGCAGCTTTTGCCTCGCTGTCTCCCCTTTCCTTGCTCAACTTGTGCAGTGCGTCTTTCCGCCGCTGCAAGGTCTTGACACTCTCGCTCATCCACTCGCACCCTCTTCTCCTGCGGAATGTTTTGAGCGGTATCCACTTCTGCATACCCGCTTTAACCACATTCACAAACTTTCTCCACATGTCATCAATCGACAGACTCCTATCCTCTATCCACTCACATCGCACTTCTTTTCCAAGAAACTCTATCAGACCCGTCCAGTTTGCCTTCTTGAAATCGTAGCCCTTCACTGGCCTCTCCTTTCGATTCTCGCATCGAATGCATGTGTCAACCATAATGGGTTCATGTTCTTTCTCGACAGGAGCGAGGTGCTTCACTCCAGCTATCCTCACTCGCCTGCTCACCATCATAATATCAATCAATCGGTTTCGATGTGTCACGTGTGAAACAACTTGTTGCATCGAGTGTTCAGCGCACACCTCCTTGAGGTTCGCCGACTCACTATTGTTCCAACACACATTCATATCTCCTCCGATAATCACATCCATCGATGTATCTCTCTGAGATAACCACGAGTCCAGAGCATCCACAAACTCCTCAATCTTAGCTGCCGACATAGCTCTAGTCGGGCTACGGTAGACCGAGGCCACCACAAACTGACTCCTTTTCTCTCCCCTGCACCTCACAGCCACCAATTCCAAAGAAGTCTCTTCCCTCACCAACGAGGGTCGCAACGCACTGTTCACATACAGTGCCACTCCCCCTCCTCCCGCTGTCCGGTCCTTCCGAAACAGTTCATATCCAGCCACTTTCAGTTCTTTGCTCTCGATCCCATTGTCCAACTTCGTCTCTTGTACTCCAATAACATGCGGTTTGTACGTGTCCGCCACTCTCCTCAGATCGTCTATCTTTCCTCTCAATCCGTTGATGTTCAGTGATATCATGCGTACACAATGGGGCTCACTCTCTCCCGTCTCTACCAGGACACTCTGCAGCACAGCTCGTTTCCCCTTAGGGCGAGTGAGTGGACTGTCAAAGAAGAGTCCATCGAGGTCGGGAAGCGTTGAGTGACTGCCATGCAGTTCACACTCAGAACACACCCATGACGTCATTCCCTCCTCAACCCTCTTTCTTTCTTCCCTCGTCATCCCCGTACACCTCCCATGTGTTTTGTTCCAGCATGTTGCACATGCAATCACATTCTCCCCCAAGTCACCCATGCACACTGCACAACTTGCACTTGTTCCCGGACCTTCTCCATTTCCATCCATTTTTTCCATTACGCTCGCGTGCGTCGACGGCGGCAGGCAGGGGCGGTCCGCGCCTCCTCCTTATCAACTGGTATCACAGACCAGAGGGGATGCTGAGTGACCGGTGCGCACGCACACCTGGATCACACACACAGCAGAGCCACCTCTCCACACACAGAGAACAGACACGACTGACTCTCTCTCGCCAGGCAGGGGCCGTCCGCGCCTCCTCCTTATCAACTGGTATCACAGACCAGAGGGGATGCTGAGTGACCGGTGCGCACGCACACCTGGATCACACACACAGCAGAGCCACCTCTCCACACACAGAGAACAGACACGACTGCTTAATGTTTCATTTCTACTCGTACGTTCTGATCACCCTTACGATATAAATATAACACACGACGAAACAGAAACATTCAACTTGCACAATCATCTGTCTCTTCGAATGAAGCTAGTTGTAACAAGACCGTACCGGGGAGGAATCCGGGCACGTCGACGAGGGTGATGATGGGCACGTTGAAGGCGGCGTCGCAGAAGCGCACGAAGCGAGCGCCCTTCACAGACGAGTTTATGTCGAGGCAACCTGCAAAAAAACGTGCACTTCACACTCACCTTCTTCCTCATTCACGCTAAACATACGCAACTACTAACAAATTTACAATCTACAAACCATACTCGTCTTCCCTCTTTCCTTCACTCACCAGCGGCAAACTTGGGGTTGTTTCCGACGATTCCGACGGTGCGTCCGTTCATTCGGGCGATGCCAATCACCAGGTTCTTGGCATAGTCGGGCTGGATCTCGAAGAAGTCGCCCTCGTCGACAAGAGCAGTCACCACGTCCTCGAAGTGCATTATTATTAAACATAAGACATAAAATACAAACCTTCATGTTGTAGGCGGCAGTGTTCTCAAGGGAAACGACGGTGTCGAGAGACGGCACATCGCGGTCCCTTAAAAGAAATTATAGAAACAATTCAAAAATCTAAATATCTAATAGGTGAGGCATCAATATTTTGAAAAGAAAATGCATCAGCCCTACGTTCCTACGTACCAGGGGTCATCACAGGCGCGGATGGGCGACGCGTCCTTGTTGGACAGGGGCAGGTAGTTGAACAGCTCGCGCATCTGCAGCAGAGCGTCAATGTCGTTGTCGTAAGCCCCGTGTGCCACACCTAAAACAACATCAAA
Source organism: Rhabditoides inermis (assembly GCA_963966185.1). Classification (NCBI taxonomy): domain Eukaryota; kingdom Metazoa; phylum Nematoda; class Chromadorea; order Rhabditida; family Rhabditidae; genus Rhabditoides; species Rhabditoides inermis. The sequence continues at coordinate 685,764 of CAWZYM010000105.1, read as the reverse complement.
GTACATTTACGAATCTTACCACAGAATGCAATGTAACACAATAATTGTGAAGTTTTTAAAACGTACCCGAGGTGACAGTGTGGGTGGGTCTTGGCTCCTCCGAGCTCCTCCTGAGTGACCTCCTCGTTCGTCACAGCCTTCACGACATCGGGGCCGGTGATGAACAGGTACGAAGAGTCACGCACCTAAACACATAACATCAGTCGTTTCTTCGTCGCAATGTTCGCAATAAATATGAAAATTGGCATAAGTTTCACAAAAAAAGAACAAAATTCGACTTTCCCGCTGATATGCATTTCGAAAAGTCCGTCGCTACTCTTCCCCCATTAGCGCCCCACTCGGTCCACTGGCGCCCCACTTGGGCGCTAACGGGGCACCCACGACTTGCGCGCCACTGGGCCCACAGTGGGGCGCCACACTGCCACTTGCGCGCCACCAGCCCGCGTTTATCCGTGAGATGAACGGCGCTTGAGATGAACTGCCCGTGGGCTGCGTGGCTCTTACATCACTCACCATGTGAATTGGCACCTACGCAGCTCTGAGTGCTCTGAGCATGAGTTTTCTAACATTTACGCTTTCTCCTACATTGGGAAATGTTGTTTTTACTTGTTATTGATTTGTATATTACGTGTTTTGTTTTGTATTTTTGTAATGTGTATTGTTGTAGGTGAACTTCACTGTCGATGAGATCCGTGGCCTTATGGACCGCAAGAAGAACATCCGTAACATGTCCGTCATCGCCCACGTCGATCACGGAAAGTTCACCCTGACGGACTCCCTCGTGTCCAAGGCCGGAATTATCGCCGGAGAGACCCGCTTCACCGACACTCGCAAGGACGAGCAGGAGCGTTGCATCACCATCAAGTCGACGTGAGTTATTCATTATTCATTTATTTTGATGCAATCATTGTTTACAGTGCTATCTCTGTGTTCTTCGAGCTTGATGTGAAGGACAATCCTTTCGTCAAGGGAGAGCTCGAGAAGGACGGAGACAAGGTCCGGAAAGGTCTGTTTACATTGTATCATATTTATTGTCATTATATAATTTTTTCAGGTTTCCACTGGAATGAAGGCTCGCATCCAGGGTCCTAACTATATCCCCGGAAAGAAGAACGATCTCTACGAGAAGACCATCCGCACCATTCTCATGATGGGACGTTACATCGAGCCTATCGAGGACATTCCGTCCGGAAACATTGCCGGTCTTGTCGGAGTTGGCCAGTACATGGTTAAGGTAATTTTGATAGCTGCTATTTCCGATCTAACCATGATATTTCTAGGGGGGAACTATCACCACCTACAAGGAGGCCCACAACATGCGTGTCATGAAGTTCTCTGTGTTCCCTGTCGTGCGTGTCGCCGTCGATCCCAAGAACCCCGGAGATCTGCCCAAGCTCGTGCGTAGCAATATTCTTTTTCTTTTATTCAGTTATATTTCTACAGGTCGAGGGTCTCAAGCGCCTTGCCAAGTCAGACTCCACGGTGCAGTACATCTTCGAGGAGTATGGAGAGCACATCATCGCCGGAGCCGGAAGCAGCCTCATCATCATGAGGTCCCTACCTTAACGAGGTCAATGGAGCTATCCTAACATTGCCTTGTAAATTGTAAAAGCAAATGTTTTTACAAGAACTCTTGTAAAACAGTTGTAATTACAAGAAACAAATGTTTTCGCAATTGACAAATGACATTGCAAGATTTCATGCAATTCCCAACGCTCGTTTCTGCGAGAGGTCAGGTCACGATTTGACAAATGCGCCCACGGCTTATGTGAGCGCGCAGCATCCAATGTGTCACGGGTTAGCGCCAAAAAGTTGCTATCAGCTGGTTATCGATAAGGATGTATTACTGCATCGTTACGAAGTTCTATCAAAGCAATATCGCCGTTTTAACAACATTCGATCGCGCGCGCAACATGAATTACAAATACACGTGTAATTACAGTTGTATTTACAAGAATTGTTGTAAATACAATTGTTTTTACAATTGACAAGACGATGTTAGGATAGCTCCAATGACTCCATTGCTGCCGGATTTCAGTGGGCCACCAAGGAGGGAGTTCTCTGTGACGAGAACATCGTGGAATTGGCTTCAACATCCACTATGCGACCCTGCACGCTGACGCTATCCACCGTGGAGGAGGTCAGATCGTTCCTACCGCTCGCCGTGTCGTGTGCGTTTCTGTGCTCACTGCCGGACCCAGGCTTCTTGAGCCCGTCTACCTCGTCGAGATCCAGTGCCCTTAGAACGCCGTCGGAGGAATCTACGGTGTACTTTACCGCTGGCGTGGACACGTGTTCGAGGAGTCTCAGTTTACCGGAACCCCTATGTTCGTCGTCAAGGCTTATTTTCCTGTCAACGAGTTTTTTTGTATATCACAGTGAAACTGACGCTTGAAGTTCCGTCACGTGTGGTAAGGATGTGCAGGCAGAAAGTGCGGGACTAGACTGGTGAGGTGTAATTAGCATGTCATCTGGGAGTGAGTGGGCGTGGCTAGTCTGGGCGGGTAGGAAATGAGCGTTGGATAATGCCGGACGGTTGCATAGGTATAGTCTGACTCTACCCCTACCCTCTTCGATTCCAGGTCTGGTGTCGGGCCTGAGACACCTGAGCTCCTGCTGGTGTCGCCGACAGCGGTTATGGACCGCCTGTTGGGGCTGCTCCCGATGTGATGGTAGATGGCATTAGCGATCTTCGCATTCCCAGTTGTGGATTGTGGATCTACTTCAGCTATGTATCTATTTCATATCGATTGACTGATATGTATTACTTTAAATGCTGTTCACCGAGTCTTCGTTGTTGTTGGCACTCTCTATCGAGTTCCGTGCATTTTCGCAAATCATTTCTTTATTGCTTATTTATCTTTTTGCTTGCATCTCTCATTATCCTCGTCCATTTTCCCCATGCACGCGCGTCACAGCTGATTCCACTCAACAACTACACGTGATCATAGGATCGTGTTGTGTTTTGTGGTGACTGTGGTGACGCGCAAGCTATCTTTCCCTATTCCCTTGATGACCATATCATGGATTGTTATCGATTGAATTGTGTTGATGTGCATTTTTCAGAACGCCACGAGATGCAATTTGCAAAAGGAAGCAATAGTATGCAAAGTGCCCGCCAGTTCTCCAGTTCAAATCGTGATAGAGCGGCGCGCGCTCACCGTCTGCGTCTCTCTTCTCCACACAGTCTATTCGCGCGCGAATTCATATATTTAACCATCAATAGGAGCTCAAATTTCGAGCACTGTAGTATCACTGATCTTGCCTATTTTTTTGTTGTTTTGGTCCAAATATGCAAATTTTCGAAATTTGCATATTTGATTAGTTTGAATCAAACCGGGTTAGTCCGAATTGTCTATAGACATACTCTATTCAGACAATCATAGTTATGTCCAAAAACATATGTAGATGGTTGAAGCACAACAACAAATTAGGTAAGGTCGGGCTCGGGATGTAAACTCTGTCCGGTATGGGGACATTGCCTTCATATCTTCTCCTCCCCCCTCTCTCTCTCTCTCTCTCTCTCTCTATCTCTCTCTCTCTCGCGCGCGCGCTCTCTCTCTCGCTCTCTCTGCCTCTCGCTCTCTCTCTCTCTCGCTCTCTCTCTCTCTCTCGCGCGCGCTCTCTCTCTCTCGCTCTCTCTCTACCTCTCTCTCTCTCTACCCCTCTCTCTCTCTCTCTCTACCCCCCCCCCTCTCTCTCTCTCTCTCTCTCTCTCTACATCTCTCTCTCTCACACACACTCTCTCTCTCTCTCTCTCTCTCCTCGCTCTCTCTCCTCTCTCGCGCTCTCTCTCTCACGCTCTCTCTTTCTCTCTCTCTCCTCTCTCGCGCTCTCTCTCTCACGCTCTCTCTTTCTCTCTCTCTCTCGCGCTCTCTCTCGCGCGCTCTCTCTCTCTCGCGCGCGCGCTTTCTCTCTCTCTCTCTATCTCACTCTCTCGCTCTCTCTCTCTCTCGCGCTCTCTCTCTCTCGCGCGCGCGCTTTCTCTCTCTCTCTCTCTCTCGCGCTTTCTCTCTCTCTCTCTCTCTCTCTCTCTCTCGCTCTCTCTCCTCTCTCGCTCTCTCTCCTCTCTCGCGCTCTCTCTCTCTCTCACGCGCTCTCTCTCTCTCGCTCTCTCTCTCGCTCTCTCTCTCTCTCTCGCTCTCTCTCTCTCTCTCTCTCTCTCTCTCTCGCTCTCTCTCTCTCTCGCTCTCTCTTTCTCTCTGTGACTACTGGGAGGATAATCATAGTGCGATGAAAGGAATCCTTAAAGTTGAGTGGATTGCGTTGATTGGACAAATCACTGGCATACATTGGGGGAGAGTTACAACCCGAAATATGGAAATAGAAGACCCGAAAATCTTATTTCACAGATTTCATTACAACACTGATACTGTACTCGTGTAGGGCAGTCTCTCTTCTTGCGACATGAGGACTAAGAGAGCTGTCCAATAGTGCGCGATACAGCCGGGTCGTCGCTCCGCTCGCCCGACGCCTCGAGGATGAATCACGCTCGAAACAAATTCATTGTGTACTACACTGTTGTAAGTAACCGTTCTACGCAGTTGAAGCAAGTTGTTGCTCTGGTCGGTTGGACAGTGAACAGGTCTCGCAATTCGGAATCCTACATTCCTACATATGATATCACTCAGATCCCTGAAACAGCAAATGAGATAGTACAGCAGGACTCAATCGAGTGTCTACTGTCTACCAATCATTGCAAACCGATATTGATAGGGAATTCTGATAAAGTGGTAGCCTGATTCGTGTGGTGTGATTCAAGTATCAAGTAAAGTTTCGAATAACAGATTCAGTTTGTGTTCATCTGATCTTGTGTATGATGGACTAGGCCGTTTTTCAAAATTGGTCTGATGTATGTGTTTAAAGGTAGTGTACCCTCTGAATCTGGGTGTATGTGTAGATATAACATGTTATTGTTTACGATTTAATGTGTATTATGATAATGAAAATATATATACAATATATACTGAAACAATTGAGTTTTAAAAAATCATTTAAATATTGAAGTGAGAAATCGCAGAAGCTTATAACTTTTAATCAGCTCGGGCTCATGAGTGCATAACAGCATAACTTGCACGAAGTTACACAATTTGGGCCCACTATCAGCTGTTTCATTCAAGACAATTTATTTGCATGTGTTTTCTAATTTCTATTATTTCTTATGTCATTGTTAGTACAACAAATTCTCTCTTTATTCCTTCCTCTCTCTCTCTCTCTCTCTCTCTCTCTCTCTCTCGCTTCTCTCTCTTTCTTCAGTTCTTCGTTTTCAGTACGGTGTTGTGTTCTTCAGCGAAGTGAATCTCTCTTCCGACGATCTCCTCGAACAGTACAAGCAAGTGGCGGAGAATGAGTCTCCCCTCTCTCTCTATCTCTGTGTCTCCGTCTATCTCTCTCTCCCTCTCCCCCTCTCCCCCTCTCCCCCTGTCTTCTCTCTCTCTCCCTCTTTCTGTGTCAGACGTCCGCTGCCGCACTCTGCTCTTCTCGCGCGAGATTGGAGATGGTCCTTCGGAGTCTGCCGAGACGACTTTATTAGATCAGCTAATCAAGGAGACGAGGGGCCAGAAGGCCGAGCTGGCTGAGGAGTAGTGGTCTCGCTAGAGCGGGGCTGACAGGATACGGTAACGGTACTGTAGGATCGGTTGCAGTGGTACTGTAGGTTTTGATGTGATGTGATATCGTGAAGTGTACGGAGTACTGGTGCGTAGACTTGCTATCCATCGTTTATTTATGCGTTCTGTATGAATATGGTTCTTTGTAATTGATTATGTCTTATTTTCCGTGGTGTCGTACGTAATGACCCTGTTCACTTGTGACTGTTTAATGCGTATAAAATATCTTTCTGAAATTAATTCGATCGATTTATTGTTGCGTGTCCAGGACGAGGAATAAAGATTATTCAAGACAACACTAATTATATTTGAATCTCGCACAACCAAACCAAAGTTTGTCCCCACATGACCGCGTCAGATCGAATCGATAAAATTCATTATTTTATTTTTTACTGCCGGGATCAACAATGTGACAAATATACAATGAATGTACAGATGAAATCAATGAGCCGGTAAATTCATCATCCAAGTATCATAATCCATTTTCGCCGCTCGTATCCATTCCGCCTTCAACCTTCCGTTGTCCGGCATCGCGTCCCTGAACACGTCTTGCCATCGCTTGTACGGCCTTCCTTGTCATCTCTCCTTGTCCGGTGGGCCTCTCCACTCCATCAGCCTTGTTCCATACTTGTCCGTACGCACCATCTTCCATGCGTATTTCCATTTCCATCAAAATCTACCATCAAAATTATATCTTAAGTACAATCTACGCTCGATCCGTGATAAAATTCATGAACTATTGCAATGTTCACATGTGGCAGACCTGCCGGCGCTTTATTGGGTGCCTTACAGCGGTACATTCGAGAACGGAAAAATTGTCAAAAAATTTCAACACTCTCTTTTGGTTTAGGATATGGCTCGCGCTAGAATCTCCAAAAAGAAAATGTGAAAAAAACGTTTTGTGAAACGTAACGGCGATCCGCGTAACGGCGGCCATGTGGTACGTTTCTTTTTGTTCTTGATTTTTTCTTTGTCACCTTTGTCACGTACTACGTCATTTTTTATGGTGTGTTTTGTGTTTCCTATGTTGAATGCATGTTGCAGGTACGTGTTCCAAACGCTGCACCGCGAGCTGGCGTCGTCTCCGATCTCTCTGAGTGGGCAGAAGTCGAGTCGACAGCCGCCCGCTTCCGCCTCTCACTACCTACACATTGTCGACGCGGATGGACACAAGGTAGACTCTCCAGTTTCTCTCTCTCTTCCTCTCTCCCTCCCTCCCTCTTCCTGTCTCGCGCTCACGCAACCACCTAGTGGGATCAACGAATACCATATGTGTGTGTAGGATGTTTTGCAGACGCTGGTGGGAGTGTATCTTGACAAGAAGCTCGACACGCCTGCCTGATTCCGTCCGCCACTCCTGTGCACCTGTGCCATCTACTGGGTGCCGTCTCCATCTCTCACTCGACCTCTCTATACACCGCTTTCCCATATGGGTACTTTGCACCAATCCTGTTCACATGCATGTATAAGTGTACATATCAAAACTATCTGTGAGATATAAATTAGTATTGACATTTCCAGTTTTATGGGAACTTGGTTTACACAATAACAAACATCTTTTTCGGGTTACCGCAATACTTCGTACACGTTTATTTCGATGCAAGTGGTTCTAATGTGCACAAACCAGCCAATGCGAAAGTTGCGGTAGCATAAATTAGCGTATTCCTTAGTCGACGAATGGAGATATGAACGAAAAAAACATCTGCAGTACATTTCGTTCAGTATATTGTATGTTCAAAATCCACGATATTGTAGAGGAGAGGAGAGAGAGCGAGAGAGAGAGACAGCGAGCGAAAGAGAGAGAGGTAGAGAGAGAGAGCGAGAGAGAGAGCGCGTGCGCGAGAGAGAGAGAGAGAGAGAGCGGAAAGAGAGAGAGCGAGAGAGAAAGAGAGAGCGTGAGAGAGAGAGCGCGAGAGAGGAGAGAGAGCGAGAGAGAGCGAGAGAAAGAGAGAGAGAAAGAGCGAGAGGTAGAGAGAGAGCGAGAGAGAGAGAGAGAGAGCGCGCGAGAGAGAGAGTGAGTGAGAGAGAGAGAGCGAGAGGTAGAGAGAGAGAGAGAGATCGCGCGCGCGCGCGAGAGAGAGAGAGCGAGAGGTAGAGAGAGAGAGATAGAGAGAAAGAGAGAGCGTGAGAGAGAGAGCGCCAGAGAGGAGAGAAAGCGAGGAGAGAGAGAGCGAGAGAGAGAGAGAGAGTGAGAGAGAGAGTGAGAGAGAGAGAGAGAGAGAGAGAGAGAGAGAGCGAGAGAGAGAGAGAGAGAGAGAGAGCGAGAGCGAGAGGTAGAGAGAGAAAGAGAGAGAGCGCGCGAGAGAGAGAGCGCGAGAGAGGAGATAGAGCGAGGAGAGAGAGAGCGAGAGAGAGAGCGAGAGAGAGAGAGCGAGAGAGAGAGCGAGAGAGAGCGCGCGCGCGAGAGAGAGAGAGAGAGAGAGAGAGAGAGAGAGAGAGAGAGAGAGAGAGAGAGAGCGAGAGAAAGAGAGAGAGAGAGAGAGAGAGAGAGAGAGAGAGCGCTGAATAAAACATGTCTATAGACAATTCGGTCTAACCCGGTTTAATTCAAAATAATCAAACATGCAAATTTCTAAAATTTGCATATTTGGACCAAAACAAAAAAGGCAAGATCAGTGATACTACAGTGCTCGGAATTTGAGCTCCTATTGACGGTTAAATATATGAATTGTGGAGAAGAGAGACGCAGACGGTGAGCGCGCGCCGCTCTCTCACTTTCCCATTGTCTCTCGCTATTCGAACGAATACAATAGTCCGTCCTGCGACTGTAGTAACTGTCAATACTTGTCATGTAGCTGCTCAAATTGAGGCAGGACATCAAGTTCTATGTGGTCGGGGGTGTAAACTCTGTCCGAGATTGGGCGTGTCATGCCACTGAGTTGAATGCGACACGCGAGCTGTCAACTAGTGATGTTCGAGTGATAGTTGGCGTAGTGTTCGTGTACTGAGGAGTCTTTTGTACGGCGGCAGTGATCGAAGTTCTGGCAATTAGGCACGATGCAGATTACATTTTTAAAAAATGTTCCACAGCTTATCCAGAGTTCTTGTGCGCAAATCGTGCACCGGGAGAATTGTCGAGGACTTTATGCGCGAATGGTCGCTTTGGTCTGTGACCGTTCATGAAGAATCGGTTTAAGAAACTCTGGTGGTTATTATCTCCACTCTGTTCGAGCATGATATGCAATCACACTGCCCTGGTACACGACTGAAGTCGAATCCTGTTCGGAAAGGGTGAGATTGAAATGTACACCTGTAAAAAACATGCACTCTGATATTACTATTTGTGCATACTGCATCGTAAAGTTCTCTTCTATTCTTCAGGAGCACAATATTTTATTTATTTATCAGGAGACGTGGAGAGACGGAATCCAGGTAACGCAATTCTCCCAGTCAGGTCACGTCGAACGACTATCGACTGATTATCGATCTAATATCGACTTTCGACCCTCCTATTCCCGTTGATAAACAATGTTTCTCCCAGTGCTTAGTCCTTGTTCGCACAAAACATTATCGTGGGTTTTGAACATACCGTATGCTGAACGAAATGCATCGCAATCTTTTTCTTGGCGTTCATATCACTATTTCGCTGAGTCTCTCACATGACCTCGTGGTGTACTTGTAACATTCTCGCTTAGCAAGCAAAGGTCCGCGGGTTCGGCTTTGGGTACCCACGCGAATTTTTGTCAAAATGAAAACACCATTCAATGGGTTCTGATCTTTGTCTAACCACCCTAACGTCTCTCGTGAAAAGATTGGAACTCATTTGCGGGCCCACTATTGAGTAATCCACGGCAACAATTCACACACCAAGCATGCATCAATCCACTACCAATGCCACTACTTCCACATCTCAAACAACTTCGAAACAACATGTACAAACGAGTTTATTGGCAATTAAGAAAAGAGGAGAGTGGCGGGGAGGGAGAGTGCGTACAAAACGGAACGATTCAGAGGAAAGAGAGAGTGAGGACAGCCCTCGCCAACGAGAGCAGTCTCCCAATCACTCCCACCCCCGAAATCGATCTGATCTACTGTCGGTACCTGCTTACTGTATTCTACAGTAACCCCCTACCCACCTCTCACGTCTCCTCTTGCTGGTCACCGAGCAGCCAGGCGGGGCGAGGTCGGGAAGAAGGCTTGAAGGGGCGACAGGTGCGAAACGGCTGGATCGGCAAGGCGTCAAGCCTTGTTGGTCTCTGGGTGTGGGTGTGGCGACGCACTGAGCGGACAGTGGCGTGTCTGACGGGGCAGCAGATGCGTGCGCAGTGAACACCTGAGAAAGTGCACGTCATCAACAATCAATATCTGATCAATAGTCAGTAAATAGACAAAGAAAAAGACGAATGCGATAGCGAGTTGAATAGAGGAAGGAGGGAGGGAACGAATAAAGTGTGCATAACCGAATGAACGGGGAGAAAGAGCGAAAAAAGAAGAAGACAATCGCTAGCGAGAGCAGCCTCCCAGCCGCTCTCACTCTCGATATCGATCGATATTACAGTGGACTACGGTAGCTACAGTAACCCGCATCCCCTTCCCAACCTACGGCTCCGGGTGCGGCGGCGGCAGCGGCTTGACAGGGCGATCGAGGATGGGTGGAAGGAGGCGAGGCGACCGAAGTCCAGCCTGTCTCCTCTGTCCCCTCCTATCCATAATCGAGGCCACTCGGGCAGCCACTCGCCTAGCATCTGCTGCCGCACCCAACAACAGCTAGAGGTGAAGTGAGCGTAGGGGTTCGCCATTTAATTGTGATCACTTCAATCAATCTATCGAATATACCTTTTTCCCACGTTGATGGTTTGCTTCACATTTAGGTAGCCCTAATGAAGACTGTTGGGTTGGTTGGTGCGGGCGTGGCGCTTGAGGGCCTAGCGTACGTCCATGCCAGTGATGTTGCGGTGACGCTTGGCTCCTCCCTTTCCGAGTCCCGTGCCTCCCTTGCCGCGTCCAGACATGATAGTAGTAGCTCACTAATGAGATGATGACTGTTCGGCGCTCTCATATATACCAGAGACTCACTTCCCGACCGACGAGGGACCCCAAAACGCGCGCGAAAATCTCGCAGCCCGTCTCTCTCGCTGTCTCTGTCTCTCTCTCTTTCTCTCTCTCACCAGGCATCATCTAGTCGGGGACATTCAAACATTACGGATACAGTAAGTACACAACTACTATATCATTTTTATGCATCAAATATACCTGAATCTGTCTGTTGTGCCGAAAGGTGTTCATGAGCCTCAGCTTTCGGACTCTCTGGCGGCATACTTTCACCAGACTTCGGTTTGGGCTGTGGACGTGGATATAAGACAATGGGCTATGACTGACTGAATGAGGGGGAGGGAGAGAAAGACTTGCTCACCTTCTAACAGTTTCCTCCCTCTCCACCTATTGGGCGAAAGCCGTGTGTGGTCGGTCGCTTGAAGGAGCATTGCCCGCACTCGCTCGCGCAGATCACTTTTGTATAATTGTATGTTGACAACTATGCTGAATCGTGTTGTAACACTAAAGTAACGGTCAAATCTGAGATTTCACTTTAGTACGACAGGTGGCCGAATAGTACTGCTCATTCGTGTTCACTGCATGTGCTCGCTTCAGTGTTCTCTCAGCCCAACTGCACGATGGGAGTCGAACCCACAACACTAACCAAAAGGATAGGCAACCACATAATCAGCACGGGACATGGGCTAATCGAACACCGTACACCGAACCAACACCATTCCTAAAAAACCGAACTTTAAAAATAAATACACCGCTCAACTATTTTAAATCACTAATAACCATTTTCGCACGTTGCGTAAGCATCACACCCAATTGAGATTCGAATGTAAGAAGAATATAATTGAAAATGTGGTTGTAGTGATACGATTCAAAATCAATCTACAATAATGCTGCACCAACCAGACATTCTCGCCTATCTGGCACATTCGGTCTTTTTGCGCAGCTGGGATCATTCGGACAGAACCGAAATGAAATGAATGAAATGGAAAACATATGTGATTCAACCTTCAAGACAGTCCCCGTAAAGAACTGAATTTCGAATCGCTTCACAAATCAACAGGTCGAAAATTCAGTGCAACACGAGGACGGCCACAGGTGAACACAACCAGTAATGAAACTATTGAATTACTCACCTTCGAAATACCTCATACATTTAGAGAAACATAATATTCACATAAATTACATCTAAAAATTCAATAGGATCAAATAGGCTAAGAAAATGAAATTTACCAAAATTGCGATTTTCAGTATTCTTTCGAAATCTCGCTCGATTTACCATTAATTCTTCGAAAACATGATAAGACTACGCGATCATTGCTAGTCATAACAGTGTTATCAAATAAAACTACTACATGTGCATGTCTCCACCAGTCTTCGTCATCCTACTCCGTCCCTCGAGAATACACATACCTCCATGAATCTCACTTTTGCATATTGCATCTCGTGGCGTTCTGAAAAGTGCACATCAACACAATTCAATCGATTACAATCAATGATATGGTCATCAAGGAAATTGAGAAAGATAGCTTGCGCGTCACCACAGTCTCCACAAAGCACAACACGATCCTATGATCACGTGTAGTTGTTAAGTGGAATCAGCTGTGACGCGCGTGCATGGGGGAAATGAACGAGGATAATGAGAGATACAAGCAAAAAGATAAATAAGCATTTAAGAAAAGATTCGCGGAAACGCATGAAATTCGATATAGAGTGCCAACCGTAAACAGCATTTAACATATCAGTCAAACTATATGCAATCGACACCTGAAGTAGATTTCCACAAACCGGAACTGTGGCTAGCCGAGTGGGTAGAGGCTGAGCAGGAAGGGATGACAACAAAATGGCGGGCCGGCCGCGACTATTATAGTGAGAAGGGAAAAGCGCGGGGCAACAAATAGTCGCGGGCGGCTCGCGGTCGTGGCAAATTGGCTCCATGGCGGATGATACCTCCATACTCTTGCGCAGTTCCTCAAAACAGGAAATGTTAAATGAAAACAGTTAATGTTTCATTTCTACTCGTACGTTCTGATCACCCTTACGATATAAATATAACACACGACGAAACAGAAACATTCAACTTGCACAATCATCTGTCTCTTCGAATGAAGCTAGTTGTAACAAGACCGTACCGGGGAGGAATCCGGGCACGTCGACGAGGGTGATGATGGGCACGTTGAAGGCGGCGTCGCAGAAGCGCACGAAGCGAGCGCCCTTCACAAACGAGTTTATGTCGAGGCAATCTGCAAAAAAACGTGTACTTCACACTCACCTTCTTCCTCATTCACGCTAAACATACGCAACTACTAACAAATTTACAATCTACAAACCATACTCGTCTTCCCTCTTTCCTTCACTCACCAGCGGCAAACTTGGGATTGTTTCCGACGATTCCGACGGTGCGTCCGTTCATTCGGGCGATGCCAATCACCAGGTTCTTGGCATAGTCGGGCTGGATCTCGAAGAAGTCGCCCTCGTCGACAAGAGCAGTCACCACGTCCTCGAAGTGCATTATTATTAAACATAAGACATAAAATACAAACCTTCATGTTGTAGGCGGCAGTGTTCTCAAGGGAAACGACGGTGTCGAGAGACGGCACATCGCGGTCCCTTAAAAGAAATTATAGAAACAATTCAAAAATCTAAATATCTAATAGGTGAGGCATCAATATTTTGAAAAGAAAATGCATCAGCCCTACGTTCCTACGTACCAGGGGTCATCACAGGCGCGGATGGGCGACGCGTCCTTGTTGGACAGGGGCAGGTAGTTGAACAGCTCGCGCATCTGCAGCAGAGCGTCAATGTCGTTGTCGTAAGCCCCGTGTGCCACACCTAAAACAACATCAAAGTACATTTACGAATCTTACCACAGAATGCAATGTAACACAATAAATGTGAAGTTTTTAAAACGTACCCGAGGTGACAGTGTGGGTCTTGGCTCCTCCGAGCTCCTCCTGAGTGACCTCCTCGTTCGTCACAGCCTTCACGACATCGGGGCCGGTGATGAACAGGTACGAAGAGTCACGCACCTAAACACATAACATCAGTCGTTTCTTCGTCGCAATGTTAGCAATAAATATGAAAATTGGCATAAGTTTCACAAAAAAAGAACAAAATTCGACTTTCCCGCTGATATGCATTTCGAAAAGTCCGTCGCTACTCTTCCCCCATTAGCGCCCCACTCGGTCCACTGGCGCCCCACTTGGGCGCTAACGGGGCACCCACGACTTGCGCGCCACTGGGCCCACAGTGGGGCGCCACACTGCCACTTGCGCGCCACCAGCCCGCGTTTATCCGTGAGATGAACGGCGCTTGAGATGAACTGCCCGTGGGCTGCGTGGCTCTTACATCACTCACCATGTGAATTGGCACCTACGCAGCTCTGAGTGCTCTGAGCATGAGTTTTCTAACATTTACGCTTTCTCCTACATTGGGAAATGTTGTTTTTACTTGTTATTGATTTGTATATTACGTGTTTTGTTTTGTATTTTTGTAATGTGTATTGTTGTAGGTGAACTTCACTGTCGATGAGATCCGTGGCCTTATGGACCGCAAGAAGAACATCCGTAACATGTCCGTCATCGCCCACGTCGATCACGGAAAGTTCACCCTGACGGACTCCCTCGTGTCCAAGGCCGGAATTATCGCCGGAGAGACCCGCTTCACCGACACTCGCAAGGACGAGCAGGAGCGTTGCATCACCATCAAGTCGACGTGAGTTATTCATTATTCATTTATTTTGATGCAATCATTGTTTACAGTGCTATCTCTGTGTTCTTCGAGCTTGATGTGAAGGACAATCCTTTCGTCAAGGGAGAGCTCGAGAAGGACGGAGACAAGGTCCGGAAAGGTGAGACGGAATCCACTACCAATGCCACTACTTCCACATCTCAAACAACTTCGAAACAACATGTACAAACGAGTTTATTGGCAATTAAGAAAAGAGGAGAGTGGCGGGGAGGGAGAGTGCGTACAAAACGGAACGATTCAGAGGAAAGAGAGAGTGAGGACAGCCCTCGCCAACGAGAGCAGTCTCCCAATCACTCCCACCCCCGAAATCGATCTGATCTACTGTCGGTACCTGCTTACTGTATTCTACAGTAACCCCCTACCCACCTCTCACGTCTCCTCTTGCTGGTCACCGAGCAGCCAGGCGGGGCGAGGTCGGGAAGAAGGCTTGAAGGGGCGACAGGTGCGAAACGGCTGGATCGGCAAGGCGTCAAGCCTTGTTGGTCTCTGGGTGTGGGTGTGGCGACGCACTGAGCGGACAGTGGCGTGTCTGACGGGGCAGCAGATGCGTGCGCAGTGAACACCTGAGAAAGTGCACGTCATCAACAATCAATATCTGATCAATAGTCAGTAAATAGACAAAGGAAAAAGACGAATGCGATAGCGAGTTGAATAGAGGAAGGAGGGAGGGAACGAATAAAGTGTGCATAACCGAATGAACGGGGAGAAAGAGCGAAAAAAGAAGAAGACAATCGCTAGCGAGAGCAGCCTCCCAGCCGCTCTCACTCTCGATATCGATCGATATTACAGTGGACTACGGTAGCTACAGTAACCCGCATCCCCTTCCCAACCTACGGCTCCGGGTGCGGCGGCGGCAGCGGCTTGACAGGGCGATCGAGGATGGGTGGAAGGAGGCGAGGCGACCGAAGTCCAGCCTGTCTCCTCTGTCCCCTCCTATCCATAATCGAGGCCACTCGGGCAGCCACTCGCCTAGCATCTGCTGCCGCACCCAACAACAGCTAGAGGTGAAGTGAGCGTAGGGGTTCGCCATTTAATTGTGATCACTTCAATCAATCTATCGAATATACCTTTTTCCCACGTTGATGGTTTGCTTCACATTTAGGTAGCCCTAATGAAGACTGTTGGGTTGGTTGGTGCGGGCGTGGCGCTTGAGGGCCTAGCGTACGTCCATGCCAGTGATGTTGCGGTGACGCTTGGCTCCTCCCTTTCCGAGTCCCGTGCCTCCCTTGCCGCATCCAGACATGATAGTAGTAGCTCACTAATGAGATGATGACTGTTCGGCGCTCTCATATATACCAGAGACTCACTTCCCGACCGACGAGGGACCCCAAAACGCGCGCGAAAATCTCGCAGCCCGTCTCTCTCGCTGTCTCTGTCTCTCTCTCTTTCTCTCTCTCACCAGGCATCATCTAGTCGGGGACATTCAAACATCACGGATACAGTAAGTACACAACTACTATATCATTTTTATGCATCAAATATACCTGAATCTGTCTGTTGTGCCGAAAGGTGTTCATGAGCCTCAGCTTTCGGACTCTCTGGCGGCATACTTTCACCAGACTTCGGTTTGGGCTGTGGACGTGGATATAAGACAATGGGCTATGACTGACTGAATGAGGGGGAGGGAGAGAAAGACTTGCTCACCTTCTAACAGTTTCCTCCCTCTCCACCTATTGGGCGAAAGCCGTGTGTGGTCGGTCGCTTGAAGGAGCATTGCCCGCACTCGCTCGCGCAGATCACTTTTGTATAATTGTATGTTGACAACTATGCTGAATCGTGTTGTAACACTAAAGTAACGGTCAAATCTGAGATTTCACTTTAGTACGACAGGTGGCCGAATAGTACTGCTCATTCGTGTTCACTGCATGTGCTCGCTTCAGTGTTCTCTCAGCCCAACTGCACGATGGGAGTCGAACCCACAACACTAACCAAAAGGATAGGCAACCACATAATCAGCACGGGACATGGGCTAATCGAACACCGTACACCGAACCAACACCATTCCTAAAAAACCGAACTTTAAAAATAAATACACCGCTCAACTATTTTAAATCACTAATAACCATTTTCGCACGTTGCGTAAGCATCACACCCAATTGAGATTCGAATGTAAGAAGAATATAATTGAAAATGTGGTTGTAGTGATACGATTCAAAATCAATCTACAATAATGCTGCACCAACCAGACATTCTCGCCTATCTGGCACATTCGGTCTTTTTGCGCAGCTGGGATCATTCGGACAGAACCGAAATGAAATGAATGAAATGGAAAACATATGTGATTCAACCTTCAAGACAGTCCCCGTAAAGAACTGAATTTCGAATCGCTTCACAAATCAACAGGTCGAAAATTCAGTGCAACACGAGGACGGCCACAGGTGAACACAACCAGTAATGAAACTATTGAATTACTCACCTTCGAAATACCTCATACATTTAGAGAAACATAATATTCACATAAATTACATCTAAAAATTCAATAGGATCAAATAGGCTAAGAAAATGAAATTTACCAAAATTGCGATTTTCAGTATTCTTTCGAAATCTCGCTCGATTTACCATTAATTCTTCGAAAACATGATAAGACTACGCGATCATTGCTAGTCATAACAGTGTTATCAAATAAAACTACTACATGTGCATGTCTCCACCAGTCTTCGTCATCCTACTCCGTCCCTCGAGAATACACATACCTCCATGAATCTCACTTTTGCATATTGCATCTCGTGGCGTTCTGAAAAGTGCACATCAACACAATTCAATCGATTACAATCAATGATATGGTCATCAAGGAAATTGAGAAAGATAGCTTGCGCGTCACCACAGTCTCCACAAAGCACAACACGATCCTATGATCACGTGTAGTTGTTAAGTGGAATCAGCTGTGACGCGCGTGCATGGGGGAATTGAACGAGGATAATGAGAGATACAAGCAAAAAGATAAATAAGCATTTAAGAAAAGATTCGCGGAAACGCATGAAATTCGATATAGAGTGCCAACCGTAAACAGCATTTAACATATCAGTCAAACTATATGCAATCGACACCTGAAGTAGATTTCCACAAACCGGAACTGTGGCTAGCCGAGTGGGTAGAGGCTGAGCAGGAAGGGATGACAACAAAATGGCGGGCCGGCCGCGACTATTATAGTGAGAAGGGAAAAGCGCGGGGCAACAAATAGTCGCGGGCGGCTCGCGGTCGTGGCAAATTGGCTCCATGGCGGATGATACCTCCATACTCTTGCGCAGTTCCTCAAAACAGGAAATGTTAAATGAAAACAGTTAATGTTTCATTTCTACTCGTACGTTCTGATCACCCTTACGATATAAATATAACACACGACGAAACAGAAACATTCAACTTGCACAATCATCTGTCTCTTCGAATGAAGCTAGTTGTAACAAGACCGTACCGGGGAGGAATCCGGGCACGTCGACGAGGGTGATGATGGGCACGTTGAAGGCGGCGTCGCAGAAGCGCACGAAGCGAGCGCCCTTCACAAACGAGTTTATGTCGAGGCAATCTGCAAAAAAACGTGTACTTCACACTCACCTTCTTCCTCATTCACGCTAAACATACGCAACTACTAACAAATTTACAATCTACAAACCATACTCGTCTTCCCTCTTTCCTTCACTCACCAGCGGCAAACTTGGGATTGTTTCCGACGATTCCGACGGTGCGTCCGTTCATTCGGGCGATGCCAATCACCAGGTTCTTGGCATAGTCGGGCTGGATCTCGAAGAAGTCGCCCTCGTCGACAAGAGCAGTCACCACGTCCTCGAAGTGCATTATTATTAAACATAAGACATAAAATACAAACCTTCATGTTGTAGGCGGCAGTGTTCTCAAGGGAAACGACGGTGTCGAGAGACGGCACATCGCGGTCCCTTAAAAGAAATTATAGAAACAATTCAAAAATCTAAATATCTAATAGGTGAGGCATCAATATTTTGAAAAGAAAATGCATCAGCCCTACGTTCCTACGTACCAGGGGTCATCACAGGCGCGGATGGGCGACGCGTCCTTGTTGGACAGGGGCAGGTAGTTGAACAGCTCGCGCATCTGCAGCAGAGCGTCAATGTCGTTGTCGTAAGCCCCGTGTGCCACACCTAAAACAACATCAAAGTACATTTACGAATCTTACCACAGAATGCAATGTAACACAATAAATGTGAAGTTTTTAAAACGTACCCGAGGTGACAGTGTGGGTCTTGGCTCCTCCGAGCTCCTCCTGAGTGACCTCCTCGTTCGTCACAGCCTTCACGACATCGGGGCCGGTGATGAACAGGTACGAAGAGTCACGCACCTAAACACATAACATCAGTCGTTTCTTCGTCGCAATGTTAGCAATAAATATGAAAATTGGCATAAGTTTCACAAAAAAAGAACAAAATTCGACTTTCCCGCTGATATGCATTTCGAAAAGTCCGTCGCTACTCTTCCCCCATTAGCGCCCCACTCGGTCCACTGGCGCCCCACTTGGGCGCTAACGGGGCACCCACGACTTGCGCGCCACTGGGCCCACAGTGGGGCGCCACACTGCCACTTGCGCGCCACCAGCCCGCGTTTATCCGTGAGATGAACGGCGCTTGAGATGAACTGCCCGTGGGCTGCGTGGCTCTTACATCACTCACCATGTGAATTGGCACCTACGCAGCTCTGAGTGCTCTGAGCATGAGTTTTCTAACATTTACGCTTTCTCCTACATTGGGAAATGTTGTTTTACTTGTTATTGATTTGTATATTACGTGTTTTGTTTTGTATTTTTGTAATGTGTATTGTTGTAGGTGAACTTCACTGTCGATGAGATCCGTGGCCTTATGGACCGCAAGAAGAACATCCGTAACATGTCCGTCATCGCCCACGTCGATCACGGAAAGTTCACCCTGACGGACTCCCTCGTGTCCAAGGCCGGAATTATCGCCGGAGAGACCCGCTTCACCGACACTCGCAAGGACGAGCAGGAGCGTTGCATCACCATCAAGTCGACGTGAGTTATTCATTATTCATTTATTTTGATGCAATCATTGTTTACAGTGCTATCTCTGTGTTCTTCGAGCTTGATGTGAAGGACAATCCTTTCGTCAAGGGAGAGCTCGAGAAGGACGGAGACAAGGTCCGGAAAGGTGAGACGGAATCCACTACCAATGCCACTACTTCCACATCTCAAACAACTTCGAAACAACATGTACAAACGAGTTTATTGGCAATTAAGAAAAGAGGAGAGTGGCGGGGAGGGAGAGTGCGTACAAAACGGAACGATTCAGAGGAAAGAGAGAGTGAGGACAGCCCTCGCCAACGAGAGCAGTCTCCCAATCACTCCCACCCCCGAAATCGATCTGATCTACTGTCGGTACCTGCTTACTGTATTCTACAGTAACCCCCTACCCACCTCTCACGTCTCCTCTTGCTGGTCACCGAGCAGCCAGGCGGGGCGAGGTCGGGAAGAAGGCTTGAAGGGGCGACAGGTGCGAAACGGCTGGATCGGCAAGGCGTCAAGCCTTGTTGGTCTCTGGGTGTGGGTGTGGCGACGCACTGAGCGGACAGTGGCGTGTCTGACGGGGCAGCAGATGCGTGCGCAGTGAACACCTGAGAAAGTGCACGTCATCAACAATCAATATCTGATCAATAGTCAGTAAATAGACAAAGGAAAAAGACGAATGCGATAGCGAGTTGAATAGAGGAAGGAGGGAGGGAACGAATAAAGTGTGCATAACCGAATGAACGGGGAGAAAGAGCGAAAAAAGAAGAAGACAATCGCTAGCGAGAGCAGCCTCCCAGCCGCTCTCACTCTCGATATCGATCGATATTACAGTGGACTACGGTAGCTACAGTAACCCGCATCCCCTTCCCAACCTACGGCTCCGGGTGCGGCGGCGGCAGCGGCTTGACAGGGCGATCGAGGATGGGTGGAAGGAGGCGAGGCGACCGAAGTCCAGCCTGTCTCCTCTGTCCCCTCCTATCCATAATCGAGGCCACTCGGGCAGCCACTCGCCTAGCATCTGCTGCCGCACCCAACAACAGCTAGAGGTGAAGTGAGCGTAGGGGTTCGCCATTTAATTGTGATCACTTCAATCAATCTATCGAATATACCTTTTTCCCACGTTGATGGTTTGCTTCACATTTAGGTAGCCCTAATGAAGACTGTTGGGTTGGTTGGTGCGGGCGTGGCGCTTGAGGGCCTAGCGTACGTCCATGCCAGTGATGTTGCGGTGACGCTTGGCTCCTCCCTTTCCGAGTCCCGTGCCTCCCTTGCCGCGTCCAGACATGATAGTAGTAGCTCACTAATGAGATGATGACTGTTCGGCGCTCTCATATATACCAGAGACTCACTTCCCGACCGACGAGGGACCCCAAAACGCGCGCGAAAATCTCGCAGCCCGTCTCTCTCGCTGTCTCTGTCTCTCTCTCTTTCTCTCTCTCACCAGGCATCATCTAGTCGGGGACATTCAAACATCACGGATACAGTAAGTACACAACTACTATATCATTTTTATGCATCAAATATACCTGAATCTGTCTGTTGTGCCGAAAGGTGTTCATGAGCCTCAGCTTTCGGACTCTCTGGCGGCATACTTTCACCAGACTTCGGTTTGGGCTGTGGACGTGGATATAAGACAATGGGCTATGACTGACTGAATGAGGGGGAGGGAGAGAAAGACTTGCTCACCTTCTAACAGTTTCCTCCCTCTCCACCTATTGGGCGAAAGCCGTGTGTGGTCGGTCGCTTGAAGGAGCATTGCCCGCACTCGCTCGCGCAGATCACTTTTGTATAATTGTATGTTGACAACTATGCTGAATCGTGTTGTAACACTAAAGTAACGGTCAAATCTGAGATTTCACTTTAGTACGACAGGTGGCCGAATAGTACTGCTCATTCGTGTTCACTGCATGTGCTCGCTTCAGTGTTCTCTCAGCCCAACTGCACGATGGGAGTCGAACCCACAACACTAACCAAAAGGATAGGCAACCACATAATCAGCACGGGACATGGGCTAATCGAACACCGTACACCGAACCAACACCATTCCTAAAAAACCGAACTTTAAAAATAAATACACCGCTCAACTATTTTAAATCACTAATAACCATTTTCGCACGTTGCGTAAGCATCACACCCAATTGAGATTCGAATGTAAGAAGAATATAATTGAAAATGTGGTTGTAGTGATACGATTCAAAATCAATCTACAATAATGCTGCACCAACCAGACATTCTCGCCTATCTGGCACATTCGGTCTTTTTGCGCAGCTGGGATCATTCGGACAGAACCGAAATGAAATGAATGAAATGGAAAACATATGTGATTCAACCTTCAAGACAGTCCCCGTAAAGAACTGAATTTCGAATCGCTTCACAAATCAACAGGTCGAAAATTCAGTGCAACACGAGGACGGCCACAGGTGAACACAACCAGTAATGAAACTATTGAATTACTCACCTTCGAAATACCTCATACATTTAGAGAAACATAATATTCACATAAATTACATCTAAAAATTCAATAGGATCAAATAGGCTAAGAAAATGAAATTTACCAAAATTGCGATTTTCAGTATTCTTTCGAAATCTCGCTCGATTTACCATTAATTCTTCGAAAACATGATAAGACTACGCGATCATTGCTAGTCATAACAGTGTTATCAAATAAAACTACTACATGTGCATGTCTCCACCAGTCTTCGTCATCCTACTCCGTCCCTCGAGAATACACATACCTCCATGAATCTCACTTTTGCATATTGCATCTCGTGGCGTTCTGAAAAGTGCACATCAACACAATTCAATCGATTACAATCAATGATATGGTCATCAAGGAAATTGAGAAAGATAGCTTGCGCGTCACCACAGTCTCCACAAAGCACAACACGATCCTATGATCACGTGTAGTTGTTAAGTGGAATCAGCTGTGACGCGCGTGCATGGGGGAAATGAACGAGGATAATGAGAGATACAAGCAAAAAGATAAATAAGCATTTAAGAAAAGATTCGCGGAAACGCATGAAATTCGATATAGAGTGCCAACCGTAAACAGCATTTAACATATCAGTCAAACTATATGCAATCGACACCTGAAGTAGATCCACAAACCGGAACTGTGGCTAGCCGAGTGGGTAGAGGCTGAGCAGGAAGGGATGACAACAAAATGGCGGGCCGGCCGCGACTATTATAGTGAGAAGGGAAAAGCGCGGGGCAACAAATAGTCGCGGGCGGCTCGCGGTCGTGGCAAATTGGCTCCATGGCGGATGATACCTCCATACTCTTGCGCAGTTCCTCAAAACAGGAAATGTTAAATGAAAACAGTTAATGTTTCATTTCTACTCGTACGTTCTGATCACCCTTACGATATAAATATAACACACGACGAAACAGAAACATTCAACTTGCACAATCATCTGTCTCTTCGAATGAAGCTAGTTGTAACAAGACCGTACCGGGGAGGAATCCGGGCACGTCGACGAGGGTGATGATGGGCACGTTGAAGGCGGCGTCGCAGAAGCGCACGAAGCGAGCGCCCTTCACAAACGAGTTTATGTCGAGGCAATCTGCAAAAAAACGTGTACTTCACACTCACCTTCTTCCTCATTCACGCTAAACATACGCAACTACTAACAAATTTACAATCTACAAACCATACTCGTCTTCCCTCTTTCCTTCACTCACCAGCGGCAAACTTGGGATTGTTTCCGACGATTCCGACGGTGCGTCCGTTCATTCGGGCGATGCCAATCACCAGGTTCTTGGCATAGTCGGGCTGGATCTCGAAGAAGTCGCCCTCGTCGACAAGAGCAGTCACCACGTCCTCGAAGTGCATTATTATTAAACATAAGACATAAAATACAAACCTTCATGTTGTAGGCGGCAGTGTTCTCAAGGGAAACGACGGTGTCGAGAGACGGCACATCGCGGTCCCTTAAAAGAAATTATAGAAACAATTCAAAAATCTAAATATCTAATAGGTGAGGCATCAATATTTTGAAAAGAAAATGCATCAGCCCTACGTTCCTACGTACCAGGGGTCATCACAGGCGCGGATGGGCGACGCGTCCTTGTTGGACAGGGGCAGGTAGTTGAACAGCTCGCGCATCTGCAGCAGAGCGTCAATGTCGTTGTCGTAAGCCCCGTGTGCCACACCTAAAACAACATCAAAGTACATTTACGAATCTTACCACAGAATGCAATGTAACACAATAAATGTGAAGTTTTTAAAACGTACCCGAGGTGACAGTGTGGGTCTTGGCTCCTCCGAGCTCCTCCTGAGTGACCTCCTCGTTCGTCACAGCCTTCACGACATCGGGGCCGGTGATGAACAGGTACGAAGAGTCACGCACCTAAACACATAACATCAGTCGTTTCTTCGTCGCAATGTTCGCAATAAATATGAAAATTGGCATAAGTTTCACAAAAAAAGAACAAAATTCGACTTTCCCGCTGATATGCATTTCGAAAAGTCCGTCGCTACTCTTCCCCCATTAGCGCCCCACTCGGTCCACTGGCGCCCCACTTGGGCGCTAACGGGGCACCCACGACTTGCGCGCCACTGGGCCCACAGTGGGGCGCCACACTGCCACTTGCGCGCCACCAGCCCGCGTTTATCCGTGAGATGAACGGCGCTTGAGATGAACTGCCCGTGGGCTGCGTGGCTCTTACATCACTCACCATGTGAATTGGCACCTACGCAGCTCTGAGTGCTCTGAGCATGAGTTTTCTAACATTTACGCTTTCTCCTACATTGGGAAATGTTGTTTTTACTTGTTATTGAATTGTATATTACGTGTTTTGTTTTGTATTTTTGTAATGTGTATTGTTGTAGGTGAACTTCACTGTCGATGAGATCCGTGGCCTTATGGACCGCAAGAAGAACATCCGTAACATGTCCGTCATCGCCCACGTCGATCACGGAAAGTTCACCCTGACGGACTCCCTCGTGTCCAAGGCCGGAATTATCGCCGGAGAGACCCGCTTCACCGACACTCGCAAGGACGAGCAGGAGCGTTGCATCACCATCAAGTCGACGTGAGTTATTCATTATTCATTTATTTTGATGCAATCATTGTTTACAGTGCTATCTCTGTGTTCTTCGAGCTTGATGTGAAGGACAATCCTTTCGTCAAGGGAGAGCTCGAGAAGGACGGAGACAAGGTCCGGAAAGGTCTGTTTACATTGTATCATATTTATTGTCATTATATAATTTTTTCAGGTTTCCACTGGAATGAAGGCTCGCATCCAGGGTCCTAACTATATCCCCGGAAAGAAGAACGATCTCTACGAGAAGACCATCCGCACCATTCTCATGATGGGACGTTACATCGAGCCTATCGAGGACATTCCGTCCGGAAACATTGCCGGTCTTGTCGGAGTTGGCCAGTACCTGGTTAAGGTAATTTTGATAGCTGCTATTTCCGATCTAACCATGATATTTCTAGGGGGGAACTATCACCACCTACAAGGAGGCCCACAACATGCGTGTCATGAAGTTCTCTGTGTTCCCTGTCGTGCGTGTCGCCGTCGATCCCAAGAACCCCGGAGATCTGCCCAAGCTCGTGCGTAGCAATATTCTTTTTCTTTTATTCAGTTATATTTCTACAGGTCGAGGGTCTCAAGCGCCTTGCCAAGTCAGACTCCACGGTGCAGTACATCTTCGAGGAGTATGGAGAGCACATCATCGCCGGAGCCGGAAGCAGCCTCATCATCATGAGGTCCCTACCTTAACGAGGTCAATGGAGCTATCCTAACATTGCCTTGTAAATTGTAAAAGCAAATGTTTTTACAAGAACTCTTGTAAAACAGTTGTAATTACAAGAAACAAATGTTTTCGCAATTGACAAATGACATTGCAAGATTTCATGCAATTCCCAACGCTCGTTTCTGCGAGAGGTCAGGTCACGATTTGACAAATGCGCCCACGGCTTATGTGAGCGCGCAGCATCCAATGTGTCACGGGTTAGCGCCAAAAAGTTGCTATCAGCTGGTTATCGATAAGGATGTATTACTGCATCGTTACGAAGTTCTATCAAAGCAATATCGCCGTTTTAACAACATTCGATCGCGCGCGCAACATGAATTACAAATACACGTGTAATTACAGTTGTATTTACAAGAATTGTTGTAAATACAATTGTTTTTACAATTGACAAGACGATGTTAGGATAGCTCCAATGACTCCATTGCTGCCGGATTTCAGTGGGCCACCAAGGAGGGAGTTCTCTGTGACGAGAACATCGTGGAATTGGCTTCAACATCCACTATGCGACCCTGCACGCTGACGCTATCCACCGTGGAGGAGGTCAGATCGTTCCTACCGCTCGCCGTGTCGTGTGCGTTTCTGTGCTCACTGCCGGACCCAGGCTTCTTGAGCCCGTCTACCTCGTCGAGATCCAGTGCCCTTAGAACGCCGTCGGAGGAATCTACGGTGTACTTTACCGCTGGCGTGGACACGTGTTCGAGGAGTCTCAGTTTACCGGAACCCCTATGTTCGTCGTCAAGGCTTATTTTCCTGTCAACGAGTTTTTTTGTATATCACAGTGAAACTGACGCTTGAAGTTCCGTCACGTGTGGTAAGGATGTGCAGGCAGAAAGTGCGGGACTAGACTGGTGAGGTGTAATTAGCATGTCATCTGGGAGTGAGTGGGCGTGGCTAGTCTGGGCGGGTAGGAAATGAGCGTTGGATAATGCCGGACGGTTGCATAGGTATAGTCTGACTCTACCCCTACCCTCTTCGATTCCAGGTCTGGTGTCGGGCCTGAGACACCTGAGCTCCTGCTGGTGTCGCCGACAGCGGTTATGGACCGCCTGTTGGGGCTGCTCCCGATGTGATGGTAGATGGCATTAGCGATCTTCGCATTCCCAGTTGTGGATTGTGGATCTACTTCAGCTATGTATCTATTTCATATCGATTGACTGATATGTATTACTTTAAATGCTGTTCACCGAGTCTTCGTTGTTGTTGGCACTCTCTATCGAGTTCCGTGCATTTTCGCAAATCATTTCTTTATTGCTTATTTATCTTTTTGCTTGCATCTCTCATTATCCTCGTCCATTTTCCCCATGCACGCGCGTCACAGCTGATTCCACTCAACAACTACACGTGATCATAGGATCGTGTTGTGTTTTGTGGTGACTGTGGTGACGCGCAAGCTATCTTTCCCTATTCCCTTGATGACCATATCATGGATTGTTATCGATTGAATTGTGTTGATGTGCATTTTTCAGAACGCCACGAGATGCAATTTGCAAAAGGAAGCAATAGTATGCAAAGTGCCCGCCAGTTCTCCAGTTCAAATCGTGATAGAGCGGCGCGCGCTCACCGTCTGCGTCTCTCTTCTCCACACAGTCTTTTCGCGCGCGAATTCATATATTTAACCATCAATAGGAGCTCAAATTTCGAGCACTGTAGTATCACTGATCTTGCCTATTTTTTTGTTGTTTTGGTCCAAATATGCAAATTTTCGAAATTTGCATATTTGATTAGTTTGAATCAAACCGGGTTAGTCCGAATTGTCTATAGACATACTCTATTCAGACAATCATAGTTATGTCCAAAAACATATGTAGATGGTTGAAGCACAACAACAAATTAGGTAAGGTCGGGCTCGGGATGTAAACTCTGTCCGGTATGGGGACATTGCCTTCATATCTTCTCCTCCCCCCTCTCTCTCTCTCTATCTCTATCTCTATCTCTCTCTCTCTCGCGCGCGCGCTCTCTCTCTCGCTCTCTCTGCCTCTCGCTCTCTCTCTCTCTCGCTCTCTCTCTCTCTCTCTCGCGCGCGCTCTCTCTCTCTCGCTCTCTCTCTACCTCTCTCTCTCTCTCTACCCCTCTCTCTCTCTCTCTCTACCCCCCCCCCTCTCTCTCTCTCTCTCTCTCTCTCTCTCTCTCTCTCTCTCTCTCTACATCTCTCTCTCTCTCTACATCTCTCTCTCTCACACACACACTCTCTCTCTCTCTCTCTCTCTCTCTCTCTCTCCTCGCTCTCTCTCCTCTCTCGCGCTCTCTCTCTCACGCTCTCTCTTTCTCTCTCTCTCCTCTCTCGCGCTCTCTCTCTCACGCTCTCTCTTTCTCTCTCTCTCTCGCGCTCTCTCTCGCGCGCTCTCTCTCTCTCGCGCGCGCGCTTTCTCTCTCTCTCTCTATCTCACTCTCTCTCTCTCTCTCTCTCTCTCTCTCGCGCTCTCTCTCTCTCGCGCGCGCGCTTTCTCTCTCTCTCTCTCTCTCGCGCGCGCTTTCTCTCTCTCTCTCTCTCTCTCTCTCTCTCTCTCGCTCTCTCTCCTCTCTCGCTCTCTCTCCTCTCTCGCGCTCTCTCTCTCTCTCTCGCTCTCTCTCTCTCGCTCTCTCTCTCGCTCTCTCTCTCTCTCTCTCGCTCTCTCTCTCTCTCTCTCTCTCTCTCTCTCTCTCGCTCTCTCTCTCTCGCTCTCTCTTTCTCTCTGTGACTACTGGGAGGATAATCATAGTGCGATGAAAGGAATCCTTAAAGTTGAGTGGATTGCGTTGATTGGACAAATCACTGGCATACATTGGGGGAGAGTTACAACCCGAAATATGGAAATAGAAGACCCGAAAATGATACACTGATACTGTACTCGTGTAGGGCAGTCTCTCTTCTTGCGACATGAGGACTAAGAGAGCTGTCCAATAGTGCGCGATACAGCCGGGTCGTCGCTCCGCTCGCCCGACGCCTCGAGGATGAATCACGCTCGAAACAAATTCATTGTGTACTACACTGTTGTAAGTAACCGTTCTACGCAGTTGAAGCAAGTTGTTGCTCTGGTCGGTTGGACAGTGAACAGGTCTCGCAATTCGGAATCCTACATTCCTACATATGATATCACTCAGATCCCTGAAACAGCAAATGAGATAGTACAGCAGGACTCAATCGAGTGTCTACTGTCTACCAATCATTGCAAACCGATATTGATAGGGAATTCTGATAAAGTGGTAGCCTGATTCGTGTGGTGTGATTCAAGTATCAAGTAAAGTTTCGAATAACAGATTCAGTTTGTGTTCATCTGATCTTGTGTATGATGGACTAGGCCGTTTTTCAAAATTGGTCTGATGTATGTGTTTAAAGGTAGTGTACCCTCTGAATCTGGGTGTATGTGTAGATATAACATGTTATTGTTTACGATTTAATGTGTATTATGATAATGAAAATATATATACAATATATACTGAAACAATTGAGTTTTAAAAAATCATTTAAATATTGAAGTGAGAAATCGCAGAAGCTTATAACTTTTAATCAGCTCGGGCTCATGAGTGCATAACAGCATAACTTGCACGAAGTTACACAATTTGGGCCCACTATCAGCTGTTTCATTCAAGACAATTTATTTGCATGTGTTTTCTAATTTCTATTATTTCTTATGTCATTGTTAGTACAACAAATTCTCTCTTTATTCCTTCCTCTCTCTCTCTCTCTCTCTCTCTCTCTCTCTCTCGCTTCTCTCTCTTTCTTCAGTTCTTCGTTTTCAGTACGGTGTTGTGTTCTTCAGCGAAGTGAATCTCTCTTCCGACGATCTCCTCGAACAGTACAAGCAAGTGGCGGAGAATGAGTCTCCCCTCTCTCTCTATCTCTGTGTCTCCGTCTATCTCTCTCTCCCTCTCCCCCTCTCCCCCTCTCCCCCTGTCTTCTCTCTCTCTCCCTCTTTCTGTGTCAGACGTCCGCTGCCGCACTCTGCTCTTCTCGCGCGAGATTGGAGATGGTCCTTCGGAGTCTGCCGAGACGACTTTATTAGATCAGCTAATCAAGGAGACGAGGGGCCAGAAGGCCGAGCTGGCTGAGGAGTAGTGGTCTCGCTAGAGCGGGGCTGACAGGATACGGTAACGGTACTGTAGGATCGGTTGCAGTGGTACTGTAGGTTTTGATGTGATGTGATATCGTGAAGTGTACGGAGTACTGGTGCGTAGACTTGCTATCCATCGTTTATTTATGCGTTCTGTATGAATATGGTTCTTTGTAATTGATTATGTCTTATTTTCCGTGGTGTCGTACGTAATGACCCTGTTCACTTGTGACTGTTTAATGCGTATAAAATATCTTTCTGAAATTAATTCGATCGATTTATTGTTGCGTGTCCAGGACGAGGAATAAAGATTATTCAAGACAACACTAATTATATTTGAATCTCGCACAACCAAACCAAAGTTTGTCCCCACATGACCGCGTCAGATCGAATCGATAAAATTCATTTATTTATTTTTTACTGCCGGGATCAACAATGTGACAAATATACAATGAATGTACAGATGAAATCAATGAGCCGGTAAATTCATCATCCAAGTATCATAATCCATTTTCGTCGTATCCATTCCGCCTTCAACCTTCCGTTGTCCGGCATCGCGTCCCTGAACACGTCTTGCCATCGCTTGTACGGCCTTCCTTGTCATCTCTCCTTGTCCGGTGGGCCTCTCCACTCCATCAGCCTTGTTCCATACTTGTCCGTACGCACCATCTTCCATGCGTATTTCCATTTCCATCAAAATCTACCATCAAAATTATATCTTAAGTACAATCTACGCTCGATCCGTGATAAAATTCATGAACTATTGCAATGTTCACATGTGGCAGACCTGCCGGCGCTTTATTGGGTGCCTTACAGCGGTACATTCGAGAACGGAAAAATTGTCAAAAAATTTCAACACTCTCTTTTGGTTTAGGATATGGCTCGCGCTAGAATCTCCAAAAAGAAAATGTGAAAAAACGTTTTGTGAAACGTAACGGCGATCCGCGTAACGGCGGCCATGTGGTACGTTTCTTTTTGTTCTTGATTTTTTCTTTGTCACCTTTGTCACGTACTACGTCATTTTTTATGGTGTGTTTTGTGTTTCCTATGTTGAATGCATGTTGCAGGTACGTGTTCCAAACGCTGCACCGCGAGCTGGCGTCGTCTCCGATCTCTCTGAGTGGGCAGAAGTCGAGTCGACAGCCGCCCGCTTCCGCCTCTCACTACCTACACATTGTCGACGCGGATGGACACAAGGTAGACTCTCCAGTTTCTCTCTCTCTTCCTCTCTCCCTCCCTCCCTCTTCCTGTCTCGCGCTCACGCAACCACCTAGTGGGATCAACGAATACCATATGTGTGTGTAGGATGTTTTGCAGACGCTGGTGGGAGTGTATCTTGACAAGAAGCTCGACACGCCTGCCTGATTCCGTCCGCCACTCCCGTGCACCTGTGCCATCTACTGGGTGCCGTCTCCATCTCTCACTCGACCTCTCTATACACCGCTTTCCCATATGGGTACTTTGCACCAATCCTGTTCACATGCATGTATAAGTGTACATATCAAAACTATCTGTGAGATATAAATTAGTATTGACATTTCCAGTTTTATGGGAACTTGGTTTACACAATAACAAACATCTTTTTCGGGTTACCGCAATACTTCGTACACGTTTATTTCGATGCAAGTGGTTCTAATGTGCACAAACCAGCCAATGCGAAAGTTGCGGTAGCATAAATTAGCGTATTCCTTAGTCGACGAATGGAGATATGAACGAAAAAAACATCTGCAGTACATTTCGTTCAGTATATTGTATGTTCAAAATCCACGATATTGTAGAGGAGAGGAGAGAGAGCGAGAGAGAGAGACAGCGAGCGAAAGAGAGAGAGGTAGAGAGAGAGAGCGAGAGAGAGAGCGCGTGCGCGAGAGAGAGAGAGAGAGAGAGCGGAAAGAGAGAGAGCGAGAGAGAAAGAGAGAGCGTGAGAGAGAGAGCGCGAGAGAGGAGAGAGAGCGAGAGAGAGCGAGAGAAAGAGAGAGAGAAAGAGCGAGAGGTAGAGAGAGAGCGAGAGAGAGAGAGAGAGAGCGCGCGAGAGAGAGAGTGAGTGAGAGAGAGAGAGCGAGAGGTAGAGAGAGAGAGAGAGATCGCGCGCGCGCGCGAGAGAGAGAGAGCGAGAGGTAGAGAGAGAGAGATAGAGAGAAAGAGAGAGCGTGAGAGAGAGAGCGCCAGAGAGGAGAGAAAGCGAGGAGAGAGAGAGCGAGAGAGAGAGAGAGAGTGAGAGAGAGAGTGAGAGAGAGAGAGAGAGAGAGAGAGAGAGAGAGAGCGAGAGAGAGAGAGAGAGAGAGAGAGCGAGAGCGAGAGGTAGAGAGAGAAAGAGAGAGAGCGCGCGAGAGAGAGAGCGCGAGAGAGGAGATAGAGCGAGGAGAGAGAGAGCGAGAGAGAGAGCGAGAGAGAGAGAGCGAGAGAGAGAGCGAGAGAGAGCGCGCGCGCGAGAGAGAGAGAGAGAGAGAGAGAGAGAGAGAGAGAGAGAGAGAGAGAGAGCGAGAGAAAGAGAGAGAGAGAGAGAGAGAGAGAGAGAGAGCGCTGAATAAAACATGTCTATAGACAATTCGGTCTAACCCGGTTTAATTCAAAATAATCAAACATGCAAATTTCTAAAATTTGCATATTTGGACCAAAACAAAAAAGGCAAGATCAGTGATACTACAGTGCTCGGAATTTGAGCTCCTATTGACGGTTAAATATATGAATTGTGGAGAAGAGAGACGCAGACGGTGAGCGCGCGCCGCTCTCTCACTTTCCCATTGTCTCTCGCTATTCGAACGAATACAATAGTCCGTCCTGCGACTGTAGTAACTGTCAATACTTGTCATGTAGCTGCTCAAATTGAGGCAGGACATCAAGTTCTATGTGGTCGGGGGTGTAAACTCTGTCCGAGATTGGGCGTGTCATGCCACTGAGTTGAATGCGACACGCGAGCTGTCAACTAGTGATGTTCGAGTGATAGTTGGCGTAGTGTTCGTGTACTGAGGAGTCTTTTGTACGGCGGCAGTGATCGAAGTTCTGGCAATTAGGCACGATGCAGATTACATTTTTAAAAAATGTTCCACAGCTTATCCAGAGTTCTTGTGCGCAAATCGTGCACCGGGAGAATTGTCGAGGACTTTATGCGCGAATGGTCGCTTTGGTCTGTGACCGTTCATGAAGAATCGGTTTAAGAAACTCTGGTGGTTATTATCTCCACTCTGTTCGAGCATGATATGCAATCACACTGCCCTGGTACACGACTGAAGTCGAATCCTGTTCGGAAAGGGTGAGATTGAAATGTACACCTGTAAAAAACATGCACTCTGATATTACTATTTGTGCATACTGCATCGTAAAGTTCTCTTCTATTCTTCAGGAGCACAATATTTTATTTATTTATCAGGAGACGTGGAGAGACGGAATCCAGGTAACGCAATTCTCCCAGTCAGGTCACGTCGAACGACTATCGACTGATTATCGATCTAATATCGACTTTCGACCCTCCTATTCCCGTTGATAAACAATGTTTCTCCCAGTGCTTAGTCCTTGTTCGCACAAAACATTATCGTGGGTTTTGAACATACCGTATGCTGAACGAAATGCATCGCAATCTTTTTCTTGGCGTTCATATCACTATTTCGCTGAGTCTCTCACATGACCTCGTGGTGTACTTGTAACATTCTCGCTTAGCAAGCAAAGGTCCGCGGGTTCGGCTTTGGGTACCCACGCGAATTTTTGTCAAAATGAAAACACCATTCAATGGGTTCTGATCTTTGTCTAACCACCCTAACGTCTCTCGTGAAAAGATTGGAACTCATTTGCGGGCCCACTATTGAGTAATCCACGGCAACAATTCACACACCAAGCATGCATCAATCCACTACCAATGCCACTACTTCCACATCTCAAACAACTTCGAAACAACATGTACAAACGAGTTTATTGGCAATTAAGAAAAGAGGAGAGTGGCGGGGAGGGAGAGTGCGTACAAAACGGAACGATTCAGAGGAAAGAGAGAGTGAGGACAGCCCTCGCCAACGAGAGCAGTCTCCCAATCACTCCCACCCCCGAAATCGATCTGATCTACTGTCGGTACCTGCTTACTGTATTCTACAGTAACCCCCTACCCACCTCTCACGTCTCCTCTTGCTGGTCACCGAGCAGCCAGGCGGGGCGAGGTCGGGAAGAAGGCTTGAAGGGGCGACAGGTGCGAAACGGCTGGATCGGCAAGGCGTCAAGCCTTGTTGGTCTCTGGGTGTGGGTGTGGCGACGCACTGAGCGGACAGTGGCGTGTCTGACGGGGTGTCGAGAACAATACTCGCAACATAACATAAACATGGACACACACTCTATACCGCTCTCTTTTCGCTACTACCTTTATTTCCTCTCTCCCGCCCTCTCTCCCGAGAGGGCGGTGCTTGCCTTTCCGTCTCGTTCACATCTCCTGTGGAGACTGCATTTACCACACGGGGCAGCAGATGCGTGCGCAGTGAACACCTGAGAAAGTGCACGTCATCAACAATCAATATCTGATCAATAGTCAGTAAATAGACAAAGGAAAAAGACGAATGCGATAGCGAGTTGAATAGAGGAAGGAGGGAGGGAACGAATAAAGTGTGCATAACCGAATGAACGGGGAGAAAGAGCGAAAAAAGAAGAAGACAATCGCTAGCGAGAGCAGCCTCCCAGCCGCTCTCACTCTCGATATCGATCGATATTACAGTGGACTACGGTAGCTACAGTAACCCGCATCCCCTTCCCAACCTACGGCTCCGGGTGCGGCGGCGGCAGCGGCTTGACAGGGCGATCGAGGATGGGTGGAAGGAGGCGAGGCGACCGAAGTCCAGCCTGTCTCCTCTGTCCCCTCCTATCCATAATCGAGGCCACTCGGGCAGCCACTCGCCTAGCATCTGCTGCCGCACCCAACAACAGCTAGAGGTGAAGTGAGCGTAGGGGTTCGCCATTTAATTGTGATCACTTCAATCAATCTATCGAATATACCTTTTTCCCACGTTGATGGTTTGCTTCACATTTAGGTAGCCCTAATGAAGACTGTTGGGTTGGTTGGTGCGGGCGTGGCGCTTGAGGGCCTAGCGTACGTCCATGCCAGTGATGTTGCGGTGACGCTTGGCTCCTCCCTTTCCGAGTCCCGTGCCTCCCTTGCCGCGTCCAGACATGATAGTAGTAGCTCACTAATGAGATGATGACTGTTCGGCGCTCTCATATATACCAGAGACTCACTTCCCGACCGACGAGGGACCCCAAAACGCGCGCGAAAATCTCGCAGCCCGTCTCTCTCGCTGTCTCTGTCTCTCTCTCTTTCTCTCTCTCACCAGGCATCATCTAGTCGGGGACATTCAAACATCACGGATACAGTAAGTACACAACTACTATATCATTTTTATGCATCAAATATACCTGAATCTGTCTGTTGTGCCGAAAGGTGTTCATGAGCCTCAGCTTTCGGACTCTCTGGCGGCATACTTTCACCAGACTTCGGTTTGGGCTGTGGACGTGGATATAAGACAATGGGCTATGACTGACTGAATGAGGGGGAGGGAGAGAAAGACTTGCTCACCTTCTAACAGTTTCCTCCCTCTCCACCTATTGGGCGAAAGCCGTGTGTGGTCGGTCGCTTGAAGGAGCATTGCCCGCACTCGCTCGCGCAGATCACTTTTGTATAATTGTATGTTGACAACTATGCTGAATCGTGTTGTAACACTAAAGTAACGGTCAAATCTGAGATTTCACTTTAGTACGACAGGTGGCCGAATAGTACTGCTCATTCGTGTTCACTGCATGTGCTCGCTTCAGTGTTCTCTCAGCCCAACTGCACGATGGGAGTCGAACCCACAACACTAACCAAAAGGATAGGCAACCACATAATCAGCACGGGACATGGGCTAATCGAACACCGTACACCGAACCAACACCATTCCTAAAAAACCGAACTTTAAAAATAAATACACCGCTCAACTATTTTAAATCACTAATAACCATTTTCGCACGTTGCGTAAGCATCACACCCAATTGAGATTCGAATGTAAGAAGAATATAATTGAAAATGTGGTTGTAGTGATACGATTCAAAATCAATCTACAATAATGCTGCACCAACCAGACATTCTCGCCTATCTGGCACATTCGGTCTTTTTGCGCAGCTGGGATCATTCGGACAGAACCGAAATGAAATGAATGAAATGGAAAACATATGTGATTCAACCTTCAAGACAGTCCCCGTAAAGAACTGAATTTCGAATCGCTTCACAAATCAACAGGTCGAAAATTCAGTGCAACACGAGGACGGCCACAGGTGAACACAACCAGTAATGAAACTATTGAATTACTCACCTTCGAAATACCTCATACATTTAGAGAAACATAATATTCACATAAATTACATCTAAAAATTCAATAGGATCAAATAGGCTAAGAAAATGAAATTTACCAAAATTGCGATTTTCAGTATTCTTTCGAAATCTCGCTCGATTTACCATTAATTCTTCGAAAACATGATAAGACTACGCGATCATTGCTAGTCATAACAGTGTTATCAAATAAAACTACTACATGTGCATGTCTCCACCAGTCTTCGTCATCCTACTCCGTCCCTCGAGAATACACATACCTCCATGAATCTCACTTTTGCATATTGCATCTCGTGGCGTTCTGAAAAGTGCACATCAACACAATTCAATCGATTACAATCAATGATATGGTCATCAAGGAAATTGAGAAAGATAGCTTGCGCGTCACCACAGTCTCCACAAAGCACAACACGATCCTATGATCACGTGTAGTTGTTAAGTGGAATCAGCTGTGACGCGCGTGCATGGGGGAAATGAACGAGGATAATGAGAGATACAAGCAAAAAGATAAATAAGCATTTAAGAAAAGATTCGCGGAAACGCATGAAATTCGATATAGAGTGCCAACCGTAAACAGCATTTAACATATCAGTCAAACTATATGCAATCGACACCTGAAGTAGATCCACAAACCGGAACTGTGGCTAGCCGAGTGGGTAGAGGCTGAGCAGGAAGGGATGACAACAAAATGGCGGGCCGGCCGCGACTATTATAGTGAGAAGGGAAAAGCGCGGGGCAACAAATAGTCGCGGGCGGCTCGCGGTCGTGGCAAATTGGCTCCATGGCGGATGATACCTCCATACTCTTGCGCAGTTCCTCAAAACAGGAAATGTTAAATGAAAACAGTTAATGTTTCATTTCTACTCGTACGTTCTGATCACCCTTACGATATAAATATAACACACGACGAAACAGAAACATTCAACTTGCACAATCATCTGTCTCTTCGAATGAAGCTAGTTGTAACAAGACCGTACCGGGGAGGAATCCGGGCACGTCGACGAGGGTGATGATGGGCACGTTGAAGGCGGCGTCGCAGAAGCGCACGAAGCGAGCGCCCTTCACAAACGAGTTTATGTCGAGGCAATCTGCAAAAAAACGTGTACTTCACACTCACCTTCTTCCTCATTCACGCTAAACATACGCAACTACTAACAAATTTACAATCTACAAACCATACTCGTCTTCCCTCTTTCCTTCACTCACCAGCGGCAAACTTGGGATTGTTTCCGACGATTCCGACGGTGCGTCCGTTCATTCGGGCGATGCCAATCACCAGGTTCTTGGCATAGTCGGGCTGGATCTCGAAGAAGTCGCCCTCGTCGACAAGAGCAGTCACCACGTCCTCGAAGTGCATTATTATTAAACATAAGACATAAAATACAAACCTTCATGTTGTAGGCGGCAGTGTTCTCAAGGGAAACGACGGTGTCGAGAGACGGCACATCGCGGTCCCTTAAAAGAAATTATAGAAACAATTCAAAAATCTAAATATCTAATAGGTGAGGCATCAATATTTTGAAAAGAAAATGCATCAGCCCTACGTTCCTACGTACCAGGGGTCATCACAGGCGCGGATGGGCGACGCGTCCTTGTTGGACAGGGGCAGGTAGTTGAACAGCTCGCGCATCTGCAGCAGAGCGTCAATGTCGTTGTCGTAAGCCCCGTGTGCCACACCTAAAACAACATCAAAGTACATTTACGAATCTTACCACAGAATGCAATGTAACACAATAAATGTGAAGTTTTTAAAACGTACCCGAGGTGACAGTGTGGGTCTTGGCTCCTCCGAGCTCCTCCTGAGTGACCTCCTCGTTCGTCACAGCCTTCACGACATCGGGGCCGGTGATGAACAGGTACGAAGAGTCACGCACCTAAACACATAACATCAGTCGTTTCTTCGTCGCAATGTTCGCAATAAATATGAAAATTGGCATAAGTTTCACAAAAAAAGAACAAAATTCGACTTTCCCGCTGATATGCATTTCGAAAAGTCCGTCGCTACTCTTCCCCCATTAGCGCCCCACTCGGTCCACTGGCGCCCCACTTGGGCGCTAACGGGGCACCCACGACTTGCGCGCCACTGGGCCCACAGTGGGGCGCCACACTGCCACTTGCGCGCCACCAGCCCGCGTTTATCCGTGAGATGAACGGCGCTTGAGATGAACTGCCCGTGGGCTGCGTGGCTCTTACATCACTCACCATGTGAATTGGCACCTACGCAGCTCTGAGTGCTCTGAGCATGAGTTTTCTAACATTTACGCTTTCTCCTACATTGGGAAATGTTGTTTTTACTTGTTATTGATTTGTATATTACGTGTTTTGTTTTGTATTTTTGTAATGTGTATTGTTGTAGGTGAACTTCACTGTCGATGAGATCCGTGGCCTTATGGACCGCAAGAAGAACATCCGTAACATGTCCGTCATCGCCCACGTCGATCACGGAAAGTTCACCCTGACGGACTCCCTCGTGTCCAAGGCCGGAATTATCGCCGGAGAGACCCGCTTCACCGACACTCGCAAGGACGAGCAGGAGCGTTGCATCACCATCAAGTCGACGTGAGTTATTCATTATTCATTTATTTTGATGCAATCATTGTTTACAGTGCTATCTCTGTGTTCTTCGAGCTTGATGTGAAGGACAATCCTTTCGTCAAGGGAGAGCTCGAGAAGGACGGAGACAAGGTCCGGAAAGGTGAGACGGAATCCACTACCAATGCCACTACTTCCACATCTCAAACAACTTCGAAACAACATGTACAAACGAGTTTATTGGCAATTAAGAAAAGAGGAGAGTGGCGGGGAGGGAGAGTGCGTACAAAACGGAACGATTCAGAGGAAAGAGAGAGTGAGGACAGCCCTCGCCAACGAGAGCAGTCTCCCAATCACTCCCACCCCCGAAATCGATCTGATCTACTGTCGGTACCTGCTTACTGTATTCTACAGTAACCCCCTACCCACCTCTCACGTCTCCTCTTGCTGGTCACCGAGCAGCCAGGCGGGGCGAGGTCGGGAAGAAGGCTTGAAGGGGCGACAGGTGCGAAACGGCTGGATCGGCAAGGCGTCAAGCCTTGTTGGTCTCTGGGTGTGGGTGTGGCGACGCACTGAGCGGACAGTGGCGTGTCTGACGGGGCAGCAGATGCGTGCGCAGTGAACACCTGAGAAAGTGCACGTCATCAACAATCAATATCTGATCAATAGTCAGTAAATAGACAAAGGAAAAAGACGAATGCGATAGCGAGTTGAATAGAGGAAGGAGGGAGGGAACGAATAAAGTGTGCATAACCGAATGAACGGGGAGAAAGAGCGAAAAAAGAAGAAGACAATCGCTAGCGAGAGCAGCCTCCCAGCCGCTCTCACTCTCGATATCGATCGATATTACAGTGGACTACGGTAGCTACAGTAACCCGCATCCCCTTCCCAACCTACGGCTCCGGGTGCGGCGGCGGCAGCGGCTTGACAGGGCGATCGAGGATGGGTGGAAGGAGGCGAGGCGACCGAAGTCCAGCCTGTCTCCTCTGTCCCCTCCTATCCATAATCGAGGCCACTCGGGCAGCCACTCGCCTAGCATCTGCTGCCGCACCCAACAACAGCTAGAGGTGAAGTGAGCGTAGGGGTTCGCCATTTAATTGTGATCACTTCAATCAATCTATCGAATATACCTTTTTCCCACGTTGATGGTTTGCTTCACATTTAGGTAGCCCTAATGAAGACTGTTGGGTTGGGAAATGTTGTTTTTACTTGTTATTGATTTGTATATTACGTGTTTTGTTTTGTATTTTTGTAATGTGTATTGTTGTAGGTGAACTTCACTGTCGATGAGATCCGTGGCCTTATGGACCGCAAGAAGAACATCCGTAACATGTCCGTCATCGCCCACGTCGATCACGGAAAGTTCACCCTGACGGACTCCCTCGTGTCCAAGGCCGGAATTATCGCCGGAGAGACCCGCTTCACCGACACTCGCAAGGACGAGCAGGAGCGTTGCATCACCATCAAGTCGACGTGAGTTATTCATTATTCATTTATTTTGATGCAATCATTGTTTACAGTGCTATCTCTGTGTTCTTCGAGCTTGATGTGAAGGACAATCCTTTCGTCAAGGGAGAGCTCGAGAAGGACGGAGACAAGGTCCGGAAAGGTCTGTTTACATTGTATCATATTTATTGTCATTATATAATTTTTTCAGGTTTCCACTGGAATGAAGGCTCGCATCCAGGGTCCTAACTATATCCCCGGAAAGAAGAACGATCTCTACGAGAAGACCATCCGCACCATTCTCATGATGGGACGTTACATCGAGCCTATCGAGGACATTCCGTCCGGAAACATTGCCGGTCTTGTCGGAGTTGGCCAGTACCTGGTTAAGGTAATTTTGATAGCTGCTATTTCCGATCTAACCATGATATTTCTAGGGGGGAACTATCACCACCTACAAGGAGGCCCACAACATGCGTGTCATGAAGTTCTCTGTGTTCCCTGTCGTGCGTGTCGCCGTCGATCCCAAGAACCCCGGAGATCTGCCCAAGCTCGTGCGTAGCAATATTCTTTTTCTTTTATTCAGTTATATTTCTACAGGTCGAGGGTCTCAAGCGCCTTGCCAAGTCAGACTCCACGGTGCAGTACATCTTCGAGGAGTATGGAGAGCACATCATCGCCGGAGCCGGAAGCAGCCTCATCATCATGAGGTCCCTACCTTAACGAGGTCAATGGAGCTATCCTAACATTGCCTTGTAAATTGTAAAAGCAAATGTTTTTACAAGAACTCTTGTAAAACAGTTGTAATTACAAGAAACAAATGTTTTCGCAATTGACAAATGACATTGCAAGATTTCATGCAATTCCCAACGCTCGTTTCTGCGAGAGGTCAGGTCACGATTTGACAAATGCGCCCACGGCTTATGTGAGCGCGCAGCATCCAATGTGTCACGGGTTAGCGCCAAAAAGTTGCTATCAGCTGGTTATCGATAAGGATGTATTACTGCATCGTTACGAAGTTCTATCAAAGCAATATCGCCGTTTTAACAACATTCGATCGCGCGCGCAACATGAATTACAAATACACGTGTAATTACAGTTGTATTTACAA
Source organism: Rhabditoides inermis (assembly GCA_963966185.1). NCBI lineage: Eukaryota > Metazoa > Nematoda > Chromadorea > Rhabditida > Rhabditidae > Rhabditoides > Rhabditoides inermis. The sequence continues at coordinate 645,214 of CAWZYM010000105.1, read as the reverse complement.
GAATTGTTGTAAATACAATTGTTTTTACAATTGACAAGACGATGTTAGGATAGCTCCAATGACTCCATTGCTGCCGGATTTCAGTGGGCCACCAAGGAGGGAGTTCTCTGTGACGAGAACATCGTGGAATTGGCTTCAACATCCACTATGCGACCCTGCACGCTGACGCTATCCACCGTGGAGGAGGTCAGATCGTTCCTACCGCTCGCCGTGT
>CAWZYM010000105.1:602500-640000 GCA_963966185.1 Rhabditoides inermis | reverse complement strand
ATCCTATTCTAGTACGAGCAAATATATCGATGCATCCCTCACCCCCTTACCCCAAAATGTCCACACAAAAATGTCCATAAAAAGTAGAAAACAAACGCTGAAAAAGGTGGAAGGTGCACTGTACATAATAATCCTAACCCACCGACACTGTGTCGACGGCACATTGCCAATCATCACATCAGCATCACCCCCTCCCACATGCCCCCCATCACTCCCTCCCACCCCTTCCCCCACTCACCGAGAGCAGCATGCGGGGCGAGGTGAAGGCCGAGTCGTCAGACTCCCGCGCCTCCTTCCGAAGCTCCACGTACATCTCCACAAGACTGCAATGGCAACGAGTCACATTACATCCTCCTCTCCCCCTCTTTCTCTGTACGATGATCAGTCACAGTCCACTCCATACTCCATTTACAGCTTTCTAGACAACAAGTTCCATGAAGAGGTCCTCTCTCTCTCTCTTCTCTAAGAATGCCAGTTAATCCATGTTCCATCCTCCTTCTCTCCCACTCTCTCTCTCTCTACAAGAGAACGAATCACATTCCACGCCATCCTGAGCTTTCTAGACGAAGAGATCCTCCCTCTCTCCCCCTGATCTCTCCCTCTCTCCACTCACCGCTCCTTCAGCTTCTCCTCCACCGCCGGCTGCTTGCGCTTGCACACCGCAATGTAGCGCCTAAATAACAATAATACAGTTATTATTATTATTAGAAATTTGCATAATCAGGCAATCAATATTGCCTATTGCGTTATCTTGTCTCCGGACTATACATGGTTGTCCCGTTGTCCGATTCGATCAGATTGAAAATTTTATATAAATCACTAGTGCCCGGTGCATCAGACCAGAGGGGCGGCGCGTGGGGTGGCTTGGATGTGGCATCAACCGTGGGGTGGATCGGGCGGCATGCGGGCACAGTGTCGTCTCCCTCTCGACACTGTCCACTCTGCATGCCCACCCTCTCCTCTACCACCCCATTCCATCCGAGCCTTCCTACCACTCTCAGAAGGCTCTCCGCAGCTAGCACCCCTCTGCGGACCTGTCGGCTCAGTAGCAACATATCGTCATTTCGAATCGGACATCCACATCGCAATCTAAGCCATGTACCGTAACCCTACAGTACCCATCCAGGCCACCGTACCTGACAAGAGCCATGTCGAGGGGCTTCATGCCGGTGATCTCTGGCTGGCGTCCGTGCATGTGCACGTATGTGATGTGGTCGGCGAGGCGGCGATCCGCGTCCCGGTCAGCCTTGTCCTGGATCAGCCACAGCAGGTCGAACCTCAACACACAACAATTAGGGGAATCATTCAAAATGATTCAAGGAATAACCAAGACCGTGCAAATCATTCAAGGCTACAGCAACAGGTTGAACCTCAACACACAACAATGCACAGAAATAGAATGAGAGTGAAAGTTCAAAATGTGCAGATACAGATGCCAACCTGCAGATACCAATATGTATACTTTCGTATATTCTACAGTCATCTCATCCACGACATATACTATCTCCATTATACATATCATTCACCCTCAGCTGTACCCAACCAATGAAACATAGCATGCCCAGTACCACATGTCCGGTTCCAACATGAAATACTCACCTGGACAGCAGCGCAGCGGGCAGGTTCACGTTCGTCTCTATGCTCACCTTCGGGTTGTACCTGAACAAGACATCAATAAGCGGGCCAATCAGTAAATCGATAACCTGGCCAATCAATAAATCAATACCTTCCGAAGGCGGGGTTGGCCGCGGCGAGGATGGACACACGCGCATTGAGCGTCGTCATGATGCCGGCCTTGGCAATCGAGATCGTCTGCTGCTCCATCACCTGAATCGATAAATCAATAAATCAATACCTTCTCACGCCTTCAAAACTAGTATATTGATATAGAGATAAGGTGACTCGATCAGATTGAAAACTTTTGGATCACTGTGTGCGGGGTCGGGTGAGCGGTGAGGGGAGCGCGGCACTGCGTCTCTCTATTCATCTACAGTAGTTGGCCCAAGCCTGTCGGGTGAGTGTTGGACCGCCACTGGTGATCCCTCTCACAGCGGTGGCACATTGCCTCTCCCTCTCCACACTCTTGCAGTGCCGTGTTCCGGCGAGGGCACATCACTCTACCCCCGCCTCCGCTACTACCCACACACCGCACCCGACCACAACGCGTCAGACCTTTTACTCTATCGTCATTTCGAGTACCGTATCGAGACTATCGCATTCTAAATACAGTATACCGTACCTCGTGAATAGCCGTCCTATCAGCGTCCATCATCTTGTCGAACTCGTCAATGCAGCAGATTCCGCGATCGGCCAACACCAGTGCTCCTCCCTCCAGAGTCATCTCTCCGGTCAGAGGGTCCTTCATCACAGCCGCCGTCAGACCGACGCCCGACGATCCACGGCCGGTAGTGTACTGTAATCGTTATCGTAATCACTTGTATGCAAGTATTTACTTATCATAATCAAGTACAATATCCAATCACAATCTACAGTAACCCGCTACCGTACCTGACTCCTGGGCGCGAGGCGGTCCACGTATCCGAGCAGCTGCGACTTGGCCACTCCCGGATCTCCCATCAGCAAGATGTTCAGGCAACCTGACAACGGACACACTTTACATTCTAGTATTATTTCGTCACAAACACAAACGAAAAAGAAATGACCATCCACTAATCCAACCAACGCTCTACTCATATCAACCGTGACACATATGAAATATGGCAAAAGTGAAGAAACTATACAAGCCGAATCAATGTGCACAACCGACACACACAACCCTCAACCCATAAGCCATACAAAAACCATTATAATACCATTTCTTAATACCATGTTGCGATTAATGCACACTAACGTCATGTATCCTATCTCAATCGTGAAACATACAATTACCGAGAGTTCACTATCTCACAAATCAAATCAAACAGTGAAACACTACGGTTATGGTTATTGGTATTAATAATTCACTCAGTTTGAATCACTTAGAAGACCCACCCCCAATCTTCATTCAAAATCCTACACGTGCACGCGGCAAGGACCCCGCACTCGTCACCCACCCCTGATCCTCATTCCCTGCGCGTTCTTGTCCACCCCGCCGACGAGGGCGAGCAGCAGGCTCTTCTTCACATCCGTGTGTCCGTAGATCTCGGGCGCGATAGAGTAGGCGTTAGGCGAGCAGGTCGTAGAAGTTATCCTGAGACACCAGCTTCACCTGAACAGGAGCACGGTGCAATGTACACAAGCAAAGTACTGAATAGTATATAAATGGAAATGTAATCTATAGATCTTAATTTAGCACTGGTGCCCACTTGTATGTTCATGTGTTTCACATCACCATCACGCATAGGCAAACGTTTAGGTTAATAATGAGTCGAAGATGATGACATATTCAGCCAAGTTTTCCACGAAAAGACAACTACCTAACTGCAATACAATATCACAACAACAACACTTTCTCCATCTCCCTTCTCCCCCCTCTCACCCACCTCCTCATCCGTCAGCTCCTCGGCCGCGCTCGTCGCGTCCTCGCCGTTGTTAGAGTTCTCGATGTGCTGGAAACAAACAAATTCAAACACGATTCCATCCGTTCCAACCAAAACATCTACCGCTCACTCAAGCCCCGCCAACCCACATTCACATGCGCGCATGCGCCTCCAGGTACACCTCGGTGACCAGTCCCCCTGCGGCCGCATTGAATCCCTGTCTGAGCAGAGGGACGAACACTCCCGTGATGCGGATGTTGTCTCCGGGCACACACTGCCGCGTGCTCTCCCCGTACACGTTCACAGTCAGCACGCGCGGGATCGAGCCCACGGGCACTTGCTCCGACTGTAAAGTGATCATTTGTTAGATGATGATATAAAGCTATAAATGTATTTGAATAAATACATATTTGTAAGAATACATGTGTTTGTTATCCTTCCTTACAATCGCTATGCATGTGATCAAAACACTAGTGAAAACGGTCAGACTGGTAGGAATTTTGCGGAAAAATGCGTGTTTAAAATATTTGAAAATGTTTCAAAACAATTCTAAACATTTCTAGAGTCATGCAAATACTCTAAAACAAATCTAGAAAACATACTAAAAGTTCAGCAAAACTCTCAGCCCCGTACGGGACTCGAACCCGTGGCCGTTAGATTAAAAGTCTAACGCTCTACCAACTGAGCTAACAAGGCTTCGGGGGCACAGCCGTTCAAAGGCGTGTCGTCGCGGCGCCAAACGCCAGCTGTTACGAACACTAGGTAACCAGAAATCCACAGATGCGACACCTGTCATCCTAATCGCGCATGCATTTCTGAACTATTAGCAATACAGCCACATCTTACCATTTTGCTCATCTGTGAAACATATACTTTACATTTACAACTCGTAGGAATCTAACACTCACCAGCTCCTGGATCTTGACCTCCTGGAACTTGACGAACTTGGAGCCGCGGATCTGCATGGCGGCCGTTCGCCTTCGGAACCACGCAATCCTTCGAAGGACAGTTCACCGCCGGCGTGAACGGGGAACCGTTCACCTGGAGGAGAAGATAGTATAAATTGTTAGCTTTTTTGGTTTATTCGCAGAAACCTACAACATTGCACCCAGATGTCTCTGGAACTAAGCATGTATTCAGAAACATACATTCCACAATATTCCCGTCACCACACATTTACTACAGATGGTTACAATTGCGTCACCACCTGGCACCTGCTATATCCGACCTATACACACAGCCGAACCATAAGCGTCAAGGTATAGGTAGCACATCAGTATGACAGCTACACCCACTGGCTGATACGAACAAACTCACAATTGCGCTGCACCTTCCATCCCCCACCACCTGCAACCCGCAACCCTCCACCCAAATGATACGTCTCAGCTATCAGCCGAACACACTTCGTCAATCATACGTCGTGAGTCGACGTGTCATGGTCGACAGGAGACCCTCCACTCACCGGCTGATACGTCTCGGCTCCGCACGTGTCGCACGCGTACGTCATCACAGACGCCATCGGCTTCACCTCCGTCGCGCGGATCACTATGCCGTTCACAGTCACCAGCTTGCCCACACAAGAGGCCTGAAAACAGACGAACCATTGGTTTCGTTTCGACTCCTGTTATCAAAGAAAGCCTACAAGATGAGATGAATATGAGGGAGATGAGGGTAGGTATGAGAAATATGAGGAAGGGAGTGGTGGATCATCTAGCGTGGGCGATCATACAGACAGAGGAGAGGGGTGGCGAGGAGATGCCCACCTTGATGTCCCTCACAGCCAGTGCCTTGTCCGAGTCGCGGGTCTTGAAGTTCACCTCGCTGCAAATGGGGTTTTTATGATTGTTTTTTCTCGTATAACAACGATTAACGAAAAACTATTACTATAGCTATACAGGATCAGTGAATCAAATTTGAAATTTCCGGCTCATTGTAGCCAATGTAGCCATGTTAAGCGCCCATCCTCAACGATAGGAATGATGTTCGGGCGCTTCTTGGCAACTTTGACAAGACCCTCCTGAAACAATGTAAAATTGAAAGGTGACGAAAATAATGTAAAACTGTACTCACGGGTCCGACGAGATCACGGTGGTTCCGGAAGCAGCACCGAGGTATAGCAGCTTAGTACCGGGCTTGATTTGCGTGCTCTCGATACCTCCCATCATTGCAGCAGCCAGCTTGGAACGGAAAGGGTTCCACACGCGGTACTCGATCGAAGATCCGTTCTCCTCAACAGATACACGCATCTCTCCGTAGACAGACTCTCCAACGACCATGTTCTTGGTGGCAAGAGCATCCTCCTTTCCCTTGACAATGAAGACACCTAGAAAATTAGAATTAATACTTATGTATAAAAAATATACATTATTTTCTTCGTCTGCACTCACCCTAGTAACGGTGGGGCTCAGCGACAACGGTCTTTCCACCTCTCATTCCGCCAGCTCCTCCACGGGGAGATCCGTGTCCACGTCCTCCGAATCCACCGCGTCCGCGTCCGCGATCACCACCACGGGAAGAGCCTCCTCTAAAACAATAAATAAACACATAAGAAAAAAATTGACATTTTAAATACTAACCGTCCACCGCGTCCGCCCCCGAAGCCTCCTCCCTCGCCACCTTCGCGACCTCCGCGGAAGCCTCCTCCGGCACGAGCTCAGGTTCCGCCGAACTTCTTGCACTCACGCCTGCGAGGATCAGCAACGAGGAGGTTCTTGTCACAAGCAGCGAACTGGTCCTTCAGCTCCTTCTTGGACTGCTCGTCAACGTACTTCTGGTAGTAAGGAACCAGAGACTTGACGAGAGCCTGACGGATGGCGTCGATCGTCGACATCAACGAAACGCTCCTTTCCGACGACAAGGAGGGGCTCCTACAACAAATTGACATCAAAAAATTAACAGACTTTATACCTGGAGCTTGACGCGGAGGATCTCCGAAGTGCCCAGAGGACGTCCGTTGACGTGAATAACTCCCTCTCCCCTCTTGCAGTGGGCAACAGCAGTAGCCGTCTTCTTGCGTCCGAAGCACTGCACCGACTGGGTGATGGCAACCAGTATCCCTGTAAATAAATGTTAGACAAGTAATGAAGAACAGGACAAAACTGCAAATATATCAGGATCGATGAACCCATGAATGGTTACATTTTACATAACAAGAAGTAAAATACACATACGAAATAAAATCTTTATCATAACCACATGTAACCAACACGAAACAACAGATCGAGTTTAAAAAACCATGTCTCCGAAAAGAACAATATAATTCAACTCAAAACTTAGCGTATAGCAGATCAGAGGGAGAACTCGGCTTCTGCAATGCGCGTACAATTACATCTCTCTCCATGTATATTCACCTATATATATATATATATATATATATATATATATATATATATATATATATATATATATATATATATATATATATATATATATATATATATATATATATATATATATATATATATAGCTCTTACCATACGACACAGGTGAACGCCCATAGAGACGTGGCCATAACCGTCGCAGTCAGTCGCGATTCGGTTGAAATCAAAGCTTGCCTCAAAAGAAAGTTGAAACGAATGCAAATTGAAGGGACCAACAATGTTCTTGCCTTGAAGGGGAAGAGCACACTCGTCGTTGTGGCTCCATACAACACAACGCACGAACCAGTTCCTGTAAAGGACGACATCTACAGTGAAAGGTGGAGAATGACTCACAACACACTCTTGAAGCCGTGCTTCTCTGCGATTCGTCGAAGAATCACCATCACCTTCTCGTTGTTGATCGCAACCATGACTCCCACGTCCGTCATCTTCTATACACAGTACATAAACACTCTCTATCTGCCTTTCTCTCGTACCTGGTCGGGCTCATGGGAGATCAGAATAGAGTAATGAAACTTGAGATTCGTCGACGGGGCTGCATCTCCGGCCAACAACAAGCCGTTTTTGTGGAAGACGTCGGCAATTGGCACCGGCGCAATAGCCTTGCCCACCTGAACACAAATTGCTAGTTAAATGAGTGTTTGTATTCATGAGGCAAGGACGTGGTTGATCCCTTCAATTTACATTTATTTCAACTTCTTTGATAGTTGTGTTGCAGCAGCAACTGCGCATCGCAAGGTATGGAAAAGAGATGATGCTTACTTGTCGCTGCGACAAAAAGCGATAGTTGCATGTTTTGTCTACAATGTGGGTGAGATAAACACACCTCTTCGTCCTCCTTTAGCGCGAAGCGCAGCTTCCATTCCGACCGACAACACATCTAAACAGGTTTCTAACATAACATATTATTATCAGATAAAATAAAAAAGGGTGCGGTCAACCCAATGAACCAAAGACAAATAAGACAACAAAGCAAAAAAAGAAGTTTTTATCCATAAGCAAAGACCAATAAAGTTGAATCCAGGGAAGAAGGCGACGATTGTGAGCTTCTAGAGAAACGTGCAGTGTCGCATCGTAGATGTTGAAGCCAATTCCACGATGTTCTCATCACAGAGAACTCCCTCCTTGGTGGCCCACTCGAATCCGGCAACAGAGTCCTTGATCTCGTTAAGGCAGGGACCTCGCGATGATGAGGTTGCTTCCGGCTCCGGCGATGATGTGCTCTCCAGACTCCTCGAATATGCACTGCGCCAAGAGGTCAGACTTGACAAAGCGCTTGAGACCCTCGACCTGTAAAAATATAACTGAATAAAATAAAAAAGAATATTGCTACGCACGAGCTTGGGCAGATCTCCGGGGTTCTTGGGACTTCGTGACACGCATGTTGTGGGCCTCCTTGTAGGTGGTGATAGTTCTTCCCTAGAAATATCATGGTTATCGGAAATAATAGCTCAAAATTACCTTAACCAGGTACTGGCCAACTCCGACAAGACCGGCAATGTTTCCGGACGGAATGTCCTCGATAGGCTCGATGTAACGTCCAATCATGAGAATGGGTTAGAGCCCTGGATGCGAGCCTTCATTCCAGTGAAAACCTGAAAAAATTATATAATGACCATAAATATGATACAATGTAAACAGACCTTACCGGAGAACACACGTCCGAAGGCGTAGAAGGAATTTTCTTCACATCAAGCTCGAAGAACACAGATATAGCACTGTAAACAATGATTGAATCAAAATAAATGAATAATAAGTAACTCACGTCGCCCTGGCTCCGGCGATAATTCCGGCCTTGGACACGAGGGAGTCCGTCAGGGTGGACTTTCCGTGATCGACGTGGGCGATGACGGACATGTTACGGATGTTCTTCTTGCGGTCCGTAAGCAACGGATCTCATCGACAGTGAAGTTCACCTACAACAATACAACTTACAAAAATACAAAACAAAACACGTAATATACAAATCAATAACAAGTAAATACAACATTTCTCAATGTAGGAGAAAGCGTGTTAAAAAAAACTCATGCTCAGAGCAAACTCAGAGCATGCTGCGTAGGTGCCCAATTCACATGGTGAGTGATTATGTGGGGGGGGGGGGTGCCACGCAGCCAACGAGCAGTTGCACAGATAAACGCGGGCTGGTGGCGCGCAAGTGGCAGTGTGGCGCCCCACTGTGGCCCCAGTGGCGCGCAAGTCGAGAGTGCCCCGTTAGCGCCCAAGTGGGGCGCCAGTGGACCGAGTGGGGCGCTAATGAGAGAGCAGTAGCTACGGACTATTTTCGAAATCATATCAGCGGGAAAGTCGAATTTTGTTCTTTTTTGTGAAACTTATGCCAATTTTCATATTTATTGTCATGTATTATTGATTGTTTTCACATATGACGTACGCAGCGGCTGTTATTATGTGCGTTCTTTTGGAGTTTAACACTGCAAAGTATATGTCTTCGTAATTCGTAAAGTAATTGTTCGTGAGATGACAAGATTATGACTGCCGCCATCGGTGCGGGCGTGGTGGCGATGGCTCACTTCGGAGGCGGCGAGATGGCGCAGGGACCGAAGGGAGACGAGACAAGGAGAGCAAGGAAAAACTTCATCGACGAGCTCATATCGCGCACCAAGCAGCAGCGGGCGGAGAAGGCGGCCGCCAAGGACGAGTTGGTGGAGAAGACGGACAAGCTCGACGAGCTGCTCAAGAGCGTCATGAAGAAGGGCGCATTCGCCATGCGACCCGTTGGCGCGGCCAAGGACGAGCCGAAGAACAGGGACGACTACGACAAGCTCGTGAGTTGGTGATGTATGCGGTTTCCATGTCATGGTGTTTTAGATGCTGAACATGCAAATGACGTCGGAGAAGCGTGCGGAGGCCGAGAAGGCCCGCCTCGCCAGAATGAACATGCAGGTGCGGTGTTGTTCTTGTCGGTTGTTTTTAACTATTTTGCATATGATTGTAATATACTTGGTTACTTTCAGACGAACACGCGCCAGCACCGCTCGGCCGACGACGACGAGGCTATCGTCGATCACAAGAAGATCGAGCGAAAGATAAAAAGGGATTCACTGTTCAGTTGGACGACGACGGACAGCTCATCCAGAAGGGAAATGTGCGATTCATTTTTCTTCTCGTTTCTATGTTTCTGGCACAGGTGGAGAAGGCTTCCGTGAGGCGTGTGCGCGCTGATTCGGAGGAGGATGGCTCTGATGAGGAGGAGGGCGAGGAGGAGAGAGCGGCACTGCAAAGTATATGTCTTCGTAATTCGTAAAGTAATTGTTCGTGAGATGACAAGATTATGACTGCCGCCATCGGTGCGGGCGTGGTGGCGATGGCTCACTTCGGAGGCGGCGAGATGGCGCAGGGACCGAAGGGAGACGAGACAAGGAGAGCAAGGAAGGGAGAGAGAGCGACGGAGTGCTGCGCGCACTATAATGGAGTGAGTGAGTGAGTGAGAGAGAGAAAGAGAGAGAGATGTGGATGTGATGGTTGGAATGCGCGCACGGTAAGGGTGCGAGAGGAAGATGTGGATGCATTGGTTGGACTGTGAGCACTCAAACATGCGTTTGCTCACATTCCCATCATGATTTATTTGAAAGATAGACGTTTGCAGGTCCTTCACGATCGTCAAGGACGACGGCAGCAGGGTGCTGACTCCTGGGAGGAAGAAGCCGGGTATGATTTTGGTTCTGCGAGCTTAGTATTTATATATTTATTTATATCCTTTGCAGCGTGATCACCGTACTCACCCACTGCTCGACTGCCGACTCCCGCCGCATCCAGATCAACATCTACATGGCTTTGGATCTTCTAGAATTTGTCAATATTCTTTTGTCTTTTGTCAATATCTTTTGATCTTTTGTCAATATTGATATTCTCTCGATATAATATTGTCGCCATGTTTGGCCTGTTCATGATATCACTGTTTGTCATCAAAATGTAATCATCAATGTATCGTGTTGTTTGTTGTTTCACATAGATTGTTTTTTAAGAATAGTTTTGTTATGATTCCCCTATAAAGAGTACATAAATAAAGTATATCAGAATGACCTTGGAATGAAGCGAATTAACAAAAGAAAACCAAATGAAACAACAAATTTACACGAAGAGCAATCAACGAGGCGACTCGCCAGATACTAGCGCGTCAGTTGTGCCCCAGTGGCGCCCCAGTCGGACCACACTAGCGCGCATACAAGCGCTAGTGACGCTGGAGTGGGGCTCTATGGCCGCGCTAACGAGCAGCAATTATCTTTGTATCCGCCGTTCATCTGGTGAGGTGGGCGGAGCTGCGAAAGGGGCGAGGCTTTTTCTGAGAATTGCGCGCTTTTCAAACGGTGATTTTAGTCGATATTCCAGACGCAGAATCTAACGAGAGGGGCGAGGGCAGCAGCTACGGAGGGCAAGAGGGCAGTAGGGGGAGAGGATAGCAGCACAGGCAGACCGGGAGAGACAGAGAAGCATCTGGAACGTGATATACAGAAAGCAAATAGTTGAGAAACAACTTGCCTGCGTATCCGAACTCCGAGAGGAAGCAGCGGAGAACGAGAGGGGCGAGGGCAGCAGCTACGGAGGGCGAGAGGGCAGTAGGGCGAGAGGGAGAGGGAGCAGCACCAGAAGGGGGGGAGAGGGTAGCAGCACAGGCAGACCCGGAGAGACAGAGAAGCACCTGGAACGTGATATACAGAAAGCAAATAGTTGAGAAACAACTTGCCTGCGTATCCGAACTCCGAGAGGAAGCAGCGGAGAACGAGAAGGGCGAGGGCAGCAGCTACGGAGGGCGAGAGGGCAGTAGGGCGAGAGGGAGAGGGAGCAGCACCAGAAGGGGGAGAGGGTAGCAGCACAGGCATACCGGGAGAGACAGAGAAGCACCTGGAACGTGATATACAGAAAGCAAATAGTTGAGAACAACTTGCCTGCGTATCCGAACTCCGAGAGGAGGCAGCGGAGAACGAAAGGGCGAGGGCAGCAGCTACGGAGGGCGAGAGGGCAGTAGGGCGAGAGGGAGAGGGAGCAGCACCAGAAGGGGGGGAGAGGGTAGCAGCACAGGCAGACCGGGAGAGACAGAGAAGCACCTGGAACGTGATATACAGAAAGCAAAAACTGAGAAACAACTTGCCTGCGTATCCGAACTCCGAGAGGAGGCAGCGGAGAACGAGAGGGGCGAGGGCAGCAGCTACGGAGGGCGAGAGGGCAGCAGCTCCGGCGGGGGGGGGGGGGGCGTCAGCAGGACCAGAGGGAGAGGAAGCAGCAGCTCCGGCGGAAGAGAGGCGCCAGACCGGTCGCTAAGAAATTTATTCCGTTTCACAGCGGTTGCTAATTAAAAGAGCGATTACAATGTGATACACATAATGAGGTAACATAATCAACAACGCAAAAGACAAATGTAAAACAAGGGAATAAAACAATGCACGTGTACACAAGCGCCGTTTTACATGGATCTAACATGGGACCGGTTTCTAGAATAAAAGGGGCCAGTATAACCGTCCCAACAAACAGGGCCGACTCGGTCACAGCACGCGAGGGCATGTATTTTTCGCAAACGCTCCGTGATCTTTCGAAAAGATTTTTTTTGTACATGACGTCATGTGATGAATTCATCACTTCATCACATGGCGTCATGTGATGAAGTGATGAAGTGATTGATGAGGTGATGAGTTTTCCAGATTGCCGAAATTTTGTTTTGTTTATATTAGTTTTTGTGTTGTTCGTCGATATATTTGTATCATAGTGGTGTTGTGGTGTTTTATATGCTCACTGAAGATGGTGTCCGTACTTATATGCATGTTGTATCATTTAGTGCTGCTATATCGCTTATCATGTTCGATCCGCGGTCGCTCTCCAATGTTTTGTCATAACCAGCCTGCATCTATGTAGCGAATTAAATGGATATATTGTTTAGTTTACTTTCTCGAACGATGCGATCTGCAGACCTTATCATTTCATCGTTGCATTTCTTGTGATAACGTGATCATTGCTAGGGGCGTTGAGCACTGGCGGCGGCGTATTCGGCCCGTTCGGAGCTGCGTCCCCTGGAGGACAAGGTGATCAAGGCGGATCAGGTGGGCATTAATTCCTTATCATTTTATCGTTGCATTTCTTGTGATAACGTGATCATTGCTAGGGGCGTTGAGCACTGGCGGCGGCGCGTTCGGAGCTGCGTCGCTGATGTCGACGTTCGCATTCGCGTCAACGGAGGAGGGCACGTTGCCCAGATCTACGCCATCCGTCAGGCTCTCGCCAAGTCTGTGGTTCCTTACTACCAGAAGTACGTTGACGAGCAGTCCAAGAAGGAGCTGAAGGACCAGTTCGCTGCTTGTGACAAGAACCTTCTCATCGCTGATCCTCGCAGGCGTGAGTGCAAGAAGTTCGGCGGACCCGGAGCTCGTGCCGGAGAAGGCTTCCGCGGAGGCCGTGGTGGCGGCGGATTCCGTGGAGGACGCGGAGGTGATGAGGGAGGGCTTCCGTGGAGGTCGCGGAGGTGGCGAGGGAGGGCTTCCGTGGAGGTCGCGGAGGTGGCGAGGGAGGAGGCTTCCGTAGAGGACGCGGAGGCTTCGGGGGCGGGCGCGGTGGACGGTTAGTATTTAAAATGTCAATTTTTTTTCTTATGTGTTTATTTATTGTTTTAGCGGAGGCTCTTCCCGTGGTGGTGATCGCGTACGCGGTGGATTCGGAGGACGTGGACATGGATCTCCCCGTGGAGGAGCTGACGGAATGAGAGGTGGAAAGACCGTTGTCGCTGAGCCCCACCGTTACTAGGGTGAGTGCAGACGAAGAAAATAATGTATAAATATTTTTTTTATACATAAGTATTAATTCTAATTTTCTAGGTGTCTTCATTGTCAAGGGAAAGGAGGATGCTCTTGCCACCAAGAACATGGTCGTTGGAGAGTCTGTCTACGGAGAGATGCGTGTATCTGTTGAGGAGAACGGATCTTCGATCGAGTACCGCGTGTGGAACCCTTTCCGTTCCAAGCTGGCTGCTGCAATGATGGGAGGTATCGAGAGCACGCAAATCAAGCCCGGTACTAAGCTGCTTTACCTCGGTGCTGCTTCCGGAACCACCGTGATCTCGTCGGACCCGTGAGTACAGTTTTACATTATTTTCGTCACCTCTCAATTTTACATTGTTTTAGGAGGGTCTTGTCTACGCCGTTGAGTTCTCTCACAGGTCCGGTCGTGATCTTCTCAACGTTGCCAAGAAGCGCCCGAACATTATTCCTATCGTTGAGGATGCGCGCCACCCTCACAAGTACATGATGCTTGTTGGTAAGTAGGCTGTCTTTATTCTGAGCTAATTCTTGTTTCAGGTATGGTTGATGTCATCTTCTCTGATGTTGCCCAGCCCGACCAGGCCCGTATTGTCGCTCTGAACGCTCACAATTTCCTGAAGAACGGCGGACATTCCGTTATTTCCATCAAGGCCAACTGCATTGATTCCACAGCTGCTCCCGAGGCTGTGTTTGCTGGTGAAGTCAACAAACTGAAGGAGGAGAAATTCAAGCCCCGCGAGCAGGTAACCCTTGAGCCTTATGAACGTGACCACACCATGGTCGTCGCCGAGTACCGCCCCAAGGGCAAGAAGGAGTAGAATTGTATTGTTATGTACGGAGACGTTGAAACTCGTTGCTGTTGTTGCAACTCGTTGCTCGTCAATTTTCGTTGCGCGCGCATGTGAATCAGCTATCAAAGGTTTATATAATCTTATTAGATGTTTTGTAAGCGTACGTTCACCCTAGTTTACTCTCACATTCTTGCGATTTCCCGTTCGCACAATATATACTGTTCCACGTGTTCTATACGCTAACTTGTGTTCACAATTTCCTGATTATGATTGAGCGCACAGTGAATAGATGGTTCATTTTAAAATCGTTTCAGATATCAACGGCAACGTCGGCAAGGCGCAGACGCGCTTCGTGAAGGACAAGGAGGGACAGAAGTACCTTCAAGAGCTCATCGATGCTGATCTCGCCGAAAACGGCGATAAGCTCAACGTCACCACTGAGGGACTACTCTGGCTGAAGAGGTGCGTGTACCGTGCATCCTAAAATCGTCTGTGGATGACTCATAATACTTTTTTTCAGAGGACTCGAATTCATGCTGCAGATGTTGACGTTTATGGTGCAGGACTACGTCAAGATTCCAGTTCACGCCAAGACGGAGATTTTCACCAGTGTGATCAACCAGGCCTATGAGCGCACCCTCAAGCGTCACCACGGATTCATGCCCAAGCAGCTCTTCAAGGTACGAGTTTACGTTATTTATAACGGAGCGATGTATCGGCTGTTCGTTGTAATAGTTTAATCCCATTCAGATTGTGATCCACGCTGCTCCGTACCGCAAGACTATCCTGAAGGCTGTGGCGCTGGACCACGAGGGACTGGATGACGTGTCCTCATCCGCTCTCATCTCGACAACTTCTCGATCAGCGTGCAGACGCTGGTGGGAGTGTATCTGGACAAGAAGCTCGACACGCCTGCCTGATTCCGTGCGCCACTCCTGTGCACCTGTCCCATCTACTGGTGCCGTCTCCATCTCTCAATCGACCTCTCTATGCACCGCTTTCCCATATGGGTACTTCGCACCAATTCTGTTCACATGCATGTATAAGTGTACATATCAAAACTATCTGTGAGATAAAAAATATTATTGGCATTTCCAATTTTATGGGAGCTTTTGTTTACACAATAAAAAAACATTTTTTCGGGTTATAGTCCGATTGGATATTCTATATGCCATCCGTGACATTTCACATGTTGTGCAGTTTTGTGCAGCACAACGTGCAGGTCTTCAAATATCCAAAACGCTTTCATTGGAAAAAATCGAACCCGTGGGCAGCACGCACCGATTGCGCGCTGGCGGCGCACTCTACCACTGCGCCAATGAGGCTCGTACTGAGAAGTCATTGAATTTTGAAGATATGTTTGCTCGTTATATATCTCATCATTGTACATTGAAGAGGCCAGTGGAGCTAGATGGGGTCTCTGTTCGATCATCACACACCACTGCCTCTATGGCGCAGTGGTAGTGCGCGCCGCCAGCGCACAATCGCTGCGAGCTGTCCACGGGATCGATTCCTTCTCATGGAAGCGTTTTGGATATTTGAAGACATACACGTTGTGTTGCACAAAACTGCACAACACGTGAAATGTATATAGGATCCAATCCGACTATACCTCAAATCGTTTATTTCGATGCAAGTGGTTCTAATGTGCACAAACCAGCCAATGCGAAAGTTGCAGTAGCATAAATTAGCGTATACTTTAGTCGACGTGTCTCGGTGATTTGACTGTGTTGCGCGACGACTGAGGGCAGAGATGAGAGAAGGGTGCCCGTCCGCCCGTCATTTCACTCTTCTCGTCTCATGGTGGGCGATGTTTTTTTTATTAGGGCACCCATCATTGTACATATTACCAGTCCCGCAAATGAAAAAGTGGATAAGCAGAATGGAGAGATGAACGACAAAAAATCTGCAGTACATTGCGGCTCTCAGATAGACCCTAATCCTCAGACCTTTGCGCTCTCCGTTCGCGTGTTCGAGCCTCTATCACATCGATAGACCCAAACAAGAGCGTTTCAACCTCACAAATTCCATTTACAATGCGAGCGCAAAAGAGTGTTAGAGGGTAGATATGGATATTGAAAGTTGCGTAGTAGATGAGAGTATTAGAGAGTTGTGATTGGATTTTTGATTCTAGCGGATGACGATTGCTGTGCGAGAGTCGTAGTTATAGGGGAGATTCACTATGACTTTCGTAAAACACATTAGATGCGGTATTCAGAGGGATATTGAAAAGATGTATGTGTTCTAACGGATAAAGAAGTACAATAGATACTGTTATCAGTTAAGGTGGCCTCTTGCGGGCTGATTTATTCTGGCTTAGGCTTAAATTCATAATAACCAGGGCGATCTAGAAGCATTTCAATCAAGCACGAGTGAGGGAGGGAGGGAGGGAGGGAGGGAGAGAGAAAGAGAGAGAGAGAGAGAGAGAGAGAGAGAGAGAGAAGAGAGAGAGAGAAAGAGAAGCACGCCTGCGTTTAAATAAATAAACCTAAGCCGTGTGAGAGAGAGAGAGAGAGAGAAGAGAGAGGTACCAGGTGTACCAGGTGTGCTGTATGTTACCGTAATCAAGTGAGTGAGCAAATTCGATTTATGATAAAGTGGCGGGAAGACGTGCCCGTCGCAGTGAGAGAGACGCGGCGCGCAGTACTGTGCTCGAGGATACTGTAGCCTACAGTACACTTGAGTCAGCCGAGTGACCGGTAGTGAACTGGAATCGGAAACGACCAACCAGAGCCAGAGGGTCGTCTTCTGTCTCTTGCTTGTTGATTACTTTAATTACTCACTACTCCCGTTCATTCATTCGAAGAGAGAGAGAGAGAGAGAGAGAGAAGGCAAGCAGTGGAGGGCGCAGAGTGAAAGAATGCTTGAAGCAAAGTAAACGCCGCGTCTCCCTCCGAAAAGGTCAAACGAGACTACTGTAGGCTGTAACAATATCCTCTTGAGTCAGCCGAGAGACCGGTAGTGAAGTGGAATCGGAAACGACCAACCAGAGCCAGAGGGATCTCTATTGTTATCGCTTGCTTGTTGATTACTTTAATTACTCACTACTCCCGTTCATTCAATTTCAACCGGACATGCCTAATATATAGAAAACGGCCTATCCGTCCGTTCGTCCGTCTCTAAGTGACACGCATGCGCCGCTTATATAGTCGGATTGGATCCTATATGCCATTCGTGACATTTCACGTGTTGTGCAGTTTTGTGCAACACAACTCTTGTAGTGCACAAAACCACAACTCTTGTGTTGCAGTCTTCAAATATCCAAAACGCTTCCATGAGAAGGAATCGAACCCGTGGACAGCTCGCAGCGATTGTGCGCTGGCGGCGCACTACCATTGTGCCATAGAGGCAGTGGTGTGTGATGATCGAACAGAGACCCAAACCAGCTCCACTGGCCTTTTCAGTGTATATTGATGAGATATAACGAGCAAACATATCTTCGAAATTCAATGACCTCTCAGTACGAGCCTCATTGGCGCAGTGGTAGAGTGCGCCGCCAGCGCGCAATCGAAGCGTGCTCCCCACGGGTTCGATTCTTTCCAATGAAAGCGTTTGGATATTTGAAGACCTACACGATGTGTTGCACAAAACTGCACAACATGTGAAATGTCACGGATGGCATATAGGATCCAATCCGACTATATACAATCCGGCCGCCGCCAGCGTCTAATAAGTGCTTGTTTGCACTGTTAGGTCCCGCCCACTATAACCATGAGTAGGCGCGACTCCGACTGGTCATAGTTGAACTCGCAATCAAAAAGTCCGCCGCTCGCCTCTCCCTCTTCCCACGGTCAGAGACGCGAAGAGAGTTATATAAATATAAAAGAGAGAGCCAGGTCCGCGTCGCGTGTCCACCATCCGCGTGCGGCGGCGTCTGTGCGCATATACAAGGGCTAACTCGCTGATTCTGACTAGAAGTCCAAAAACATAGATAGCTGAATCACATCATCAAGTTCTGTAAGGTCGGGCTAAACTCTGTCCGGGATAGGGACGTCTCCCCCACACTCATCAACTAGTTGCGCATTATTATATGGTCCGCCTTTGTGAATTGTCACACCAACCAGACTCGGGCCGACCCACCTCCATGTATAACTCCCAGAATGATCGTGTACAGCAGGAGATATAAAGACTAGACTTGCATTTCTTGTCTTAGTGCCTCTGTGCACGCACGGCAGTCGGAAAGGCGGCAATTTCAAAACAGAGTTTCGCAGGGGGCAGGCCCACATCGCGTCCTTTTGATCCTCTCTGGCCGTCTCTGAAAATCGAATTTTCTTTGGCGTAGAGCGCGCGTTAGCCGTTAGAGCCAGACAGAACGGAGTAGATCAGACGGCGCGAAATGGAACGCGTCGCGGCGCCCCCTAAGACTTGCTCTATAAGGCCAGACTGGCCATGAGAGGGTACAGTCTCATTAGAGGCGTACCCACTGAATGCAGGCTAGAATGAAATCCGCTTCGGAATCAGTAAACTCTACTCTCGCACTTTTGAAACTACCCAAAGCGATCTAATCACTACACTTTCCCACGCACTCTCTCTCTCTCACACGTTCTCGAATGTTCTGTCCACCTGCCACCTCACTTAGCAGTCGTCTCGCGCACTTGCCTCAAGTAGCGGTCAGTCTTTTCAAACGACTTCGAATTGCCCTCAAACTACTCCCGATATGCCTTCCGATTTGTTTTCGATTTACTTCAAACGACTTCGAACGCTTCGGATTACTTGCGATTGCCTTGCAACGCCTTCGAATTACTTAAGTTCGGATATGTAATGGAAGAGACTGACCGCGCCTTCATTCATTCAGCCGACGCGCCGGGTTTGCACTATCAAGGTCCCTCCCACTATAGCCAGTAGGCGGAGCGCCGTAGGCTCGACTCCAACTGGTATATTTTTTTTAAATCGAATAAAATTAGGTGTAGTGTTTTGTGGTGCATGCTAGTGTTTAGCGTCTCATGCTGCTCGACACTGCACTTCGGGCTTATACACTGTGTGTACAGGCTAAGCATGCGTAACGCAAACTTGCCCGATTCTGCGTACACTCTGAATGTCCGCAGGATCGGGGGCTACGCATGTGAGATGTGCGTGAGCCTCACACGCATGTTATCAGTGCGTAGCAGTACTGATGTATGTCGACGTTTTGTTCTCCCTTGATCGTGTATATACAATATGTATCAAAATCAAAATCACAATTAGAATATTTATGTTGTCTGCAAATTGCAAATACACAATATAGGAATCACATCATGGAAACATACACGAAATATAGTCAATATCGTCGGCGTAAGGAGCAGTTTGGGGGAACATTCACGGTGACACAAAAACCACCAGCCCATCAGTCGCCTCGCTGTCACCGTCCTTCCACGCATCATCCAGCGACTTCCCCCAGCCGCTCTCAAACAGCCCATTGTAAAGTAGAGGTCAGACTCAACTTTTGCTGGCAAAAGACCCTCAGAAAGATCCCCAGAAAGATCCTCAGAAAGATCTCAGAACGCGCCCTATTCTCAGAAAGATCCTCAGAAAGTGTCTTTTGTATCATAAAGCGGCTTTTTGATACATTCGAGTCTGACCTCGCCTTAATCAACAACAGATCGACAAGCAACTTGAACATGCCGAGACAACTTTTATCAAGAATACTTTCATCATGAATATAGTGGGCTCGCAAATGAGTTTCACTCTTTTCACGAAAGGCATTGGTTAGACAAACATTAGAACCTATTAGATGTTTTAATTTTGACAAAACTTTGCGTGGGTACTCAAAATCGTACCCGCGGACCTCTTGATTTCGATCTCTCGGCTCGCACCGACTGAAATAACTGTTCAGAAACTCGTCTTTGTTTTCGTCCTGCTCTGCTCGGTGTTCGAAGTCGACCTTTTCGACCCCGATCCTCCGTCTTTCCCACGCTCTCTCCTCCCTCGCCCCACTCGCATCTCCGAATCCGCCTCTGTCTCCAACAACCATCACGCGACTGCCCACTGCCCAGGAGGTGTGAATGCCTTCACAAATTGATAGAACATATTCGTTTTCTTCAGCTCTACGGGTGTCGCCTCTGCGTCGTCTGCTCGTCAATGTGCTGCTGTGTATGGATGCTCATATCCAGTCGTCTGCCCCTTCCACTCTCGCTCTCCTCCTTTTCGATACAGTGTGCATGCTGGCTATCTGCATGCATCTGTACACCCGATGGGAGAGAGCGGGAGAGTCGAGGGGAATGGACGGACAAGGATACGCAGCTGCGCGCCCTCAAAATATCGATATTACAACGCAACATGGAGGCATGGTGCGAGATTCAGCTAACCACATTTACGACCGATCTTATTATAGATGTCTAGTCTCCAACAACGCGAATTTCAAAGAATCATGGAAAGATTGTCTCCTCTTTGGCAAACTCGCGGCAAAAAACAGCCTTGCCATCGCATGATTTTTTATGGGGGAGGGAATAGGCTGCCCGGTCACGTCGTCATTGCGTGGTAGAGGAGAGAGAAAGGGACAAACGAAGAAAGACATTTTCAGTTACTTGGCGAAGAGGACAGGACTGATGAGGAAAAGAAGAATAAGAATATTCGACACGGATAGGATGAGTGTCGGTCTATACGCGGTTAGTATTCGTTGTGTTACGTCACCTAAAAAATATGATTATAGAATAGGGCGATTTCGGCTGAGCTGCACTCAAAATTCGCCCACATCGACTGTGCGGTGGAATTTGTGTTGGATCAAGGATTGGAACAGCAGGGAAAAGGAGACCACAGCTGCGGTTGGAGATGCATGGCCGTCTGCCTCCTGCTCGCGTCTGGAAACAACCCCGTCGAGTGAGTACTTGCATTGAATGACCGATAGACATGTGAGATACGGTGGAACTGAAATCACGTTTCTATTCAGCTACAACTACGACACTCCATTGACGCGTGCCGTCATGAATGAATTCCTCGACAACGACGGAGCGGGAGGTATCTCACACTGGATACGAGAACTACGCGATAGAAGGTTGGCATTGTGATACTGATTCGCACATGTGTGTGTGTCGCAGAGCAATCACCCTGAGGGCTGGAGCTCGACAAACCGATTTGCCAATGAAACAACTTACGACTTTTTACCGAGTGAGCATTGATGCGAGTTTGATCACAGAAGTGGATGGCGACCGAACTAATATCAGACATACCTTGGGGGTCACTAATCGAAAACCGTTTTCAAAGCACCGGCCATACGTTCCGAGATACATAGATTTCGAGATTTCGAGACGTTCGAGATATCCAAGTTTTGTAGAGTAACTCATGCCACCTACCTGGTAAAGGTGAGAGGCAGAGGAGTTAAACGTGGCGACTACCGTATCCCGAAACACACACCACACAAAACGCAATACGACAACAGAGAGCAATTTATCGGCGAGATGAGTGAAGATTGCAATAAGCAATGGAAGTTGACCTCGTTGTGGTTTAGAAGGGGGCTATGAGTGGTGGCGTGATCGGGGACGGGGAGTGCGCGGGCAAGATCGTCGGCAGGCGATTTGAGCCTGGAATCACAACACATTAGGGCTCGTCTCCGTAATGATGGGGAGTGATATTGAAAGTGGTGTGGGAAGTGGTTTAATTGAGTGTAGCCTGGTTGATTGGTTGATCTCGAGGAATGTGGCAAGAAGTAGAAGCCTCTGACTGTCTGCCTGTACTCTCTCTCTCTCATTGACTCATGCGTGACGCGGCTCGCGGGCTCCATAAAACTCTGGTATCGTATGCAGTCAATAAGACGATTTTTATCTCACTACAAAAGTTCCACTACGGTTTTGGCGATAAATTCGCGTGCGAGCGAACCGAGGAGGGGCCGGATAATGCCCATTGTACTGTTATGGTCGTCATACGGTATGAGCATCTGTTCATCGGTGGCGACCAATTCTCATCGCGCTTCAAAGTGTTCCATAAACCCGGCTCAAGTTTGCCGCGGCCGCCCAGTATAAGAGGGAGCGCGACAGTCCGGCCAAGGTCTTCGAGTTTTTCGAGTGATGCCTTTTTCACATATTTCCATTCTGTATGCAATCTTGTAACATCCCAAAATGTTAAGTTACAAACTGTTTTTGAAACACATGTGTTTAAATAATACACATTTCACTATAAAACATCTAACTATCATGAAACCACTGGGATGCCGTTTTCGATCAGCCTGGCGCACGCTTACCGTTTCTCGACGCTAGCGCTACCATAAAAATTGCGATCTTTACGGTAAGCGCTTATAGTTCGGAAACGGTTGCGGTGAGAGGGGAGAGAGAAGTGAGAGAGCACGAGCGACGCGCGTGTGAGAGAGATGCGTCCGCGAGTGCTCGGCGGCATAATAGCATCAGAGAGTGTTGTTGAGTACATGCTAGGTTTCCGTGTGCGCAGCATACGTCACAGTTCACAGTAGCTGAATCGTGTGGGTTGTTTTTGCGGCTCGCGACTATTCTCGCTGGCTCGAAAACAGGCGGTGGCCTAGTGGATAGAGCGGTCGTCTATGAACCGGTGCGGTGTTCGAACACTGTCGACGCAATTATTTGCCGGATGCGTACTTTTCTGTTCCAATGGTTGGAATCACGCGTGATGAGGGAAGATGATGTCGGCAAGTTAACGATCGCCAACATTTTGTGCGTAGCCTTAACATTCTATATGATAGTTCTGTTTGAAAAAAAAGTCTCGACAAAATGAAATGTGTCGACAGGGTGCGAACCCACACTCTACCGAAATACCGCTTAATAGACGACCAATCTATCTACTAGGCCTAGTACGAATTGAGTGACGAACCGCAAAAGCAATCCCCACAGTTTAGATTCAAAACTTGAAACGTAAATGTAAAATGTCTCGAAAAGTGTGGTCGGTTCCGTGGATTTGAAAACGGTGTTCTAATAGTGTCCCCTAGGGCATCTCTGATAAAATTTTAATATCACCATCGGCTTCTGTGACCTAATCGATGTCAGGAGTTCGTAGCGGCGAGGAAGAAAATTACTCGTCAGATACGCGCTTTGGCTGGTGATGTCGACGGGTAATAAAGGAATAAAGCGAGAGAGAGAGAGAGAGAGAGAGAGAGAGAGAGAGAGAGAGAGAGAGAGAGAGAGAGAGAGAGGGAAACGATACAATATAGACAGAACAATCCCGAGCTCACTGACAGAGAAATGAATCTGCTTTTCATCACGGTACCTATCATTAAGAATTTCTGCTTCTTTTCAAATGATGCTTTCCACGCCACCTTCTAGGTACTAAACACGGTGTTTGATGGCAGCGCAGGGAGGCATCGAGTGATAGCGCATCTTCTGGGCAAGGTACGGTGTGAAACAATAACAACGGATTTGCGATAATCACTTTCAGCCGCCCGCACCTGACGGCAACAACTGTCCGTGGTACGGACGAGGCCTGTCCATGGGAAACGAACGTGCGTGGAAGGTACGTTTCTATCTCTTCCGTTATTTCATCCTCACGTGATACAGCATTACAACTATAGTCGCCGCCGCCTGGATGATAGTTTGTGCTATTGCCAGCCGGGGTCAGTTGGCGAAACTCTGTCGCAAGCGAGAGAGGTCAGACAACGCGGGAAAAGACTCTAGTGTAGCGCGGCCTCTTTGGTTCGCGTGCCGGCTTTTTTTTAATCAATACTAGCTTTTGAATGCGCACGCTTGGGTCTCTTCACGACTAGAGAGTATATCAATTGCAACTAAAGAGTAGATCGATTTTCTACCGTGATCCGGCCAAACTATATCTATGAATGAAATTATCCTTCTATGTAATATCTGCTATAATCCACGGTTCCCTTCCAGAACCACTACAAGAACATGGAGTTGGAAGGGCTTATTGTTCGAGATTCGACAGTCACAACTCACCACCTGAACGATCCCTGGAAGTGCAGCTCGGCAGGAAATCGGCTCTACAACCGCGCTATCTCTGACAGAGTGAGTGGAATAGTGCATAACGGCATTGACATCTCCTGATCTACACATATCGTCACCACTTAAAAGTACAAAAGGTACAGTGGCGACTTATTTCCGACTCAAAGTATTATTTAAAAGATCATAGTAACCTGACACATTTGCATTTTGTGCGAAAAACGACGATTCTTCGTTCTGTTCAAACTGCAACTGCCTGATGAGTTGCAGACGAATCTTTTTTTGCAGAGAGAGTTTAAAATTGGTCCTATCACGAATATACTACCGCTCAACGCCTCCATACTGCAAAAATTATCTTTCAAAAGTACTTCCAAGTAAAAGTAGTTGGTTTGTACGTTGTCTCAGTTGAGCAAAAGGACTGACATGTTTTCAATTTAGACATGTGCCAACAGGCTTTCTCTCTCATACCAGTTCAAAGAGGCCATATTATATAAAAAAACGAGTTTACACAATTATGTAGTTATTATTCAAAAACACAACTTCTGTTGTAACATAACAATTATAACAATGCTGAGAGCCTGTTTGCACATGTCTCCAATAAAAACATGTCAGTCCTTTTGCTCAACTGAGACAACAGTACAAACCAACTACTTTTACTTGGAAGTATTTTTGAAAGAAAAGAAATCTGTCATTTTCTTAAGTTTTGTTTCACAAATTACAATTTTTACAAATTACAACACGTTCGCGATTTGTTCGATGATACCGGCGCGCACGAAAGTGATTGTCCGACGAGCGCCCGAGCGCCAATCGCCCGACACCAATCTCAATCCGCACTCGAATGCAGACTCTCCGAATGCAAGTTGTGCACTTTTGACGACCGAGAGCCAATGTGAACCTTGGTTCGCATTTATCACTCAGAAGTTAAAATGAATATTAAAAATAATTATTTTATGAATTGAAAAACTATATTGTGACAAAACATTAAAAAATATCGTCGATAAATGTGTCATGACTTGTGGCATAACCAGATTCAGAGGGTACACTACCTTTAAAGGAACAGTGGCGCATTAGTTATGACTTTGGATCATAACTTGACCCATTGGAATGCAAAACTAACAAAAAAATAACGATTCAAAGCTGTTACCGCGTTACCACATCAATTACCACAAACCGTCCCGTTACCACACGAAAATAGGCGTTCAAATGTGTGTTTTGGCGGGAAGCCTCATTGTCGCGGGGCTGCTATCTGCAGATCGATATTGTGATCGCTTTCGCAAAGAATTCAGTTCTCGGAAACGGCAGCGGTCTTTGCGCGTGATGACCCAGTGAGCTGCGTGGCGCAGTGGAAAAGAGTCTGGCTGTCACTCTCGCGGCCACGGTTTCGATCCCTGTTTGCAACTTTGCCTGAAACATACATGCACCTCGGTGCGTGGTGATTTCGTGCGAGTTTGAAAATTCCATTACCACACGGTTCTGATATACGCCACTGCTCCTTTAAAACTGTCTTTCTTTCAGACGTTGGCGCTGCTGATACAGCCGACAACACCTGACGTCTGCGCACCTGGAGAGGCCTACAAGACGGTGGTCGAGCGAGCTGCACCAGTGCCCGCCTGGCAACACGTGAAAATGACGTCATATGTCAACGCTCATTCCCCATTTCAGGGATGGGATTACAAGATGTTTTTTCTCGTTTATGTCGGAGCGCTAGCTGGGATGCCCCTCACACTTCACGGTGCGACAAGCGGATTTCACCATCGCAATCGTAATCTTTGTTGTGAATTTCAGAGAATGCAAACACTTGCAACAACCACAAACACCCCACACTCGCATTCACGTCTCTTCATAGCTCTAGACTATGCGGTCAACTCGACCAGCGCACAAAAAGAATGCGAACGGCAGGCACACATGTCGCGCCAGTACACAAGCAAGGTATGTTATCGCGAAAGTATATATATATATATATATATATATATATATAGACCTGACGGACGACTTGTTCGAACGTGTCATATCTTCGCAAATACTGTCGGGTGGAATGATGAACTGCGTGATGAGCATGGCACAAGGACAGCCGCCGACAAGGGTTGTGGAAGCGTATGCCAAGCATATGGCAGGCATGCTCCAGGAGGCCGAGAAGCTTGGCGCAACGTATGAAGGATCACGTGAGTGCCTTAAAACTGAAGAATCACAATGTCTTATGCACTCTTAAGGAATGAGACTCAGCCTCTTTTGGCTCACGGTGCGTGAGAGAGTACAGACCTCGCCATCGTTCAAAAGCATCAATGCGGTAAATGACTAGTATGATCAAAGAAGAAAAAAGGGAAATCAAAGTGCATTGCAGGCGCACCGGAACACGGTCTCTGACGTGCTCCATGTTCCGCCAGCGCTGACTCAGATGCCATAGGACAAGCTCAAGTGAACGAATGAATGAACAAGTACTTTGTACACTGTGCATTTCACTGTAATAAAATACTTGTACTGCATTTACAACTCAACGCAAAATGATAGATATAGTCGCCGCCTGAAGAATAGTTTCTGTTATTGACAGCCGGGGTCAGATGGCGAAACTCAGTCGCGAGCGAGAGAGGTCAGACAGCGCGGGAAAGGCTTGAGTGTGGCGCGGCCTCTTTGATTCGCATGTCGGCTTCTTTTATCGATATTATCGTTTGAATGCGCGCGCTTGGGTCTCCTCACGACAAGAAAGTAGATCAAATGCGACTAGAGGGTAGATCAATTTTCTACAGTGACCCAGCGAACTATCTCCCTGAATAATATATTAAGCATGATGATAGATAAAATGATAGACGGTCGGAGTCAACATTTGATTTGCGACGGGTTTCCATTGTTTAGGCCCGCCACTAAAATCATTCGGAGAATCGCCGTTAGGCGTGGTTCCGACTGGACGCATCATCCTGGCGAGTGTCACCCACTCACGAAACACCGCAAGTTTGAGAGTTGATTGCGTCTTCGAACACTATCACGCACATCATCATTAGTGTGTTTCGACCAATAAGACATGGAAGGGAGAACGAGCGAAAGAACGAGAGGGCGCAAATAGGAAATAGGAGACAGAGAGAAAGAGAATCAGTCTGCTTCTACAACAGCTCAGTGTTTTGTCAACTGATCTGGTTGGAGTTAACAAATTTGGATAAAAACTATGAATTTTAACTTTTTCGCAGTTTTGCGCCCATGTGTAGCAAACTTTGCTTGTATTTACCGAGTCTAAGACTGCCGCCAATCCTGCTAGGGCAATCAAAGTCACCAAATATGGACACCAACGCTAACAAACCATCAAACCAAGCGGAGCTATGAACATTTAACGTCAATAAATGAGAGCAACATTGTGATCGTGAGATTAGTCACGAGTCCTCGCGAATCATCCGACGATCGTGGGAAACAATTCCGTCCGTAGTTGTAGTCTTTGTGTTCTGCTCAAAAACTCTGCAGACATACATAGATACATATCTGTGAAATCACATTCTCGCATCACCCCATTATCGGGCGCTGCTGTAGTTGTGCCATACGCAGACACAGCTCCAGTAACAAAACGTTTCGTTTCACACGAGTAGCTGCCGTGTCCTTTTTTGACGAGTCGTTTTGTAATACAGTGTGTCTCGCAACCAACGAGACAGCCAAGGCAAAGATTATGTCGACATAAATAAAGATGGCGTGTATAAAAGATGATGCGCGGAGTGCGGCGGCAGAGTGGAAAGAGTGGGAATGGCGGCGGCGCTCGCTCGAGTGATTGCGCGGGCGGCCTCTTCGGCTGCCACAACTTCGGTTGCTTCGCCTGCCGCGGCTTCGGTTGCTTCGCCTGCCGCGCTGCCCGCCGGCTACGCACTCGTTCCCGACGGCAACCCGCAACTGTGGAAGGAGGTGACCCGGCTGCTCAGAGAGGTACGCTATACACTTGCCACTACAAGACATTGTTCTACGTCAAAATTCGTTACAGATGCCCGGAAAAATGTGGAAATCATCTAAACTTATTTCAATACGCTTGCTATGTGATATACAGTTAGAGCGACTCAATTATGTATGTATCAAAAAGCTGCTTTATGATACAAAAAGGCACTTTCTGGAGGATCTTTCTGAGGATCTTTCGGAGAGTGCGCGGCCGTTCTGAGATCTTTCTGAGGGTCTTTTGCCAGCAGAAGTTGAGTCTGACTTTGCCTTAAAAGAGCATACCACTTTAAATTTCGTGCATAAACTACGACTGTCACGTGGAAGAATATCAAAAATACAACTTTTCATAAATAAATAACTAAGAAAAAGCTAAAAATGAAGGGAACATGTAAAAAACGAGCCGCGAAGTTTTCATTACGTGGTGAGAGATGTTAAAACTTCGCGCAAGTGTATGACCCTTATTGCAGAGCAGCACGTTCAACTGCCACTCGTCTCTCCACCTACTCGAGTATGACGACGCGCATAGGGGAGGCTTCGTTGTCGACGAGAAAGGTGCGCGATCTGCTTATACGTGTCATAGATCTTCTACTGCTTACTGTGTGGTATAGACCATCACTGACATAGATACGTGATATACAAATTACCACTCTCTCTCACTTTAATTTACTCAGTCTGCCTGTTGAGTAGTTATTAATTGTGGGAAGTATACAGTCAGGTCATCTGGTTTACGAAACGGTACGAAGCAAACTCGCATGGTTTGATTGACGAGGGAGGTGTTATAGGTCCTCCACTCGGATTTACTTCATAAGGTAGAAATTAAAAGCCCTACTGTTTAACATATCAAAAAATCAGCTGCCCTCGTTTCGGTTTAGGCAAGTATACGCAGACACAGCTCCAGTAACAAAACGTTTCGTTTCACACGAGTAGCTGCCGTGTCCTTTTTTGACGAGTCGTTTTGTAATACAGTGTGTCTCGCAACCAACGAGACAGCCAAGGCAAAGATTATGTCGACATAAATAAAGATGGCGTGTATAAAAGATGATGCGCGGAGTGCGGCGGCAGAGTGGAAAGAGTGGGAATGGCGGCGGCGCTCGCTCGAGTGATTGCGCGGGCGGCCTCTTCGGCTGCCACAACTTCGGTTGCTTCGCCTGCCGCGGCTTCGGTTGCTTCGCCTGCCGCGCTGCCCGCCGGCTACGCACTCGTTCCCGACGGCAACCCGCAACTGTGGAAGGAGGTGACCCGGCTGCTCAGAGAGGTACGCTATACACTTGCCACTACAAGACATTGTTCTACGTCAAAATTCGTTACAGATGCCCGGAAAAATGTGGAAATCATCTAAACTTATTTCAATACGCTTGCTATGTGATATACAGTTAGAGCGACTCAATTATGTATGTATCAAAAAGCTGCTTTATGATACAAAAAGGCACTTTCTGGAGGATCTTTCTGAGGATCTTTCGGAGAGTGCGCGGCCGTTCTGAGATCTTTCTGAGGGTCTTTTGCCAGCAGAAGTTGAGTCTGACTTTGCCTTAAAAGAGCATACCACTCTAAATTTCGTGCATAAACTACGACTGTCACGTGGAAGAATATCAAAAATACAACTTTTCATAAATAAATAACTAAGAAAAAGCTAAAAATGAAGGGAACATGTAAAAAACGAGCCGCGAAGTTTTCATTACGTGGTGAGAGATGTTAAAACTTCGCGCAAGTGTATGACCCTTATTGCAGAGCAGCACGTTCAACTGCCACTCGTCTCTCCACCTACTCGAGTATGACGACGCGCATAGGGGAGGCTTCGTTGTCGACGAGAAAGGTGCGCGATCTGCTTATACGTGTCATAGATCTTCTACTGCTTACTGTGTGGTATAGACCATCACTGACATAGATACGTGATATACAAATTACCACTCTCTCTCACTTTAATTTACTCAGTCTGCCTGTTGAGTAGTTATTAATTGTGGGAAGTATACAGTCAGGTCATCTGGTTTACGAAACGGTACGAAGCAAACTCGCATGGTTTGATTGACGAGGGAGGTGTTATAGGTCCTCCACTCGGATTTACTTCATAAGGTAGAAATTAAAAGCCCTACTGTTTAACATATCAAAAAATCAGCTGCCCTCGTTTCGGTTTAGGCAAGTATACGCAGACACAGCTCCAGTAACAAAACGTTTCGTTTCACACGAGTAGCTGCCGTGTCCTTTTTTGACGAGTCGTTTTGTAATACAGTGTGTCTCGCAACCAACGAGACAGCCAAGGCAAAGATTATGTCGACATAAATAAAGATGGCGTGTATAAAAGATGATGCGCGGAGTGCGGCGGCAGAGTGGAAAGAGTGGGAATGGCGGCGGCGCTCGCTCGAGTGATTGCGCGGGCGGCCTCTTCGGCTGCCACAACTTCGGTTGCTTCGCCTGCCGCGGCTTCGGTTGCTTCGCCTGCCGCGCTGCCCGCCGGCTACGCACTCGTTCCCGACGGCAACCCGCAACTGTGGAAGGAGGTGACCCGGCTGCTCAGAGAGGTACGCTATACACTTGCCACTACAAGACATTGTTCTACGTCAAAATTCGTTACAGATGCCCGGAAAAATGTGGAAATCATCTAAACTTATTTCAATACGCTTGCTATGTGATATACAGTTAGAGCGACTCAATTATGTATGTATCAAAAAGCTGCTTTATGATACAAAAAGGCACTTTCTGGAGGATCTTTCTGAGGATCTTTCGGAGAGTGCGCGGCCGTTCTGAGATCTTTCTGAGGGTCTTTTGCCAGCAGAAGTTGAGTCTGACTTTGCCTTAAAAGAGCATACCACTCTAAATTTCGTGCATAAACTACGACTGTCACGTGGAAGAATATCAAAAATACAACTTTTCATAAATAAATAACTAAGAAAAAGCTAAAAATGAAGGGAACATGTAAAAAACGAGCCGCGAAGTTTTCATTACGTGGTGAGAGATGTTAAAACTTCGCGCAAGTGTATGACCCTTATTGCAGAGCAGCACGTTCAACTGCCACTCGTCTCTCCACCTACTCGAGTATGACGACGCGCATAGGGGAGGCTTCGTTGTCGACGAGAAAGGTGCGCGATCTGCTTATACGTGTCATAGATCTTCTACTGCTTACTGTGTGGTATAGACCATCACTGACATAGATACGTGATATACAAATTACCACTCTCTCTCACTTTAATTTACTCAGTCTGCCTGTTGAGTAGTTATTAATTGTGGGAAGTATACAGTCAGGTCATCTGGTTTACGAAACGGTACGAAGCAAACTCGCATGGTTTGATTGACGAGGGAGGTGTTATAGGTCCTCCACTCGGATTTACTTCATAAGGTAGAAATTAAAAGCCCTACTGTTTAACATATCAAAAAATCAGCTGCCCTCGTTTCGGTTTAGGCAAGTCCAGACACTCGCTGGAGGCAGTCATCGACGTTTTTGACCATAACTCGGCTCTAAATCGATGAAATCTCATATTTCAAAGTTTTTATGAAAGCTATAGTCTTCTATAACTATTAGGGACCCACTCCGATAAGAATAGTGCAACATACGTATGACAAAATACAGTAATCTGGTATTAACTTCAAACGAAGATTACGGTACTTTAATGGACACGAGGGCAGCTGAATTTTTGATATGTTGTTAAAGGAACAGTGGCGACCTATTTTTGACTCGGAGTATTATTAAAAATCATATTCATATTAACCTAACACATTTGCAATTTTTGCGAAAGAACGACGATTCTGCGTTGCTTTCAAATGTTGCAACTCGCAGTTGCAGCATTTTAATTCAAACTCAAAATTGGTCTCGCCACGACTTCCATTCTGTTGAACGCTTCAATAATGCAGAAATTGCGAGAGAAGACATAAACCCAGATGAAGAAAGCTCGCTAACTTGCTGTGTGGTTCAATGCGTGTATGCGCCGTTATGGCGCAGACCTCGCCGGTTCGAGTCCTGTCTACGGCAAATGTTTTGCGTGAGTGGCAATACGCGTTTAAAAGAGCTAGTTGCAGAATTAAGTCGCCGCTGTGCCTTTAAAGGAAGTGTACACTCTGAATTACGAAGGTGAGTTAGCACCGGGATGTGAAAATATGTTAAAAACGACTCAGTTTTGTCAATACAACTATTTGCTGAAAATGTCTGCAAGTTGGTGAAAATTGAGCGCAAAATGTATCAAAATGCAGAAATTGGTGCCAATTGGTGCCAATTTTCAATGTTCAACAGAAATTTTCATCGACTTATACGTATCTCCGACACATAGTTGCATTGACAAAAGTACATCATTTTCAACATATTTTCACATCCCGGTGCTAACTCAACTTCGAAATTCAGAGTGTACACTCCCTTTAAGGAGATCAAGAGCTTTCGAATGGTGCCTTCAGATTGTAAATCCGAGTGGAGGACCTATAACACCTCCCTCGTGAGTATACATTGTGGCTAACCGAAACCGTTTGATATCGCTCCTTGCAAATTGTAGTGGATCCATCCTATAGCACGACAAATACATTTAAATTTAATGACATCTGCTATACATATCTGCTAACATCCACCTCCACATCTGCTATTGGGATGTGTTGGTGTGATGCCGGTGTGTGGATGTGTGCTGCGATGTAATGCTGCATTCGCTTGAATTAAGTGTATTTGTCCTTTACAGACGGCTCGTTCGCCTCTGCGTTGGTGTGGAATGAGACCGGGGCGCAGTGCAGCGGCGGTTTCTATGTGGTCAGCGAGAAGGTGCGTGTTTTGTTCTCTGGGTATATTTGTTGCTGTGGTTTGTTGTCGTGACAGCCTGATGCCGACATGCAACAAGATAGCAGGATGATATCGCATCAGCTAGCCTATTCAATCAATCAATCATGTATCCATAATGACGACACCTGACCTATAATAACTTGACGACAAGGGCTAAGCGTTGAGAGAAACACTGTGGGTTAGCAACGGGATACGGGAATGTGAAAGTTGAATGCGCAGATTTTGCATTATTCCAACGCAGTCGCACAATGAGTGAGATCTTTCTATCCCTTTAGGCTCGCGGCCGGGGCTTGGGCCAGGTGGTGGTGGAGGTTCTGAAGGAGCGCATGCGGGCATTCGTCAACCAGCATCCGGAGAGGAACCTAATCACCCGCGCCGGTGGGTGGGCGTACGACAGCTACTAACTTGATTACTTGAGCTGTCCGATTCGCTCAATATAAAGATCCCATCTTCCTCTGATGAGTATATTACACGTATACACGTACATACTATAGTTTTGCTTAGGGCGCAATGTAGTTCATGATTAAAAAAGCGTTAATCTTTTAGAGCACTTTGTCGATTTACTGTGTCAGTTGATCTGATACGTTAAGTGTCGCTTTAATCAGCATCATGTTCGCGTTTCTAAAAAAAAACGTTTGAACGGTTTGATTCTATTCCCTTGACGTTCTCAGTGCCCGAAATCTCCGCGTACTACCAGCGTCAGTTCCCGGGGGTGATCGGCAGGCATCGGTTCTACTACAAGCTCACGCTGGAGCAGGTCAGCACTTTCACTCTCCCTCTATCTCTTCAGCGTGTTTCCGTCTGATATGAGGCGATGTCGTTTTTAATAAATATATATGTCTGCGAGTTTGCCATCGTCTTTGAGGATTCATCTCCAGTCTCAATGCCGTTGATGTAGAGAGTAGCAGATCGAATACCAGTCCGGCTAGAGTCCTCCGCCGCACAGCATTGTTCAGGGATCGGGGGAATAACAGGGAAAGGCACGCGATCGCGCGCTGGCAGAGAAATGAGAGGAATGATATATATATATATATATATATATATATATATATATATATATATATATATATATATATATATATATATATATATATATATATATATATATATATATATTTAGCTGGAGTCCGTGTTCACTACTCCGCTCGTCAACAATGATGTGCGGATGGTGAGCGAACTGTCAGCGGAGGTGCGCGTTTACTTCTCTCTCCTCTCTGCCCTCTCTGTCTCTCTCTACCCTCTCTCTGAATCTGCCCTTTCTCTCCTCTCTCTCTCTCCCCTCTCTCTCTCTCTCTCTCTCTCTCTCTCTCTCCCCCCTCTCTCTCTCTCTCTCACCCCCTCCCTTTCCAGGCCTTCTCCTCTCTTCTCTCCTTCGACCGATCAGTGAACGGCCTGGACCGCTCGTCCTTCCTTCACAAACACTGGGCGATGAGCTGCACTGAGGTGAGCACGTGATGCGTTGTGTTTTCGTAACGTAGCGTCGTTCAGGGAGCCGTTCTGTTCAATAGCCGAGGTGAGATCACCGCGCATGCCGGGATCAGCACCGCCGGAAAGCCAGGTGACGAGAGTGGATGTATAGCCTGCACACGAGAGATTGTTCACGGTCACTGCACCGCATTTATGATCACGCTCAATCTCTTATCCAGGCTCTGCCACGTACAAGCTCGGTCCAGTGTACGCGGACGGAGTCCAGCCAGCGTCGCTGGTCCTCAAACCACTCATCCGGAAGATGCGCGAGGCGCATCCAGGACAGACCGTCAACGTCATCCTAGCAACAGTCACTGAGACGGCGGTGAGAAACGTTCCTTTTGTCTTGAAAGAAGGGAGGGGGGATGAGAAGGAGGGAAGGAGAGTCGTTCGTTTTCAGGGTTTCGACAAGCTGGGCCGTCATCTTCGTCAGTTCGGCCCGCCCATTCTGTCTATCACTATTCATCTGCGCTCTCTCCCCGAGAAGGCAGACACGCAGAGGGTGATGATTCCTCACGACAACTCCGCTTATCATGATTTGTAATCAGCATATATCGTTTTCGTTTGTGTCATTATTACTCACTCAGCCAACTATGTTGAATTATTTGATAGATACTCGAATAAATTTGTTTGAACTTCTGTCATATTTCGGAACTTCTTACCGTCTAACAGTCCAACATTCTTCTCTTGATTATTAAGTAATTTACTCTTTCGCACATTCCAAGAGTCTATTAAAGGAACAGAGGCGACTTTCCTTCACCCGTTGCAACAAAATTTTCAAATTTGCAAATTTTCCAAGAGTTTTCAAAGCTCCGCCATCTCGCCATACCGTAACTGTCTTTTCATTAAAATATGAGCCGTTTTTATATTCAAAGTTACACTCAAACACATAGTTTTACCAAACATACTATAACAAGTATCAACAAGACTTTCACGACCACTTTCCAAATACGTTTTATGAAATCAATACCAATCGATACAATCAATAACACGCGATAGAGTAATAAAGCAAATTTGGATCAGGTGGTTTCGACTCCTAGCATCTTACCCCTTGAGCCTTCCATCAACCCGGAGTCTCAACAGAGATGAAGTTTATGGAAAAGTTTTCGTAAATAGTTTTCGGGGTTTGGGGAATAATGTACAATAACAAATATTTCAATATATGTGAATAAATGATCAGAAATGGGGGTGACGAAAACAAATTGTGAGGGTAGAGAGGGAGCGGCAGACTGCGATCAGTGCACACTCTAGAATGGAAGGCAAGTGTCCGAGGTGTTGATAAGACGTGCGCGCAGATCATTCGAGAATGAGTGAGAAAGTCGAGAGACAGTGAGAGAGTGCGATGGGTAGATCGTTTGGGTAGATCGAAATTATTACTCAAACACTTTTTCACAGAATTTTGAGAAATCACGTTTTGAAAGCATATTATATTTACTTTTTAACAACACTATTCGATAGTATCGATGTTACTATGCGTACTTTCACGCTATTATTCGAGTGTTTTTTCAACGTATTTTGAAATCTTCATATTTCGGACAGCAACGGAATAATCTCAATAATTTTTCATGTAAACAGTTATATGATACGTTCAAAGATATATTACTATTGACGTGCGGTAAACGAACCACATAAAAATTGTAATCGTCAGTTTTGTTATACAGCTGTGTAGTAAATTTGTTATTTTCTAAATGACTAAATGTATGTCCAAATTCAAAAATGCAGTGTTGTTTGTATCAGAATTGATCAGAATTGGTTAAAATATTTGGTCAGAATGGTTTATATCAGAATTCCAAAGTGAGTGAGCTGTGGTAAATATAGTGTTTTAATTTATGAATCACATCATTTTCTTGGTAAATTACTAGAATATCGTCCATATATCTGAAACAATTTATCTTTTTGTGACTAAGGTATTCAATATTTTGTTTACAAAATTTATATTCCATAAAACTTAGTGTTAGAGTGTTATCCCGATTTGTTAACTCCAATCAGATCAGTTGACAAAACACTGAGCTGTTGTAGAAGCAGACTGATTCTCTTTCTCTCTGTCTCCTACTCCTATTCTATCTGCGCCCTCTCATTCTTTCGCTCGTTCTCCCTTCCATGTCGTATTGGTCGAAACACACTAGTGATGATGTGGAGCGGTGAGGTGAAACCAAGAGGCATATGAGTACTCTGTTCGGTTTTAACTTTTGACTTGTTCACAGTATTGCGCCCATGTGTAGCAAACTTTGTTTGTATCTACCGAGTCTAAGACTGCCGCCAATCCTGCTAGGGCAACCAAAGTCACCAAATATGGAGAACAACACTAACAAACCATCAAACCAAGCGGAGCTCTTAACATTTAACGTCAATAAATGCGAGCAACATTGTGATCGTGAGATTAGTCACGAGTCGGCGCGAATCATCCGACGATCGTGGGAAACAATTCCGTCCGTAGCTGTAGTCTTTGTGTTCTGCTCAAAAACTCTACAGACATATCTGTGAGTCTGAGATAAGAACGTATACAACGTTATGTGAAAATTTACAAAACAATTAAATTAATAGCCGAGGTGGCTCACATTCAGTCGGTCTTGGATCTTGGTTTCGAAATGTACCTGTGACTTGAACTATGAAGTTCATTTTTGTTATGAGTGTCAACCAAAATCGAGTTGCAAATTTTCTTGTATTGAACTTCTTTATGACCACTTGATCTCACTTTATCGCGTTACCAGTTATCAGTCAAATATATTTCTTTCTAGCATGAGCCGGAACAATTTCTTTTTGGACACATCAAAAATTGCACATTCTCATGACTATAAACTATAACTATAACAGGGATACAATCAGAAAATCAGAACGTTGACAAGTGCAACAGTGCAACAGTCCAGTTTCATGGGACTATGCTTTCAAAAGTAGAACACTATATAACAGGTGAAAGTGCTCGAGTGTCTTGCGTGTGTTGTCTAATAGTTCCGAAATACGTAT
Organism: Rhabditoides inermis; assembly: GCA_963966185.1. NCBI lineage: Eukaryota > Metazoa > Nematoda > Chromadorea > Rhabditida > Rhabditidae > Rhabditoides > Rhabditoides inermis. The sequence goes on along the minus strand of CAWZYM010000105.1, from coordinate 602,684 downwards.
GTGATCCGGATAATATCAAACTATTTTATTATCAGTATTTAATGGATGAGACTAAATACTTAAAGGTACAGTGGCGCATTATTTGACCCTCAGTACTATTCTGGACCCATGGAAATGCAAGACTAACAAAAAAAGAACGATACAAGCGTGTTACCGCGTTACCAAGGCCATTACCAAAGCATGT
>CAWZYM010000105.1:592500-597500 GCA_963966185.1 Rhabditoides inermis | reverse complement strand
GGACATTTTTTTTTACAAAAGAGGAATGTTTTTTTTCCGAATATGCGTGGGTGAGATTTGGACAACGTGACAATGTATCTGGCTGTTTTCAGTGCGTAAGAATTGTGCAAAAGTGTGGATCGGGTGGCTTTTATAAGCAATGCAAAAGATTCGTGGTGTCCACGGGATCGTTTGATTCAAAATATGGATAAAAAGCGGGTAGAAATGAGACCCTTGTACATCTTGTGAGCCAGTAACAAGTCACCACGCGCACGTCTCTTTTGTAGGCTGACCAGCCCTAGTGTTTTGAGTCGGGAAGAGTAATCAAGCATAGACTGTGGGTATGACTCGCTAGGGAAAACTCGATAAAACTATGCGGGTGAAATAGCGTTGTACTCGTTCCAGTGCGCGAATGTCTTTCAACAAGTGAGGGTTCCACACAGGACTACATAGCAAATTCCAAAATTGGCAAGACATAAGTTGTATACATCGAGAGAAGTATGCGCTGGTCATCAGTAGTGATAGACCGCAATAGTAGACGGGCAGTTCATTTTATTTCCGTCTATTAATCCAAATCGTGACTTCACACTTTTGCTCACTACAACTTTCTAGGTTAATTGTTTTTGATTCCTATCATTTCTAAACATTCTCTAATATCATTTGGAAGATAATTGATAAGTTGAAATTTTTTATGACTGTTTTATGGCTGTCGACACAATGAGTTTTGTGTTATGTGCGAGTGCGTCTAGAGGCAGAGGATCATTGCAATAATGGGCTTCATCCTTTCTCTTGCTCCCTGATTACGTCTTTCTCTAAGAGAGGAGGACTATGAAATTTACAGTGATTTTCACTGTTCAATAATGATGTATTGACTAGTCAGCGTGAAGCTGCCCGATTTCTCGAGAGAACTTGGGGCATTTGTGGCAGTCAACAGGTTTCCATTGTACACGGCTTGTTTGGGGCTTGTTTGGGGCTTGCTTGGACCACCCCGAGCGGTAGTTCGAAGTGAACATGCATCTAAGAAGACGCTTTACCATTCAAACATTGAACATGACATGACCGGCGACCACGCGCCGCAAATCCGGAAGGCGAACTGATCATTTACTATGAATAGATCACGCTGCGCTTAGTTCTAATCATATCCCCTGAGCCATCTTCGGATAACGACCATGTTCGAATACTCACTTACCGATAAGGGGGGAGGGGGGGGGGCGAGCTGAACGAACTGATATGTATATATAAGCGCGTGGTATCGCCGAATTCTCTATTTATGCCTCCTCATCCCCACAGTAACTTCGTCACCCTAATGAAATTCAGTTTCAAACTGATTTCTTTTTTCTTGCAAGAATATACTGAACCGTGTATTATTACACGATTTTTATTAGAATTTTTGCCAGCGGTGAGCTATCAACTTCTTTTAAAAGGCGAACTGTTGGTTTCAGATATATGAGATATGCTCTACATGTTGGTCATGTATGCGATCGCGTCAAGGTGGCAGTGCAGACGAGATCGCATCGAGCCGCGCCTCGAACACTACGTGCGTACGTGGCGCGCACGTGGAGAACGAGGAGCACGAACGTGGCCAGCTGATGAGTGTAGTATCGATGGCCCCACAGTAGACAGGAGATTCGTACAATCGTCGACGCACCGGAAGTGTTTCTTTGTATACAAAAACCGGTTTTTTTTCGTTTTTTTTTCTTTATCCCCTCTTCATTAAAGTAGTTCTGCCTCGTAAGTTTCGCAACTTCATCCTTGGTGTGAGAAAATGGTTGTCGAATAAAAACTTCAAAACCCAAGTCTGCCCCATTTTTTGAATGTATGAATATTGAATGATACGGTAAAATCTCTCTCGCTCTCGCTCTTCCTCTCTCTCGCTCTCTCTCTTCCTCTCTCTCTCTCTCTCTCTCTCTCTCTCTCTCTCGCTCGCTCGCTCTCTCTCTCTCTCTCTCTCTCTCTCTCTCTCTCTCTCGCTCTCTCTCTCTCTCTCTCTCTCTTTCTCTTCTCTCTATTGTACCGTGTTAGTGAGTGTGTGTTGCACACAAGGCAGGATTATAGAGTCAGACACTTGCAATATGGCTAGATACCGCCATTTCTAGCATCTAATCCGCCTATCGCGTCTAATCACTGCCATGGAATGTTTGATCAATAATAAGTGTTTGATCTCAGATACATTTCATAGGAAACGTGTCGGTGATGTAAACGGATTTATCATTTATCAAACAAAGACGAGGACTCGTACTGAAACCAAAAGCGAATAATGTTAGTGGATCGGACCGCCCCCCCCCCTTGCACTTGAATCGCTTTTGTTTAGCCGGGCGTCTTGAATTACTCTCGCTTGTATGTACTGATTTACCCGCGCGCTAGACTGTCTTTAAAGGGAGTGTACACTCTGAATTCAAAGTTGAGTTAGCACCGGGATGTGAAAATATGATGCAAACAATGCAGTTTCGTCAATACAACTATTTGCTGAAAATGACTGCAAGTCGATAAAAATTGAGCGCAAAATGTGTTAAAATACAGAAATTGGTGCCAATTGGTGCCAATTTGCAATGTTCAACTGAACTTTTCACTGACTTATAGGTATCTCCGACACATAGTTATTTTGACAAAAGTGCATCATTTGCAGCATATTTTCACATTCCGGTGCTAACTCAACATTGAAATTCAGAGTGTACACACCCTTTAAACGACTTTTTTTCCCTTTTGGCACATGTCTCAATCGAAATCATTTCGGTTCCTTTTCTCAGTTGAGACAATCAGTACAAGCCATGTACTTTTAGTTGGAAGTACTTTTCAAAGATAATTAAATCATAGAGTAAGAAGACAAAATTCGCTCGCCACTCTCTTGGTGCAGCTCAATTTACTGTGCACAATCTACATAGTTCCATATCATTCTAACTTTTTTGAGTTACACTGCTACACATAGCTACAGTACTTTACATAACAAATACTGAACTTGAAATTTTAGAAAATTTGAGTATGTTGAACTACGCTCCCAATAGCCAATAGTCCCTACAGCACGATTAACATGACTCATCAGTTTTTTTACTAGATTCAAACCGGAGATTCAATTCAATTCAATTTATCGATGCTTGAGATTTTTCATTTCGACGAGTACAAACATCTAAGTTCTAAGTTTGAAGTAATGCTTTGCATTATGATGCCATAAAGGAAAGCATCAAAAACTTTTTGACACAGAACATCACTTCTCATGTTCATCAGACCTAGGGGTTCTTAGGACCTTAGGCCCTTATTGGTTAGGTCGACGGTTGTATAACTTGAGTCGTTGTTTGTTAAACAAACTTTGTAGATGCGTTTATTTGCGTTTATTTCGCAGTCGTGTGAAATGGAGTGTTTATGGGCGAGCGCAGGCGGCGTCGGCACCAGCGTGGCACACGTTGCACACCGTAGACCAGGCGTTCAGACTGTAAGAACTCTCTCTCTCTCTCCCTCTCTCCCTCTCTATCTCTCTCTCTCTCCATCTCTCTTTCCCTCTCTCTCTCTCTCTCACCTTCCCTGTCCCGGGCCGCAGTCGGGCTGGTTGCAGGCGGCTCCCTTCCAGGCTCCCACGCGCTCGCAACCTGGAAGGGAGCCGCCTGCAACCAGCCCGACTGCGGCCCGGGACAGGGAAGGTGAGAGAGAGAGAGGGAAAGAGAGAGGGAGAGAGAGAGAGATAGAGAGAGACGATCCATGCTGGCAAGCTTAAAAAGAGGATTCCTCTCTCTCCCTCCCTCCCCTCCTCTCTCTCTCCCTCCCTCTCTCTCTCTCTCTCTCTCTCTCTCTCACCGATGGCGGCAGTGGCGGTGACGGGAAGAGCACGCGAGTAGACGGTTTCAGTCGGCTTCGACGCGTCGTGGATTTGCATCTGAATTCTCTCTCTCCGTCTCTCTTTCTCTCCGTCTCTCTTTCTCTCTGTCTAACAGCGTGCATCAACGTGGCTTTGGACCAGAAAGGTTGACGTATAGATTGATTATCGATTGATTTTTGTATGGTTTTTCTTACAGGTTGGAGGGTTTAGGTTTAGATAAGAGTATTTAGCGTTGATGAGTTGCGCAAACACATTTTTACTGTATCGCGAATATTTTTCACGAGGACGCTTTTGCTGATTTCGTAAATACTATCGTTGTTTGTCTTCTTTCTGAAAATAATGTTCTCCGTTTTCACTAATTTGTAGGTCGACATTTTCTCGTACGACATGATCCTCGTGCCCGTTCACCTCCAGCGGCACTGGTGCATGGTGGTGGGTATCGATTTATTGCCCGTTTGGATTTTTAAAATGATTTATCGATTGATGTGAATATAATGAATGCGAATATATAACATAGCGCTATTATAGGTTATTGATTTTGGCGAGAAGACGATTGACTACTTGACTCGTTAGGAGGGAAGAATGAAAGTAGGGACGGGCACGTGTTTCACAAAAGTCATCACTGAGAGTCGGGAACAACACTATTAAATAGAGCACCTCGAAAAAATAAGAAAATATTAACACACAAAATGACGAAAATCACTATGAAAAGAGATATAAATTAATTTAGAAGACTTTCTGTGACCAGGAATTTGCATGGAGACGCGTAACGCGAGAGTATCCCGCCGATCTGGTCGCGGCGGGACCATTTTTATGAGAAAGTGCCATAGGCGATCTCTCGCGTCTGTGTTCTCTCCTCTCTCTCTACACAAACAGAACCCCGCTCTGACATGGTGCAATAGAGTGTGATGCGCGCATGACAAAAAGTAGTCTTGGGAAGTATAGGGTTGAAATAGCGGGGATAAGAGTTATTTGGTTTTATAATATATGATGTAAATTATAGGAATGAAATGGAACAAATACGGCCAAATCGATATGTGATCGATATCAAGCGATAATCAGATGGGTATGTGGTGGGTGGAGTGTGATGCGCGCATGACAAAAAGTAGTCTTGGGAAGTATAGGGTTGAAATAGCGGGGATAAGAGTTATTTGGTTTTATAATATATGATGTAAATTATAGGAATGAAATGGAACAAATACGGCCAAATCGA
>CAWZYM010000105.1:537500-587500 GCA_963966185.1 Rhabditoides inermis | reverse complement strand
ATTGAATGCGAATGTGACATGTTGGATGTGGTTTGGGATACGTTTCAATGGTGCGTTTGAATACGTTTTGATAATGAGCGATACGTTTCAGATGTACCGCGTGCTGCACGAGTACTCGTCGGCCGAGGCGAAGTTCCTGTCGCTCAAGCAGGGAGAACTGGTGATGCTAGTGGACACGCAAGGAGAGGAGAGAGGGAGAGGGAGGGAGAGGGAGGGAGGGGGAGGGAGTGAGGGAGGAGAGGAGGGAGGGAGAGAGAGGGACTTATTTGACGATTCTCTTTCAGATGGGCTACTTTCCGAAGGCGTACGTGGAGCCGTTGACGCCGTCGTCGCCTGCTGGCTCGCCGATCCGAACAGCTGATGTCGTGTGATGATCAGCTGATTGATCAGCTGATTCCCGCCCCGATCTCTCCACCTCTTTCTGCTCTCTCTCATCTTCCCGCCTCGTTTCTCCACGTTGGTCACTTTAATACCGGTACTCGATCACTCCAAATATGGACCTATCGATTGGCTATTGATTGATTGATTGATTGACTCGCTTATTCCGCCTCTCTAGACGCGCCTTTCCTTCATCCATCTTTCACTCACTCTCAGTGTGCATTCCCCCCGTTATTCCGTGTTCGCTTCCGGATATCAGATTCTGATCTGAGTGTGTATTGTGTATTGTTGATAGAGATACATGGCTAGTAGATTTCGACCCCCCGCCTTTCTCCTCCCATTTCGTCACTGTGACTCGGATTTGCTTGTGAATAGCCTCAGCTCTGTGACACATCAGTTGTTGGTTTCGTTGTTTTGTTTTGGCCAAATTTCTATTTCCCTTACTAATAAGAGAGTGCTGCACGCAGTCGAGCATATAGGGCAATTCGATTGACTTCCACCACTAATAAAGGATATTTCGATTATTGTTACGTCTGTTTTGGGTTGCTCAGAGAGAAAGGTTCGCGGCCTTTAGAGATATCTAGATTATTGATTTATCGATTAGTATTATGGGTTTGATTAGAAGACATGAAGACGAAGGAGCAGATCGAGACGTCGTTTGTGGAGAGCGGCGAGCGGGAGCGCGTCAAGGTGGGCGTGGCCAGAAGAGGCGGGGCTTATGTGATAAGTGTAGGAGTTGTTGGCGGAGAAGCTGCGCGAAAACGGATGGCAGGACCAGGTGAAGCGCATGTGTCGCGACGCGATCCGCGAGAAGGTGGGCGGAGACTGGAGGGGCGGGGCTTACGTGGCTGGGTTTAGGGAATCGAAAACGTGACGCTAGAGGATCTGTTCACTGAGATGAAGGGTCCGGCGAGGCGAGCCGTTAGTGAGGACGTCAAGGTGAGGAGAGGGACAGAGAGAGGGAGGGAGAGAGAGGGAAGGGAAGAGAGAGAAAGAGAAAAGAGAGAGAGAAAATTCCCCTGCGTTCAGAAGATGCTTCTCAAGGTGGTTCGCGATTTTGTCGCCAAGGAGACGGGAATCAGCGACCTGTGAGCAGTATTGATTGATCGACTTATCGATTTGTTGTTGTTTCTATGATCCTCCCCTCTCATGACTGGTTATGTGTATTTCGTGACTCGATGTTATTATTGGCTATAGTACAATTGTTGTGGATTGTGTGTATTTAATAAAAAAGTGAATAGTTTTATTGATGACAAAGGGAGGAGGAATAAGGATTTTTTGGTTTACCGTAGCACCCGACCAGCGCGGCAGCGGCGTCCTCGACAGCAAATCTTCAATCTCCTTTCTAAAGTTCCCGCCATTTCTCCAGTTCAAATATCCCCTTACCATTCGCGCGCCATGGCTGACTGCACTGCAAGCAGCACAATTAGAGAGGGCGCGCCAGCGCCCTCTCGTTTGTACTGGATGTCCCCGCGCGCTAGAATGCTCAAAAACGACTTTTCCCGGATGAAGCACTTTTCCTCATTTTGAAGTGATTTCCACTGTTACATTGCATTCACATCTCTATTCGATAGAGTTATAGAAAGTTGTATTGAGTTTGATTGAATTTGAAGCGAGATACGGAGAGTCCGCATTCGAGTGCGGATTGAGATTGGTGTCGGGCGGGCGGGCGGGCGGCGGGCGGGCGTCGGACAATCGCTTTCGCCCCGCCCCCTCTGTGTGTGAGTGAGAGAGAGAGGCGAATAGCGGGTGCGCGTCGGTATCCTCGCAGCGAATCGCGAACGTGTATGAAAATATAATTTTGTGAAACAAAACTTAAGAAAAGGACAGATATTATCTTTCAAAAGTACTTCCAAGTAAAAGTAGTTGGTTTGTACTGTTGTCTCAGTTGAGCAAAAGGACTGACATGTTTTCAATGGAGACATGTGCAAACAGGCTCTCAGCATTATTCGACGTGTTATGTTACAACAGAAGTTGTGTTTTTAGATAATAACTGCATAACTTTGTAAACGCGTTCATTATAATATGGCCGCTTTGCACTGGTATGAGAGAGAGAGCCTGTTGGCACATGTCTCCATTGAAAACATGTCAGTCCTTTTGCTCAACTGAGACAACAGTACAAACCAACTACTTTTACTTGGAAGTACTTTTGAAAGATAATTTGGACTGTACTGAAGCGATCAGTGATCGATGCACATGATGCAAATCCCATAAAGTATGTGCGGCAGTCTATGTAACGTGCTTGCGCAAAAATTCTGGAGAATTAGAGAGGACTTTTTATTTCTTCCAATTCGTCTTCGATCGGACCGGAAGTCGAATTGGTTGATGAAAACGAAACTGAGAGGGAGGGAGGGAGGGAGGGAGAGAGAGAGAGATACTCCCTTCATCCGTCACGGGAAGTGGCTGAGCGCCCTCTCATCTGTGTCTTTGTGTGTTTGTGATCGTTGCAAAATGGTTTATACCATGGTTCGGTACACAGGAAACCGAGAGAGAAAAAATAGTCCTGATGCTCTATAAATTGTCGTGTAAATAATGTCTGCAATCCGGGGTCTGGATCGCCGAGCTGCCGAGGAGACAGCAGAAGAGTGAGTTCTCTCTCTCTCTCTCTCTCTCTCTCTCTCTCTCTCTCTCTCTTTTCACTCTCTCTCTCCCTCTCTCTCTCCCTCTCTCTCTCTCTCTCTTTTTCTCTCTCTCTTTTTCACTCTCTCTCTCTCTCTCCCTCTCTCTCTCCCTCTCTATTTCTCTCTCTCTCTCCCTCTCTATTTCTCTCTCTTTCTCCCTCTCTATTTCTCTCTCTTTCTCCCTCTCTCTTTCTCCCTCTCTCTCTCTCTCTCTCTCTCTTTCTCCCTCTCTCTCTCTCTTTCACTCTCTCTCTCTCCCTCTCTATTTCTCTCCCTCTCTATTTCTCTCTCTCCCTCTCTATTTCTCTTTTTCTCTCTCTCTTTTTCACTCTCTCTCTCTCCCTCTCTCTCTCCCTCTCTATTCCTCTCTCTCTCTCTCCCTCTCTATTTCTCTCTCTTTCTCCCTCTCTATTTCTCTCTCTTTCTCCCTCTCTCTTTCTCCCTCTCTCTCTCTCTCTTTCTCCCTCTTTCTCTCTCTCTTTCACTCTCTCTCTCTCCCTCTCTATTTCTCTCCCTCTCTATTTCTCTCTCTTTCTCCCTTTCTATTTCTCTCTCTTTCTCCCTCTCTCTTTCTCTCTCTCTCTCTCTCTTCTCTCTCTCTTTCTCTCTCTCTTTCTCTCTCTCTCTCTTTCTCTCTTTCTCTCTCTCTTTCTCTCTCTCCCTCTATATTTCTCTCTCTCCCTCTCTATTTCTCTCCCTCCCTCTCTATATCTCTCTCTCTCCCTCTCTATTTATCTCTCTCTCCCTCTCTATTTATCTCTCTCTCTCCCTCTCTATTTATCTCTCTCTCTATCTCTCTCACACCTCCGTCCTGGTCAGCTCCTCCTCTCCAATCTCTGCATCTCCCGCACGGAGAAGGAGCAGCCGAGGCCGATTGTCACTGAGGATACCCCGTAGACATACGAGACTCCAACCCAGTAGCAGGTAACCTCGCCAAGAAGACGCAGCCGTCAGTGTAGATCCCACACATGTTGTCGACATGTACCCCACTCTACCCTACCCTTTACCCCACAGATCGCATCATCCGAAGACATACACTTTTCCTGTTTTCTCTCTTCCTCCATATCCTTTCGCGCAGTTTACTCACATATAGTTTTTGTTTCGAACCACTAGATTCTTATTCTTATCCCATCATTGTAATCCACGTAAGGGTATCCTTCTCTCGCCTCTCTCTCTCTCTCTCTCTCTCTCTCTCTCTCTCTCCCTCTCTCTCCATCACCTCTAGTCTCTAGTTCATGAGCTGCTTGGTGACCAGCTCGTAGGCCATCCTCTGTCTGAAGTATGGCATGTGCTCCTGGTTGAACTCGATGTCCTTCCGCCGCGCCGCACATGCAGCTGAACATACCGCAGTCGCTTCCGTTCATCTGCCGCGGGATGTCCTGCCACACAATCACTATCGATCGATAATCGATTTCGCCACGACTCACATTGCGCATGCTGTACTGCCATCCGGACGAGTCGAATGTCTGCTTCTTCTTGTCCTTCGACTCCTGTTTGAGGTAGTCTCGCAGCGCGTCCTTTCATTCTTCCCTCCTAACGAGTCAAGTAGTCAATCGTCTTCTCGCCAAAATCAATAACCTATAATAGCGCTATGTTATATATTCGCATTCATTATATTCACATCAATCGATAAATCATTTTAAAAATCCAAACGGGCAATAAATCGATACCCACCACCATGCACCAGTGCCGCTGGAGGTGAACGGGCACGAGGATCATGTCGTACGAGAAAATGTCGACCTACAAATTAGTGAAAACGGAGAACATTATTTTCAGAAAGAAGACAAACAACGATAGTATTTACGAAATCAGCAAAAGCGTCCTCGTGAAAAATATTCGCGATACAGTAAAAATGTGTTTGCGCAACTCATCAACGCTAAATACTCTTATCTAAACCTAAACCCTCCAACCTGTAAGAAAAACCATACAAAAATCAATCGATAATCAATCTATACGTCAACCTTTCTGGTCCAAAGCCACGTTGATGCACGCTGTTAGACAGAGAGAAAGAGAGACGGAGAGAAAGAGAGACGGAGAGAGAGAATTCAGATGCAAATCCACGACGCGTCGAAGCCGACTGAAACCGTCTACTCGCGTGCTCTTCCCGTCACCGCCACTGCCGCCATCGGTAAGAGAGAGAGAGAGAGAGAGGGAGAGAGAGAGAGAGGAGGGGAGGGAGGGAGAGAGAGGAATCCTCTTTTTAAGCTTGCCAGCATGGATCGTCTCTCTCTATCTCTCTCTCTCTCCCTCTCTCTTTCCCTCTCTCTCTCTCTCTCACCTTCCCTGTCCCGGGCCGCAGTCGGGCTGGTTGCAGGCGGCTCCCTTCCAGGTTGCGAGCGCGTGGGAGCCTGGAAGGGAGCCGCCTGCAACCAGCCCGACTGCGGCCCGGGACAGGGAAGGTGAGAGAGAGAGAGAGAGGGAAAGAGAGAGGGAGAGAGAGAGATAGAGAGGGAGAGAGGGAGAGAGAGAGAGAGTTCTTACAGTCTGAACGCCTGGTCTACGGTGTGCAACGTGTGCCACGCTGGTGCCGACGCCGCCTGCGCTCGCCCATAAACACTCCATTTCACACGACTGCGAAATAAACGCAAATAAACGCATCTACAAAGTTTGTTTAACAAACAACGACTCAAGTTATACAACCGTCGACCTAACCAATAAGGGCCTAAGGTCCTAAGAACCCCTAGGTCTGATGAACATGAGAAGTGATGTTCTGTGTCAAAAAGTTTTTGATGCTTTCCTTTATGGCATCATAATGCAAAGCATTACTTCAAACTTAGAACTTAGATGTTTGTACTCGTCGAAATGAAAAATCTCAAGCATCGATAAATTGAATTGAATTGAATCTCCGGTTTGAATCTAGTAAAAAAACTGATGAGTCATGTTAATCGTGCTGTAGGGACTATTGGCTATTGGGAGCGTAGTTCAACATACTCAAATTTTCTAAAATTTCAAGTTCAGTATTTGTTATGTAAAGTACTGTAGCTATGTGTAGCAGTGTAACTCAAAAAAGTTAGAATGATATGGAACTATGTAGATTGTGCACAGTAAATTGAGCTGCACCAAGAGAGTGGCGAGCGAATTTTGTCTTCTTACTCTATGATTTAATTATCTTTGAAAAGTACTTCCAACTAAAAGTACATGGCTTGTACTGATTGTCTCAACTGAGAAAAGGAACCGAAATGATTTCGATTGAGACATGTGCCAAAAGGGAAAAAAAGTCGTTTAAAGGGTGTGTACACTCTGAATTTCAATGTTGAGTTAGCACCGGAATGTGAAAATATGCTGCAAATGATGCACTTTTGTCAAAATAACTATGTGTCGGAGATACCTATAAGTCAGTGAAAAGTTCAGTTGAACATTGCAAATTGGCACCAATTGGCACCAATTTCTGTATTTTAACACATTTTGCGCTCAATTTTTATCGACTTGCAGTCATTTTCAGCAAATAGTTGTATTGACGAAACTGCATTGTTTGCATCATATTTTCACATCCCGGTGCTAACTCAACTTTGAATTCAGAGTGTACACTCCCTTTAAAGACAGTCTAGCGCGCGGGTAAATCAGTACATCCAAGCGAGAGTAATTCAAGACGCCCGGCTAAACAAAAGCGATTCAAGTGCAAGGGGGGGGGGGGCGGTCCGATCCACTAACATTATTCGCTTTTGGTTTCAGTACGAGTCCTCGTCTTTGTTTGATAAATGATAAATCCGTTTACATCACCGACACGTTTCCTATGAAATGTATCTGAGATCAAACACTTATTATTGATCAAACATTCCATGGCAGTGATTAGACGCGATAGGCGGATTAGATGCTAGAAATGGCGGTATCTAGCCATATTGCAAGTGTCTGACTCTATAATCCTGCCTTGTGTGCAACACACACTCACTAACACGGTACAATAGAGAGAAGAGAAAGAGAGAGAGAGAGAGAGAGAGAGAGAGAGAGAGAGCGAGAGAGAGAGAGAGAGAGAGAGAGAGCGAGCGAGCGAGAGAGAGAGAGAGAGAGAGAGAGAGAGAGAGAGAGAGGAAGAGAGAGAGCGAGAGAGAGGAAGAGCGAGAGCGAGAGAGATTTTACCGTATCATTCAATATTCATACATTCAAAAAATGGGGCAGACTTGGGTTTTGAAGTTTTTATTCGACAACCATTTTCTCACACCAAGGATGAAGTTGCGAAACTTACGAGGCAGAACTACTTTAATGAAGAGGGGATAAAGAAAAAAAAACGAAAAAAAACCGGTTTTTGTATACAAAGAAACACTTCCGGTGCGTCGACGATTGTACGAATCTCCTGTCTACTGTGGGGCCATCGATACTACACTCATCAGCTGGCCACGTTCGTGCTCCTCGTTCTCCACGTGCGCGCCACGTACGCACGTAGTGTTCGAGGCGCGGCTCGATGCGATCTCGTCTGCACTGCCACCTTGACGCGATCGCATACATGACCAACATGTAGAGCATATCTCATATATCTGAAACCAACAGTTCGCCTTTTAAAAGAAGTTGATAGCTCACCGCTGGCAAAAATTCTAATAAAAATCGTGTAATAATACACGGTTCAGTATATTCTTGCAAGAAAAAAGAAATCAGTTTGAAACTGAATTTCATTAGGGTGACGAAGTTACTGTGGGGATGAGGAGGCATAAATAGAGAATTCGGCGATACCACGCGCTTATATATACATATCAGTTCGTTCAGCTCGCCCCCCCTCCCCCCTTATCGGTAAGTGAGTATTCGAACATGGTCGTTATCCGAAGATGGCTCAGGGGATATGATTAGAACTAAGCGCAGCGTGATCTATTCATAGTAAATGATCAGTTCGCCTTCCGGATTTGCGGCGCGTGGTCGCCGGTCATGTCATGTTCAATGTTTGAATGGTAAAGCGTCTTCTTAGATGCATGTTCACTTCGAACTACCGCTCGGGGTGGTCCAAGCAAGCCCCAAACAAGCCCCAAACAAGCCGTGTACAATGGAAACCTGTTGACTGCCACAAATGCCCCAAGTTCTCTCGAGAAATCGGGCAGCTTCACGCTGACTAGTCAATACATCATTATTGAACAGTGAAAATCACTGTAAATTTCATAGTCCTCCTCTCTTAGAGAAAGACGTAATCAGGGAGCAAGAGAAAGGATGAAGCCCATTATTGCAATGATCCTCTGCCTCTAGACGCACTCGCACATAACACAAAACTCATTGTGTCGACAGCCATAAAACAGTCATAAAAAATTTCAACTTATCAATTATCTTCCAAATGATATTAGAGAATGTTTAGAAATGATAGGAATCAAAAACAATTAACCTAGAAAGTTGTAGTGAGCAAAAGTGTGAAGTCACGATTTGGATTAATAGACGGAAATAAAATGAACTGCCCGTCTACTATTGCGGTCTATCACTACTGATGACCAGCGCATACTTCTCTCGATGTATACAACTTATGTCTTGCCAATTTTGGAATTTGCTATGTAGTCCTGTGTGGAACCCTCACTTGTTGAAAGACATTCGCGCACTGGAACGAGTACAACGCTATTTCACCCGCATAGTTTTATCGAGTTTTCCCTAGCGAGTCATACCCACAGTCTATGCTTGATTACTCTTCCCGACTCAAAACACTAGGGCTGGTCAGCCTACAAAAGAGACGTGCGCGTGGTGACTTGTTACTGGCTCACAAGATGTACAAGGGTCTCATTTCTACCCGCTTTTTATCCATATTTTGAATCAAACGATCCCGTGGACACCACGAATCTTTTGCATTGCTTATAAAAGCCACCCGATCCACACTTTTGCACAATTCTTACGCACTGAAAACAGCCAGATACATTGTCACGTTGTCCAAATCTCACCCACGCATATTCGGGAAAAAACATTCCTCTTTTGTAAAAAAAAATGTCCCGTATTGATTTGACGAACATTTTAAAGCTCAAATCACGAGCAACTTTTGATTAGGTTCTATGCTACATGTTCCTTGTATGTGTCGTTTTTCGTTTGTATTGTTCTGTTTATGTGTTTGTAACGCCTTGTCCTGTATACGTGTAATGTCTGGCGTGTCGCTGCTCATCATCCATCGCATCGGCTGTGTCCCATCCTCTACTTCTGGCGGCGCCCTCTCGGAAGAATGGAGACTCCCCCTTTCGGAACATCTCCTACCCACTGTACGATCCCGAGACACGCACGTACAAATTGCCATAGTACCCCAGTTTGAGAAATCACACAGCTGACCCCGCCCACCACATCAGCAATATCAGCTACAATCGCGTTTCATTTTTACACCAGCCCATTATATCTTATATCCATGCAGTGAACAATCTCATAAGATTAAGTCTCCGATATTACATTTACATGTGATTTGTTATGATATGGATGGTTTTGCCTTGTGCTCGCCTGGCGGCGTAGCAAGCGGTTCCCTCCGCCGCTCCACTCCCACCCTCCAGGCGGGGGGATCTCATTCCTCTGTCTACAATGACACGTGCTATATGCAGTATCCTCTTTTACTTTGGTTGTTTCATGTGTGTGTTTCAAACATTGATTATTGATGTGTGACGCAGATTATTACTGCAATAAATTCATTCAATTCATTCATTCATGTTCTTGTGGTTGAAAAAGTAGAACTACATTAATTGCTACCCCGCTTCGTTCTCGAACGCGAATAATATTTGATGAAATACTTGCTCACTCTAGCGACCAGAATTCTGAATGTGAGAACATTGTAGAATTTGAGAGTGAGAGTAGAGAGAAGAGAACATAGAATTGCTTTTAGAAAAGTGATGTGATCGATGCGGAGACGTGAGAGTAGATAAAAGAGAGCTTTGAACTGTTTCTAGAAAGTTGTTGTCATCGCAGGAGAGATGTGAGAGTAGACAGAAGCATGCATAGAACTGTGTCTAGAATGTTGTTCTTACCGCTGCGTCAAAGAGTGCGTCAAAGATTCTTCTTTTTTTCGTGATGAGAGCATAGTTTACCATGCAAGTATTCATCTAAACTATTTTCTATTTCTCTATAAACTAGTGCGAAGCGCTAGTCGCCGTCAGAATACAATGGTGTTGACGAATCGAAAGCAGACAAGGGGTTCATCGCAAAAATTGAGGTGGCATTCTGGCGGCGACCCTCACTACGCTCAGTTCTTGGGAAAGACGTTGTCCTTGAAGTGGCCCATGACGTTGCCGGCCGGTTCGTAGTTGCACACCACCACACTCACTCCGTCGTTCCGCTTGGCCACTGCCACGCCCAAGCGCTGAGAAGCCTGAAATAGCAAAAGAAGACATTAGATCACATTTTGAACGAAATGAATAGATTGAGGACGTGAGAAGTGACCGATGTGAAGATAGTTGAGGGTTAGTTGATTGCGAATGTGAAGTGTGATAGGGGGTGAATGACAGATTCAGATTCACCTTCCAGACGACTTGTGTGAAGTGTCCGCTTTCGAGGCTGAAGGTGGGGTTGGCGAAGTCGTACTTGGCTCCCCGTTGTACCACCCTTCGACGCTCCCTGAGAGGGAGGGAGTAATGAGAGAGAGAGAGAGAGAGAGAGAGAGAGAGAGTGACTTTCAGGCTCAGGAGACATCATCAGGTTCTCCCCGTATGCGGAGTTCCTTCGATGTTCGAACTGCCCAGAGGCTGCCAGATGGTCGGCCCACTCTTGCGCGTACCTAACATTGATTTTTTTGAAAAGTCCAACATCATGATCTTTGAACACCGCATGACTGAACGACCTCAAAAAGAATTCCAAAATCTCGATAATTCCTCTATTCAAGAGAGGCAAGGTCATATTTTCTATACAAGAGTGGGTTACTATACTTCCGAAATTAAATAGCTATGCACTTATACTCACGCGCAGAGCTCCATATCTAGCTCGAGAGGTGCCACTCCATGCTGCCTGCGCACCTTGTTGTGGTTGTCCAGGATCTCCAAAAATCGATAATCAATCGATAATTGTTAATGCACCTCACCGTCTGATGGATCTCCTTGATCTCGAACTTGGCTCCGGATCCGACGCTCTTCTTCTCTCTGAAGCCGACACAGCGTAGTAGGGTGGACATCATACACATAATCAATCAGTCGGGGGAACACAGTGCGCTATTGAATATCGACAATATGATGTGCGGAGATTGGACTAACTATCAAAGCATATAATGTGTATTCCATCGCCAGCCGATCAGTCAGTGGAAAAAAGAGTGATCTATTCGTTTTCTTGTTTTGACAACAAAATCTCAGCAATCAAGCGACCTCTCGTCAACCCTCGAACATTCTCGTCTTTTCGACTGGCCGCCATAAAAATAGAAAGAGCATATTTACATTCTGTGTCGTCGTTGTGTGGCAATATCGTTGTGCGAATCTGGTACTAGTAAAACCACATTTCAATCATTTCAATCGCGTCCGCCCTTTGCCCACTCCACTCCAAATCACATCTCTGCCAATCACTCTTCATTTTCGCGACTGCTTTCTGTGACGTTCTTACCGGCAAAACAAGGCTAACATGAAAGAGTCAATAACATATGCTAGCCGCCCTAGATGTTTACAGTGTTTAAAATGCTAGCCGGCCTGGATGTTTACAGTGTTTCTCTCGGCTGCTAATATAAATATGTGTAATAATGTATATAACGATAGCTGATCCCCCCCACTATCTGTTTCCTCTCAACTCTCACTCTAACAGTCAGAGAAAGAGAAAGTCGCACACAGTGAGTAGAGAGTAGCAACAACGCAAAGATGAGACATGTGCTGCCGGGGCGGTGGCGAATCCGAGAGAGAACATGGCTTATGCAGAGTGAAAGTAAACAAGTGAACAACGCACGGCGGCTGTGTGTTCTCAATCTGCTTGTGCTGCTGTCCCTCCTTGAGTGACACGGCTGGCATCAGCTCCTCGATGTTCCCGCTGCCGTGGCTCACGCGCGTGCTGCGAGAAGTACCCTTCGCGTTCTCCTGCAATCATGTGGAATTTGCGTAACCGTAAATATCTTGAGAAGTTCTCAGTATCTCAGTATGTTTCCACAAGAGTTTAGGATTGTTCTTGTTGCAAAACTCTGCGGGGCGACTAGTAAACAAGCAATTGTGCCTGTTTCAGATAAATTTCGAGTCGTCGCCTCTCTCCTTTCCCTCTCTCAGTCCAATGAAGCACCGCCATCCACTTCACATTCCCTCTCTCTCTGTCTCTTCCCTCACGCGACTCTTCTCGAAGATGTTTGTTATGTTGTTTTGGATGTTTTCGGTCTCTTCGTTTCCCTCTGCTTCTCCTTCCTTTTCTCCACTTTCTCCCTCCTTCTCCTCCGAAAACAAGGAATAGGGCGAATCGCCCGCATTTTTCTGCTAAAAAATTCTGGAGCGAGAAAGAGAGAATCGGCACGAAACCTCAGAAGCAGCGGGGACAATGGAGAGATCATTGCAAATATTCTCGCATCACTCGCTAGCTATTCATTTCCTGCCGGGAGCCCCTAATAAACCCTGCCGTTGCCCCCGCGGAGAGCTGTGCCATGAAAAGAGACTCGGAGACACCAGAGCACCTCAGGAAAAGAGAGAGGAAATATAAAGAGGCAGGACATAAGTAAAGAGGCAAAGGCGAACAAACACTCTTGAGCAAACACTCTCGAACAAACACTATTGGTTGAGATAAACCTTTTCATTTTATAGTATGCAGCCGCTTTCGAAAGCACCCCGCTACTCTCCATGCAACACTGAAGGAAAAGAATACAAATCCCGCTCACAACAGCGAAGGAACGTTTCCGGTCGATCCCGGATCTTCTCTCCTATAATTTCATCGCACAGGCATGCACGTGCAATGAGACGCTCCACAAAAAAACACGGAGAAAGGAGATTCTGTGGCAGCCGAGGAAACACGAGACAACAAAAGCTGATCAATGTGTAAACAATGTGAAGGAGCGAAGGTGGCTGACCGTGACTACCGTCACCTCCTTCTTGGCCGGCTTCCCCGTCTCTTCCGTCACCACAGTCGTCGTCGTAATCTGAAAACGCTATAAGAAAATAATGATATTTTCCCCTTAATAGTATATATTTCATTTTCTCTTTCTCCATCCCATACTACAATAACAGAAATAAGGAAATACCTCCAATGAGAGAAGACAACACTGACCTTGTTTCCATTCTCGAACATAGTCTCCACCCTGGTCGCTTGACGCATCGCAAAAGCCATGATCTGAAAGCTCATCCATCTCCCGCATCTCCCGCATGTGATTGGTGAGGAGCTGCGCCAGCGTATCTATCATGCTATCATCTTCCTCACAACGTTCAACTCAGCCAAAGTTTCATAATATTTGGACTTGTAATCCACACCGTCATCGTCGTCATCCTTAATTGCAGCCAGTCGACCGCGCCACGTGACGAACACAACTGGAAAGAAAACCTGTACTTTTTGGATCTATTAGTGTTTGCTAGCAGGAGTCACACATCTAAAACAATTCTTTCTTTCTTTTATTATATTTCTTTTACTCTCTGGAACACTCATGTGGTCCGGGCCCATGACATGTTATTCTTATTTCACTACTGAGGTTGTCATGCAGCCATCTTCGATTGCGCTTTGATGATTCGGGAAACAGAGATATCCGAGTTATCATCTACGCCTGTCGTCGTACATAAGGCGCCTATTTAGGCATCCCGCTTCAAGGGTCTCTGAAACTTTTATTCCTGCCAAACCCTAATCAAACACACAAACCAAGCATTTAAAGGCACAGTGGCGACTTAATTCTGCAATTAGCTTTTTTGAACGCGTGTTACCACTCATGCAAAACATTTACCGTAGAGATGACTCGAACCAGCTAGGTCCGCGGTATTACGTTTGTGTGTGCAGAGACATAAGTAACTCAAGTCAGAAGTAACAGTCACATCTCATACTTCACACGTCTACGTGGTCTGGTGACGAAATGGTCACCGGTGACATTCAACTTTCTACTCACCTGTCCATTTAATTACGAATTTAAATATCGTTTTTTGGAGCACTTTTAAAGATACAGGGGCCTATTACTAACAATTTTTAATGATTTTCAGTCCACCAAGTCATAAACAAACTAAAATTGGAACGAAGAAACGAAGTTTCATCGTGATAAAGAAACGATCATCGGCAACGATGACGATGATCGCAAAATTTCAAATTTCCCGCTTGAAATACATAGTAAACCCGGTTCGTATCGATAGCTGCGCACGTCTAGGGTATATCTACCGCACTTGATGTCTCACTTGCAACTAGCCCTCGTGGTATTGTGGATAACAAGCATGCAAGCTGGTGTGACTATCGCCGAATTCGATCCCCACCGCAGTTGCATCTTTTGCATATTTCATCATGTGATTTGAAACGCGGGAAATTTGAAAATTTACGATCATCATGCTATTTGAATAGGCTCCTGTATCTTTAACATAAAACGTCTCGCGTTTCCGCTAATGAGACAGTTGGAAGCTGGATTTTGAAATTGTATTTTTAGTACCTCAAAACTAAACTGTTATGCTTAGAGATGGTCCGGTTAAACTCTTCACGGTTTTTCGGTTCGGTTTAACCGGTTAACCGAACCGAAATTTCGAAAAACCGGTTCCGGTTAACCGGTTAACCGATTTTGAAACGGTTTTCGGTTAACCGGTTAACCGAACCGTGACTTCAAAAAACCGGTTCCGGTTAACCGGTTTTAACCGGTTTTCGGTTATAGAAACCGTCACTGAAGGTGTGAGATCATCAAAGATAGCGCGAAATTCATTCTTATTTGTCAGTTACCGCCATTGTTACATCACAAAACTCGAGAAATTTGACAATACGAGCGTCGAACTTAGCCTAGACAGTCAGCTACAGGGAATTCGGTTAACCGAACGATTCGGTTAACCGGTTCGGTTAACCGAAAACCGGTTTCTGTCACGGTTTTTCGGTTCGGTTAAAGGAATGTACCACTATAAATTTATTTTTCTCAATTCTGTTCATTTTGCAATATGATATTCTTGTCAAAATCAGCCGTCCAATGAGCCTATGCTCTTAGGAAAATAATTGTTTTAAAAATAAATACAAAATTATTATTTTACTACGATAATACAAACAACGATGAAATTACTTTTTTTATTTCGCACTTCTGACATTTACTGATCTTTTGAACCAATGGATGTTTACTCCGGTTTCGGTGTTGTAATAATGCATTGTGTATATTATCAGCGGTCAGCTGATAATTTCACTTTTTGAACGTTTCGAAGTTTGCTTGTGGTTCCGAGTGTTTATTTATTACGTTTTTTTTAAATAATGTTTTAATACTTGTAGGATTGTTTTGTTAAATTCATTTTATCTCATTTCATATCTAACAATCATGGATACACATCATACAAAACAATGTCGCACAATCTTTCCACACTCTTCTCAGTCCGTCTTGGTGATGTACGCGGCGAGGAGCTCATCTCCCCAGTCGTCGTCATCATCCTTTTCGCCACCGCTCTCGGTCTCCTCGAAGAGGTCATCGAGGACGCGGTCGGCATGGGGCAGATCGAACCCGTCCATGTCCCCATCCATGTCGTCTCCCGTGTCCGCGTCCTCGTTCTCCATCACATCCTCCTCATCTCCAGGGTCATCGACGAGAAGCGCGTTCTTCTCCCTCTCCTCCCTTCTCGCAGCCGCAGCCGCCTGCAGCCGCTCCGCCTTGAGGAGCAGCACTTCCTGCAGGATCTCCTCCCGGAAGGTGAGCTCCACCTTGTTGTACACCTTGAACAGTATATTATCGTTAATTTTGAGCTGATAATCTAACCTTCTTCTTCACCGGCTCCTCTCTGAACTTGACGGTGACCGTCTTCTCCTTCAGAACCACGCGGCGCCCGTCCAGCTCCGCCTCCCTCAGCTCGTTCCAGTGCAGAGACGCAAGCATCTGCCGCAACATGTACCAGAAGAGAGGGCTGAACGGTACGATTTTACTATGATATTCATCAGGTTCAACTCACAAGTGGATGCGCTTCGGTGCATACTTCAACGACAACGCGTTGCAGGCCTCGCACTGGCTCGTTGACCCTTCGCAGTCGACCCTTGCCGCATCCGAGATGAAGCAGGACTCAAGGAGGATCTTCTTCAGGCGCGCCATGCTGGGTGAGTTGACCGGTATGTCTCGGCGGGTGGCGGGGTCGAGTGGCTCGTGTCCGCACTGGTGAAAGTACTTGAAGTCGGGATCCTAAGCGAAGTTTCTTCAAACTAGCTAAGAGTTTTTTTTACGAGGGTTTGGCGTTGACAGGAACACCACGAGTAGGTACCCTCTTGTTCCCGTTTCTATTATACTCCCTACTCACATCTTTCCACTCATGTATTCCTGCCATGTGGTTGAGTGTCCCCTTGATCATCTCCACCACCTCCTCCCCGTTCTTGCCGCATTTGAAGCAGTGCCAAACGTGACAGACAATGCTCTTGCGGTGGCCAGCCAGTGGGGTGAACTTCTTCAGCTTGGCAGCCTGATACACAACCATACGTTCAATTACACGTTCAATTCGATTCAATTTCTTACGTCTTTGAGCTGCTTCGCTACTGGCTTTTGGCAATGCCAAAGATCGGCAAGGTGGGTCAGGTCGGGAAACTCGATCGCAATGATCTTCTTCAGAGTCTTCGATCGATCGGTGGTGATCGACGCGATCTCGAAGATTTCGAGCAGCGCCGTCAGCCCGCGACGAATCCCTTCCGGCTCCATCGCTGCCGAGTTAGCTGGGGAAACGGTCAGTTTAACAACGTATTGTATTTCATATATTGTATTGGTTTAAACCTAACGAACGTTTGTTTCACGTACCGACTTCCGATCGTCGAAGTGTCTTGAAGTGGATGACGAGGCCGGACTTGTGCTCGGTGAAACGCGTCACCGCATTCAACCCCCAGAAGCCCGGCGAGTCCCATTGTGAATCGGCGGCCACACGAATGTTCTGGTAGTATTGATTTATTGATTAGTTGCGATAAAAATGATATTTCATTTAACATCGATCTATTG
Organism: Rhabditoides inermis; assembly: GCA_963966185.1. Taxonomy (NCBI): domain Eukaryota; kingdom Metazoa; phylum Nematoda; class Chromadorea; order Rhabditida; family Rhabditidae; genus Rhabditoides; species Rhabditoides inermis. The sequence goes on along the minus strand of CAWZYM010000105.1, from coordinate 570,580 downwards.
ATTTCATTCATCCTTTTGATTGGTCACTATACTTTTTTTCGAATTGTAAAATGTTTCACCGACCCCATCCGTGTTCCCGTTCTTGTTCATCGCCTTGATTCTCTTGATCCACTCCACCCGCCTTCTCGTGTACACTGTCTGCACTGCCGGGGCGACGAGGTGCTTTAGCACCCACTGGTATTGACTCTGCGACAGCATCGCCATGTTCAGAGTCTTCGCAGCATCAGAGAAAGCCTGAGATACATGAGTACAGTACATGGGTGCTGTAGGATCCGGTAGGTGTAGTGTATGGGTACTGTAGGAGTAGGGTACGGAAAACACAGTACATTTGTAATCGGCACTGCATGATACGGTACATTTGTGTATTTACTACTGCAAAATGATTATTTCAGGGTTGCCAAAATGTACTGACCGAGAAAGAGCATCCGGTCGTAAACAACGACACGGCGAGAGACGTGTTGCCTGCGAACGACCTGTCGGCGGTGTGCGTGGTAGAGCGCCGCTGCCCCTCCCACACTGTCTCGCTGCACCCCGCGCACCGCTGCCGGATCACCGGACAGGTGCCCTTCTGGCGAAGGCACACGGACATGCCGCCCCCGTCCTTCTCCCGCCCGCACATGAGACAGCGGGAGAAGAGTTGGAGCAGCTGCCCGCCTTCTACCAGGAAGCGGCGCGTGAGGAGAGCAACATCGGTGGTGAGAGGAGGACCCAGCTCGCTGTTGCCCGAATCCCCCTTCTCCGGACGATACGTTTCGCCGGAATCCTGTATGACAATTTCACTCTAATTTTGCATGAATACAAATGCTTGTACAGTAACCAATCGTACGCTACAGTACCCCCACTACTTGAGAATCAATACAATATCTCCATCCTTTTAGCAAGAACACAGTATTGAATCGATTTTAAAGCGTCAAATGCAAGCTAGATATAACTACAGACATATCACAAGGTTACAACACAATACAATGTTACTACTGACTCTCTGCATTGTCTTCGGCTTTTTGAGTGAGGTGGTAGATGTGCATGAGTCCGAGGAGGCGTCGGAGATAGGGAGGACTCGTTTAGTCACTCGTCCTGACCGCGTGACAAACTTGTCCTGAAATACAACTCTGAGAGAGTGTGTACACATGAATTCAGATTGGATTCATCAAGAATGCAGAACTCTATTCAGAACAAAATCATACACCCAACAAAATGAAATTTATCCGAACTCATTCTGAATTCTTTATGAATGACCTGAATTCGTTATGAATTCGTTACGATATAGAAATGCTTTCGTGAAGAGTGATTCATTTTAGTACCGCCTTTTTGTTGAAACATATATTCTGCAAGTTGAGATGAATATTGTTAATTCGAACGAATGTGATATTCAGTGTGGTTGTGTGGTACTAGACAATAGATAAAACATTGCCATTAACAAATTCATTTCACACATGGCTTAACAAACAAAAACGAACAAACAAAACACAATTCACAGAAATTCAATTCACCAGTGTTTGTAGAAAAATAGTTCTACCGGTAAGTTATTCACATTCACAACGAGTATGTGGGAATTCTAACAAAATCAATCGATACATGAAAGGATATGATATATACAATGGAAAATCAAGAACATTCATTCATATAAAGTTTGGTAAAGGTGGTCTGGATACACGTGTTTGGGAAATGTGAGGTAAAGGTGAAAGGAGAGGGTAGCTGGCACTTACTCCTTGTTGAGCAGATTCTTTGCACGAAGAAGCGCTTCCTCCTTGTCCAGCTGCTGCTTGTGATCTGCCCACTTCTTCTTGGCTGCTGCCCTGTGGGTGATCCCCTGATCGTTGGTTACACGCGCGTACACGTTTCTGCAACATAGTATTATACAAAAAGACATTTTGAATTTTTTAAAAAAAAAACTCACATGACGCTATCGAATATCCGCACTGTCTCCTCTCCTTGCTCCGGGCCAAAGTCTTCACCGTAGATGGAGACGCAAACAAACTCTGGAAATGATTGAAAAAAATCAAAAGTATTGTAAATCCCACCTTTGAGGACCTGCAATGTTCTGAAAGGCATGTAGTAGAGATAGGGCGACTTGTAGTTGGACAATGTTGAGACGGAAGTCGCACTCGACATGTAAGCGAGTGATACCAGGCTGAGATTCGTGGAAGGCTTCGCATACTGGAAAGTTTACAGTCAGGCGACAAATGTGTACATCCCATGATCACCTTGATGAGCCACAGCTTGAAGAAGTCTCGAGCTCTGGCAGCTTCTGTCCCTCCTGCGGCAACAGTCTTCCGGTATTCTTCATAGAAAGAAGCCAGGAGAGAGGCTTCAAATATCAATTAGCAACATATTTTGTGATATCACAAACTGATGAGACATATCGACTACGAATCTCACCGTTGAAAAGCGTACACTCGTCCGTCTCCATGCCCTTGATGCACTCTGGCAGACACGCGTTGTCGCCCATTCTCTCCTCCCCGACTGTTCCTTCTGCGGCAGCGATCCGTTCCACCTTGTCGAGACGCCTCTTCTTACGTGCACTGGCGGCGGCTTCCTCGCTGCGAATTGCCTCCTATGATAATAAATTATTAGTGCAAATAGTAACAAAAATAGAAAACATTTTACTCACGCTGAGCTCGAGTCTGAATATGCAATTGTATAGGTCAAACTCGACGGTGCCGGGAGTCGCCTGAGCCAGTCGAGATGCTGTCGCCAGCATATCCGTGGGAGGGGATCGAATGGCGTCGACAGTTCTCCTCCGGTTGAACGCCCATTCCTAAAACATGAAATAGTCAGTCAAAATTGAAGATTACAACGAAAAATTACAAGAATACAACAAGAATACACTCAAAAATTCAAAAGTTCTGTAACTCACAACCGCATCGTATGTGGTGTTGAACTGGTCCTGCATGTAACGGGCAATATCTTGCAAAGAAGACCGTTTTCCTGTAATAATAAATTAGTAATATGAATACAACAGGAAGATCATACCGATCGCAAGCTTGTCCGCCCCTCCATAAAGCGGGTTTGATAGCTGCATAGGCGGGCTGTTTCTATCAGCCGAATCGTCAGTCACGTCAATCTGATAAAAAAAAAACATCCGCATAATAAAAAAAATATTAAGTATTCACTGACATGTTCACCCTGCGAAGTGTGCTGCTCAACAGCTTCATCTCCGTAGGGTGCGTAGTCATGGGGGGTCGGGCGATGCTGTTGATGAAATATAGACAACATATAGTCGACCTTGACTGACCTGCTGCTGAATCAACTCCTGCATTTGTGCTTCGTACTGCGCCTTGAGTTTTTCCATCTGGGTGTACAACTGAAAAAAAGAATTGACACTAACGTTTCTTTTTTAATAAATGTGTAGCGTACCTGCTCCTGTGTACTGCGAGCCATTTCCTCTTCATGCGAGAGGCTCATCGACTTAATATGATAATGAATACAAAGTGGGAAAATGTACCTGCTGTTGTACCTGCTGTTGCGGTTCCGTAATCAAACTCGCGCTCATGCTGCCGTTGGTGCTTCGTCCATAAATCTGCATCGGTCTCAACTGGAAATGACAAGCTGACGATCAAGTTTAGCGTAAAAACACATAACCAACCTCTGCGAAATCTGTGTTTGCTCGAGGGGGAAGAACAGGTAGAGTGGGGAGGAGAAGTAGCTTGCGCTTCCTCACGTCCTCCATTCTATACACCATTTAGTTAATAGACAATTATATATAACACATTTTATCAGTTATTTCGAACATAACATAACCGATCAACACCATAGTCACTCTAACAAACAAAACAAAAATGAAAGAAATGAAACAAAATGTGTCGAAAAAATTGAGAAATATGATAAATACGATAAATATTAGAAATAGTAATACGAAAATGAGATTTTACACTACGTTGCTTTTTTGGCGGGATAATTACAGCTATCATATTTCAAGTTAATTTCTACAATACTCCTATTGCCATATGTATTATTGTTAACAATGTTTACTCGGTGATGTTCTATCGGGAAAAGTTCGCGCTCGACATGTTGAGGACAAAGCGCCTGTTGCGCATCTCAACAACCATTGCTGGTCCAATAATCGAGGTGACTGGAAGAATACTAGGCTGCGGGGGAGTGTTGTCATTGTATTCGAAGAAGAATACGTTCTTGTTCAGCATACCGTTCACCCAGCGCTGCAGCCGGACATCTTGTCCTTGATTCACATCGTTCGCAAACGACTCGAAGCCGCACTTGAGCTGTTGGAAATGGCCGTAGATAGAAACATCTCCGGCAGCGTCGAAACCGAACGCTTGCGTAAAACACACGTAGTATGCCCCGCCATGCTCGCAAAGTGCAATGTGCGATTGCGAAGCGGCTGGATCGTAGTTCCACAGGTTTTGCGAAGTGTAGAAAGTCCCTCTGTACTTGATGCGCTTCCTGAAATAAACATGGTTACACGTTTGTCTATTGCATAAATGAGGAAATGTGTTGTCCACTTATTTTATTGTTTCTACATTCGTTCACAACTATTTTTTGCTATGTTCAATCGCGAATTTAATTACTATGTTTTTTGAGATTCTATTGTGTACGACATGACGCCGAATCGCCTGCTGCGCCGGATCGCCTGCTGGCGCCTGGCTGCGCTGTGTCTGCTGCGACGACCTCACCCATGCTGCTCGTCCATTCGAAAGTGAGTTTTTATTTCTTAGTCAATTGTGTAAATGTGTCAATCCTTTCAGCTGCTGATGTCGTTGCTGTGGCGGCTTTCAAAGGCGGCTACTCTCGCGCGCGCGCAAGTGCCCACTGAAGTGCCAGTGGGCACTGTACATAGATATGAGTAGCTTTCTCTGCCTTCCCTCCTCTATATACTGCTTTCCAGTTGATGTCCGTCAAAGTCTCATCAACGGTGACATCATCGTGCAGTGAGAGCAGAACACGAACACCTGAACAGACACGACCTCGGGAGGGAGGCGTTCATCGAGGAGATGTCGGAGTGGAAGGACGAGTGAGTTGGCCCTGAGTGAATCACGTAGATGCGGCTGATGGTTGCAGGAAGGGAAACTTCATCAACAACAGCTGCGCAAGATGCATGGAGCGTCGGTCACTGAGGCCGCGCTGCCCGGTGCGTTGCACTTGTTCAAAGTAGTGTACTGTACGAAGTAATTGTAGTGAACCGTATTCCGTTCACGGTGTGTTTCAGAAAGTGATGCGTGCAGTCCCGGAGTCTTTTTTCCGGATGCACGAGAGCGATACCATCTAGCGGTACCATCGTGTGGCTCGACCCGCGCCTCGCCTCGTCTCGTTTCGCCATCTCCGATAACGAGGTGTGAAATCTATCAGACTATCGCCTGCACTGTACAGTCTCATTGTGTTCGCTAGTATATAGTATTTCACAGTTTTCTCTACAGGGCAAGCAGGACAACTTCATGGTCGTCCCCATCTGCAGGTGGGAGTATTATTTAAATTGTCACCTAGAGATTTTTTATACCATATATTTGTTAATTTGTAGTCGCTCGTTGCTCGAAGGACGTGATTGAGCTTTGTTTAGGCGAACCAGCACTGTGACTACCCGACCGAACGCACACTCGAGTGCACCGTCTTCGGCTTTGGTGTGGACCGGCTTGGCACAAGACCGGCACTGTTTCTCCCAAATTCTTCACTGACGAGGGCATTTCAGTACAGGTGGGTGGGACGGATTATAGTCATTAAGTAGATATGTTTTTGATTGAGTGTACTTATGTATTCAAATACATACACTTTTGTGTACCGGTGTGTGTTTCATCTGTTGTATCTCAATATGGTTACTCACCACACTAGCAGACTCGGGTTCGGGAGGTTGGGGTTGGTGAGCACAGTGTACTCAGCGCCTGCATGCAGCATGTCCCTGGTGGTGACCTGAGGGTGTGCGCAAAAGTTGTTATCATATTGATTAGGTACTCACGTGAACTCCCTCCGCAATTAGTGTTCCGTCCTTCATCACCGTGTTCGATGGGGGTTCGAATCTTTCCAGCAGTGTGATGGCATCTGTGTGTCCGAGCGACGCACGATAGTCTAGTTCCGGGAGGCAGTGAGCAATCATGATCGCCCTCAAATATGATTATTGATTACATTTTCAATTTCATTGATTAATAACCTTCGGAATGCAGCTCTACCGGGTCCTCTTGTGTTTCCTTTGCGCAGAGTGCGTTTTAGCCATCCGTTGTATCTCTCGAAGAGAGTGGAAGACAATTCGGCTGGATTGCCAGTTCGACGAAGGTCCTCCGCTGCGTGCTTTCCTACCATCTGTAAGCGTATATGTGATGGACAAATTGATTTTCCACCTACGTGTGTCTTCCATGTGCACGTTCGGATGCCCATATGTCTGTGCTGGTACACGTAGCACGACTCGAGTAACGCGGCGACAAAATCACAGTCGTCTGCAACATATTGTTGGATAGAGAATTATACTCTTTCTTAACCATCTCTCTCTCTCTTCTCTCTCCTTCTCTCTCTCTCCTTCTCTCTCTCTTCGCTCTCTCTCCATCTCTCTCCTTCTCTCTCTCTCTCCTTCTCTCTCTTCTCTTCTCTCTCTTCTCTCTCCTTCTCTCTCTCTCCTTCTCTCTCTCTTCTCTCTCTCTCCTTCTCTCTCTCTCTTCTCTTCTCTCCCTCTCTCTCCTTCTCTCTCTTCTCTTCTCTCCCTCTCTTTCCTTCTCTCTCTCTCTCCTTCTCTTTCTCTTTCTCTCTCTCTCTCTCTCTCTCTCTCTCTCTCTCTTCGCTACTCATGTTCCCCTAATTTGTTGTGTTGTGAAGTGAGAATGGTTGGATAGAGAGTCTCTCTCTTCACCTTCTCCCCCATTCTCGAATTTCGGGAACAGACCCTTGTCCAGCGTGGAAGACGAGTCCATCCATCTCCACGAGAGAATGTGGCCGAGAAGAACAGCACTAGTCCAGGAAGCAGGAAGCATCCCGGACCCTAAGGCGAGTCCAATAGCGGTTGTGGCAGTCTGTAAACGGTTGTAATTACCCTATAAGGACTACCTCACCATCTCACCGTCAATCTCTCTCCTCCTGAGAGACCGGATAGTTTCTTGAGATCCTCGCTCGGGGTGGCCTTCTGGTAGGTTGGATACTCGGTTGACTTCAATGCGTTGGAGAGATCAGCGACGTCTGCTGCAGAAACGAGTGCGGAAGGAACTCGACTCTTCTGAGGCGTAAAGCAGTCTGGAAAAATATGATTATTGACTCTTTTTTAAACGCATTATAACAAGTATTTAACACAGTTTTTTTTTCAGAATGCAGCAGATGGAAGCACACTGCTCACTTCACATCTGCATCACGTCCAGTCAAACAACTATCGATTCTACCGGTGAGTGCAATTCTTGATCGTGTATAAATATTATCATTCCCTAACCACGGAACAGATCTGTGGCAATTCCTTCGCTCACGCCGTGTAGGTGGTCTACGACAGAAGCAGTTGGGGGGAAGAACCTTGTCCACAACCCGATCCCTATAAATCGTAATTTGATGTATGGAGGGCATTTTAAGAGCATTTCATTAACCTCTGAACCCGTTTCGACTGTTTGTTGCATCTTGGAGGACGCAGTTCGCGTTGCCTCTGTAGCTTCGCGATGAACCGGCAGTGGGTTGCCATCTGACTGCTCCTAGAAAGATTCTCATACATCTAAACAAATGGAATGCTAATCGTTGCCTCGGACGTGCAAGCCTCTCGGCTGAACCCCCACTACTAGGCGGCCTAGAATCTGTCCTATATAGGCGACTAAAATCTTTGAACTAGGCACCTATACGAATAACCGTAGTGCACTATGTAGGAGAGATTCTAGGCGACTATATAGGAGGGAACTAGGCGACTATACAGGAGGGAACTAGGCGACTATGTAGGAGAAGTTTTTTTTCTTCCAATTTTCAAAACAGTTTTAAAATGACGTAATTTTGTTCAAAAATAAGAATACAATTGTACAAAAGTATTATCATCAGCAGTACAATAGCTTGGCCACGACAAGATTTGAACTTAAGATCTACCATTTATCACATGTTTACTACTCTGCACTCTTACCACTGCGCTATCCGGGCACCACGGCGGGAACGTCTCTTTTGAGAACACAATCCCGCAGCAAGAAATATACGTTTAGCACTTTCATGACTCGGTTTTTTGATCAAGAACATGCGTGAATACTCAAAAACTAAAGCGCAACAGCATGCGCACTCCTTTGATGACATTTATATTGATTTGATAAAGATAATACAATCATGTTTTCTTCCTACATAGTCGACTATCTAGTCAACTATGTAGGCGAAACAAGCAGCTGTCCTATATAGTCGACTAGCTAGTCGCCTAGTTTCCGAAATCCATTCTAGTCTCCTACTAGGACGGGGGCCAGATTCTAGTTTCCTAGTAGGACGGCCCAGGCTAGCTCGCTGAGTGCACCGCGGACATGAGAAGTATCCAGTAGGAGACGGTAGTTGCCAAACACTGCTGCCTGCCTAAACGGAAAAAAGTGAAAGTATACGATATCAATCGATGACTAGAGCGTTTGAAACTCACCATGCCGTCGACGACAACGTATGAAACTCGGAATCGCACGGTCCATAACTAAAATGAATCAGATCTTGAAAGCCGCAAAAGTATGGTTGTAACAATTTCATTACAGAGATCAACTCGACAACATTCTCGATTTGCGTTCTACCGTACGCTACCTGCACTCAATGTTCGGTGAGTGAGACCTGGAAAAGGGTTAATATGTTAATGCCTTACCTGTCCTCGGTGTGGTATCTGTACACCGTTGAGCTGAGATGCCTGCAGCCAGCCAATGAACGGTTGGAGCACATTACTCCAGCAATGTGTTCTGGGGGTGCCGTGGCACTGCATCCCTCCCAGCATCATGATGTTGCTCGCCTTGGATCTCAGAGCAGGCGAGAGGTCGGAACAAGCAGCGTAAACAGGCCAGATCCCACTTCTTAAAATCATTAAAGTTGTATGAAATAATTGAAAGTCGAAGATGATAATATGCTTATTCACCTACTGTTTCCCTTCACAGGCACGCCATCCGTGGAAAGAATGAGCTGCACGTGCAGTTCGGAGTTTGCGAACTCCTGGGCGGTCTCCATCCCGTCCCGAAAGCGAGGGAAGAATCTACAGTCGTCTCTCGAATCGTTGCCGGGGTTCGCGTGCAGGTAATTGCGTGTCTCGATGATGTTCTTAAGAGGACTATGGTTCACAAAAAAAATAACGTACGAACTTGCATATTTCTTTGCACAGCGTACGCAATGTGATTGAACTCGCGCAGAGAGTAGACCGTATAGTTGCGGAGATCCGTTGTGCGCTTCAATATGCGTCCCACGTGCGGGCCATGCATGTAACGTCGACGCCTAAAATATTTAGCATCATCTTTGTATTATCTTTTTAGATGCCGCTCTTGGAACGCGTGGGCAACATCATCACTGGACTCTACAGCTTATACAGGTTAATTTTTTTTCTAAGTGTGAACATTTTTGAATTGAGTAAAACGTACTTCATGTAGTTGCGATGTTGGATTCGGCACGTGGCTGAGATGCAGCGTGTTGTTTGCGTTCGTAGTACTCCACCGCATACCCCACAGCGCTGGCACTCGTTCATTCCTGCAGCCGCGTCAATCGCGTCTCGCAGTGCCAACTCAGGTTTATGATCAAACCGGAGCCGCTGCCCTACAGCCCTTCTGCGTGCGCGGTCAACCTCCCGCTTCACTTGCTCGTCCGATTTTCCATCAAATATATCCTCCAATGTTACTGTAAGCAACTGAGAAGTGATGGGTGCGAGCCATTGGGTGGACAGCGGTTGAACGGGGGCTCCCGGACCACCACCAGGTCCGCCAGGTCCGCCAGGAGGCCCGCCAGGACCGGGAGGCACGGGAGCGGGAAGTCCACCAGGTCCACCAGGTCCGCCGGGTCCACCAGGTCCACCAGGTCCACCAGGTCCGCCGGGTCCACCAGGTCCACCAGGTCCGCCGGGACCACCAGGTCCACCGGGACCACCGGGACCGCCGGGACCGCCGGGTCCGCCGGGACCGCCGGGACCACCAGGTCCTCCGAGTGCCGCAACGAGAGATTCACCAGAACCGTCCAACATGGAGTCGTCTTCTAAACACACATTATTCAATATGAACCTTCATGTGTGTACTATTTTTTTGTTAAAATATATATTTTACGTTTCAGTCAGGAATGCAAACGAGTACGATCCAGGGTTACAGGAGTATTCAAATTTTTTTGTTGGACTGGCTGGGAACAGGTTGGTCAGATGTTATATATATTTCTCATTTTCTTCTTTAATTGTGAACGTTCTTTTTTTAACTATTTCACGCCCCTTCCTCTTATACCAACATCCCTCTCACTACCATACGCCTACCATACGCCCCCTTGTCTAGCAGAACAGTGAGATACATTGTGATAGGCTGCGAATATGGCGTCTGCCTACATAGTTGTCTCTTTCTGTTCTATCCGACATTTTATATTTTCGATCACAATTTTTTTTCATTAGTTTCCCAATCTATCTATTGCAATCTCATATGCTATCAAAGCGTTATTTCTTATTTCATTTACGTTTCAGTGGCGCACGCGCCTCGACCGGCTGGCGTGGCTGACTTGAAGGAAAAGGGCGAATGAAGAGGTAACAGTACTGTCTGCCCATATACTGGTTGAACAGGTTGGTCAAATGCGGGTTTTAGCGAGGTGGTACTACGCTCATTCTCCCTCTATTTATTTCCTCTATTTATTTCACGCCCAGCGTTCTCATCTCATACCTACGCACCCTTGTCTAGCAGAACAGTGAGATACATTGTGATAGGCTGCGAATATGGCGTCTGCCTACATAGTTGTCTCTTTCTGTTCTGCTTGACTCATGAAATCGATCCACATTTGTGCACCCACCCATGTCAATGTCCTCGTTCTCCACTTCGAAAAGTTCCGCCTCCTCTTGTTCCATCTTACTGACACGGAGACGTTCCTTGTAAGCCTCTGCGGCCTTGTTGCATACTACGAATTCAATTAGTGTATCCAAATTGAATCATGCATCTTTATTGAAAAAGACTTACATCTTTTAATCTCCCCTGCCGTATGACGCTTCTTACGACATTTGGCTCGAGTCATGACTGACAAAACATTTATTTGAAAACATTACAATTGACATATGCAAATTCAATCAAATTAATAAATAGTCAATAAATAAAATGGGGTTTGAGTGCTTGAGATTTACATACGGTCGCGACGACGGCATTTTCGAAACTGAAATAGGTTTGATGAGTATTTCGTTAAGAAAACGAAATGAATTCTTCCAACATTCATTTATAATGTTCATTCGTACAGAATTCATTAGGATTGTACGTGTATTGCCGTCGACTGATAACATCTCGCAGAAATCTATCTGAATTCTTTCGGAATCCATGCCCTTTCTGCATTCTTAACGAATTTAAGCTGCATTCATGTGTAGGGTTTCTCTCAGAGAAAAATCATTAAAACCAGTACTGCAACACTTACCGACGACTTGGGCGGACCACGATGAGCCGCCGAATAGCAGGCACACCCTTCGCAGTGTTTTGACGTCACCTGGCAATTAAAACAAATAAAAGAAAAGAAAAGTGATTCACACACCGTGGAATCCGCGCTTCGGGCACGACGACGAGTCGACAGCATGAGAGTCACCTATAAAACGATATCATATACGTACAGTATATCATATCTCTCATACCCCCATATTCACACGTACCGGGCACTCGCGTCGACTCAGCGGTGTTAGCTTTGGCTGACTGGATAGCGGCAGCTGGAGACTCTGTCCTCCTCCTTCCCACTGCTCCACTCGCACATCACGTCCACCTGAGCACGCCTCGCCCGCATGTGCCTGAGCATATAATGCCCCCAATGAACATTGTAATCTTTCACCTTGGCCTCTCCAGTCGCCTTCGAACCACTTGAACCACCGTTGTTACTGACAATGTCCTCGGCATCCTGAGACACTCATATAAGTATGATCTACTCCTCTCTCTCCCTCCCTCTACTCCTCTCTCCCTCTTCCTCGCTCTCCTCCTCTCTCTCTCTCCCTCGCTCTCTCTCCCCCTCTCTCTCCCCTTCCTCTCTCTCCCTTCCCTTTTCTTCCCTATACGGTACCTTCGTAGCCTTATCTATGTGCGGCACTGGCACCTTCTCCCTTCTGTGATCGAGCTGGCCCTTCTGCGTCGCCTCCTACACAAGTCGAAAAGAGTGTGAAATATGAGGGGCAGAGCACTCACCACGCATATGACGCTATCCTCCTTTTTTGTGAACTTATCGACCTTGCCATTCTGGAAAAAAATACTGTACTGGAATTACAACCATACAGCACCTGTGCCTGTGCAGTGTCGATAGTTCCTGTCCTATCCGAGCTGGCGCGACACTCCGCACTTAGGTTCTCGTGGCCCGACGTGGTAACCTAGAACGTTTATCAATCAACAATAACAATAACAATAGCCATACAACTGCAATGGTTCAGTGGGGAGCATCAAAGAAACCGGTGTACGAGTCAGTGGGAGAGGGATATTTGTTCTCAATCGCAGCGCGAATGCAAGCAGGAAGAGGCACTCGCACCTCGTACGCCAACACACCATACAAGGCAGCGATGCTCGCCTTGTAGCAGTAGAATCAATAAACACTAAATCAATACACTGTCATCAACTTTTATCTCCTTCGCTACAGTACCCATTCTTATCCGACTTGAGCAGCGACAACTGCTTCGCACGCGCACTTGCCGACATGGTCAACATTGCCACATCTATCAGACTATGGATAGTCTGAATAAAATCAATACATGTACACATATATGAATCAATACTACCTCTTCATCCAGGCAGCGCTTCTTCCACTTGTCAGTCAAGGTGAGACAGGTGGGCGGGGAGGAGAAGAGAGAGCAGTACTGCTCATACCACTCCTCTCCCACCACCTTCTCGCACTCCAACCCTTCCCTACAGCAGTGGCTTTCGCGGGGGAAAAGTACTGCTTGCAGCTGCCACACTTGCAAAACGACGCCACCGTCCTATTCTCGTTCACATACGAGCCAGTCAAACCTAACATGTGCATTGTTTTCACAACCACTGAATGAAGGCTCACCTCGGCGAACACAATTGTTTTCTGCTCGCATCATCATAACACTTCTTTCGGCAAAGATTATCGTACTCAACAGGATCAGTTTCCAATGCAGAAAACGGAAGCATCCTACTCATTGCAACATATACTATTCACATTTTAATAGAAATATTGAGGGAACCTAGTACCCATGAAAAATCAATTTCAACCAACCATCAATGTAAAGAATTCGCGCAGAAACATATTTACGCACATTGAAAAAATGAATGAATAACTACACATTGAAAGAAAATGCCCAACATGCCCACCTTGTGAGCCTTGTCTGCAGCGCTTGCCGCACGCGTCGAACCCGTGCCCACAGTCTCACCTCGCGCAACTCGAAAGCGGTACTGAAGTTAAAAAGTATTACAAATACTAGCGATACATCTCATACAACGATATCGGCTTGTACTTACAATCCCTTACCATAATATGTTTAAACATATAAACAAAAAAACAGCTAACCTGCACCGGCTTGCCCTGCTCGGGTGCGGGTCGTGCTTGTCTGGTTGTCTGATGATGGTCGTGGTCGGTCACACGCACGCCGACTTCTCGCTGAATAAGTATCATATTTGAAATGGTATAAACGATTAATTGAATTATGAAACTTACCGGTTGGTACATAGATAGGCTGCTGTCGTGAGGGGACAGGGATGAGGTGCTGCTCAGCTGTTCAGTCTTCTTCTCCCGCACATCCCACCCAATCGGCGAGGGCACAAACGGTGCTGGGTGAGCCTAAAATACAGCTACGGACATGAATCAAATTATGACAAAACTCACAAAATGATCTACGCAGAAAGCAGCGCGAGTCGCGTGCACGTGAACGGCTAGCCATCCTCGAGCAGACGAATCCGGATCGAGAACTCGCATATGCCGGAAGGCACGAGCCATAGCAAACTCCGTGCAGTTGACTCTTTTGATGTCCCGCTCGTCGCGAGACTTGCCACACAAGTCGCATTGTCTCGAAGACATCTGGAATATTTCGAAATTGACAGCTCAACACAAAACATGTAAAATCGGACCACCTGAGCGTAATAGAAACAGTGTTATTAGTGAATATGAAAAAACAAACAAAAAAACAACAAATTAAAACACAAACTATATTTGAAACCAATAAAAACACAAGAATCGAGCCTTGTCGGGTCGCTCTCACAACCGCCCGGTTTCCCGCGCGGCCATACCACACTCCTTGAGTGCGTGCACAAGGGTTCCGCATGAGATTATCACTATACACTACGTATTTAAAACCACATTTTTATGTACTTCTTAGATAATTTAAAATTCTTATTTCATGAAAATTCATCTCTATTTTATATCATAAATATGGTATATATCCTACTTGCATACGTAAATTTAGAGTGGTACGTTCCTTTAACCGGTTAACCGAAATCAAAACGGTTTCCGGTTAACCGGTTAACCGAACCGGTTAAATAACCGAAAACCGGAAAAATAACCGAAATGACGGTTAACCGGACCATCCCTAGATGCTTAAATCCATGAACTTATCTATTTTTTTTTTAAATATATTTGTTTTTCGAAATTTCTCTTTTTAATTACCAGAATCACTGTAAAAAATCGATAACTCGGTTATTTTTGAGGTAGAGGGCTCGATTTTATTGTTTAATTATAAATCTCATCTCAGTAGCTCAAAAACGAAGTATAGTTTACATAGAATGTGCTTAAAAATAATTTTATGTGCCTCAGAGTTCCGGTCAACCCATATAAGGAAACTTCGAATCACGACCAAAAGTAAACGATTGCGTGCGGTGATCACCTTATCAGGTCTAAGTTCCATACCACAACCCCCAATGACTACAACATGAGATACAACCGCGGACAAACAGACAAACATACTCCATAACATAATTTATAGGGGGTGGGGGCGTATCAAATAGCTTCGATGATTGAATCAAAGCAAACATACACATTTTACATCACTTACTTGAGGAATGTGATGAGAGAGTGAGAGAGAGGGAGAGGGAGAGAGAGAGAGAGAGAGAGAGAGAGAGAGAGAGAGAGAGAGAGAAAGACTCTCTTCAGCCGTCACGTTAAGTGGCTGAGCCCCGCGATGATGGCGAGTTGAGTGCAGTGTGCACAATAGAGATGTAACTACATACCAACTTACAATATATATCAGAGCGAAAAAGAAGATGAATTAATAATCAGACATTTGATAACAACTAAATCTCTAAAACTAGCAACAGATGACAATGATAAAGCCTTACCCAAAATCTACGCAATTCCTAAAACGCACAAAAATCCAATAAAATTCCGTTTCATAACTGGAGCATTTAACAGCAGTTTAAAACCCATTTCACTAGAAATGCAAAAAATATTGACATTTTTAAAACACCATTTCCATAATTACTGTAAATCAATAACACAACGCACAAATATTAATCCAATCTGGTCCATAAATAACAGCTTGCAAGTATTGCAAATGTGTAATTCAATAGAAAACGCAAGTCAATATAATTTGTTTTCCGCGGACTTCAGTAGCCTTTTTACGAATCCACCACATGAATCTGTAATCAAAACCATCTTTGGACTGATCGATCTATGCTTCAAGAACAGCAAAAAAGAGTTCATTGTGGTTGGATTCAAGAAAGTTTACTACAGCACATCAGATACAAAGTCAGGAAATACATATGACAAAAATGATATTAAATTCATGCTTGAATATATATTGAAAAACAATGCCTTATATGGAGGATTAATTTTCAAACAAATATACGGTATTCCTCAAGGTAACAATTGTTCGCCTCTTCTAGCCGATTTGACACTATCCTTCATGGAATACACTTACGTAATGCGAAACTCAGAATATTTCAGTAATACTCATTCAAAAATATGCAGATATATGGACGATATTCTAATAATACACCGAACCAATTCCACTATTGTCTCTAAGATAAATAGCGAAATATACCACAACTCTTTAACTCTTGAACAAACTAGTACTCAGATAAAAGAGACAGAATTCTTAGATTTGACCATCAAAATAGAAAATAATTTAATAAAAACAGAACTTTACAATAAAACAGATGACTACTCATTCGATGTTATCAGATATCCTCACTGTGAAAGTAATATTAAGTCAAGCATTGCTATGAATTGTCTACATGGAGAAATAATTCGAATATTCAGATGTTGCGCTATAAAGATAACCTTTTAACAAAGATGCCAACAACTGTATAAAACATATATCGCAAATGGTTACATCTCTGTCAAAGTTGCGTTCCAAATTTCAAAAACAATTCTTAGTAATAAACAACTATTATTAAAATACAAATTAAAAACCAAAAATATATTCAAACGTTTCATTGACACTCTGAAATGACCTACTACCATTCCCTCTCTATCTCTGCACTCTTACTGATCTACTGATCTGCGCGAAACAGTCGATGAGCATCGCAGTCGCCACTCTCAAATCATTCGTTTCACATTCCCCTGTCCCGAGTGGTTGTTTTCTTTGCGCATCGCCCCCCGTATTCTTAGCGTCATAGACAATCAATAACAGTCTAGACTCACTTTCCCCCTTTTTTCTTGTAAAACTTCTTTGTATACTTACCTACCAGCTCATCACTGATGATGGTCCCGGCTGGTAGGTTCACACATCCGGTATGGTGGAAGGGACCGAAACCGGATGTGTGCTATGATTTCTTAAATAGAACTTCTTTTGATTTTCTTGGAAATACAATAAAGTTTTGAAAAAAACATTACAGAACTGAAGATAAATATTAAAGCGACAGTGGCACTTAGTTTTGACTTTGGTTCGTTGCTTGATCCATGGAAACACGAAACAAACAAAGAAAAGACGAAAAAACGGCGTTTGCCTCGATACCTACACGCTTACCAAAATATGCACGTGCGAAGCTTGGTAAGGCGAATTCAAACTTCGCGCCAAATTGCTTATCGGAAAGTTGAGCTTTGTGCGCATTGCGTGAAGATGAATCAGGACATGTCATTGTAGCATTGTAGTGTAGAAACTCGATGGCAGTTGGCTAACCTGTTGAAAGCGAAACGTATTACAATGTTCCAACACTCTGAGGATAGTGCATTTCTCGGAGCTATCGACAGCGTGGTAAATGCCTCGGATATCATTGGGTCCGGTTTGGAACAAAAAATATTCACTATATTAACGTACCTTTTCGTATACGTTAGGAGAGTGTACGCGCTTACCCCCAGGAGTAAATGTTCCCTGGTATTCGACCTCCTCCTCTTCTTTCCACGTAGTCTGGTCACGAGCAAAGTCCCGCTTACGCATGGACGAGTTGCCTTGACGGGAGTTTGCAGGACATTTGAAGAAATATAAAGTACTCGAGCAATCAACGTAATAAAATATTCGAGTAGTCCCGAGTTCGATTCCGGGTGATGGCAAAGTTTTCGTTCTATATTGTTTTACAATGAAATGACATTGGAATGATAAACTTTCCTGTCAGCATTACCATTGATATAATAATGCATGAGCTTTTGTTGCATTACGTCGAATAAACAACAACACAAACTCTACTTTTACGCCAGTCCTTTTTTAAAAATAACTATTACGTTAACATAAGCGCGAGGGCGAATCGAGCGAGCCGATTGAGGAGACCGCTGGAGATGCCGACGTTGTCATGGACTAGGACTTCTGCCCCCAGCCCGCTAGCACTGTTGTTCAGGTCGGTTCCACTGTTTTTGATGTTTCGCAGTTTTCCCCTTCCCCAATCACTAGTGTTGTTCCATGTGCAAATTTCCTGCTGCTAAACGCGCGCTCAGTTCGGAATAAGTTGTATGATTTAGACATGCTATTGAATCAGGCTAATCCTACTGTTTGCGCGATAACCGAAAGTTGGTGCAATGTTGAAGATAATATGAGTAGTCTTTGTATGAATGGCCGCTATAACATGTATCGATCGGATCGCAAGACTCATGCTGGAGGCGTTTTAGTGCTCACTCACTCTTCCCTTTCTGTAAAACACATTTTATCCATATCAATTGATAATCTCTCCTCACCCACTGCGATTAATTACTGCATATCGCACACCTGGCTCGTTCCGGGCGACCGAGGCGTTTGATCGATCTTTGATGAACTTCGTCTCACTCCACTCACTTTCTCAAATGGTTCGCCATGCGACGATGGTGAGACGAGTGGGGCGAAGGGCGCACACTCTCGACATCGTTCTCACTGATTCCATCTCGCTTTTCCAATGTGTCCGTGTGATGCCGCGTTTTTCTGTCTGCGATCACTTGCCCGTTGAGTATCGGCTGCGACTCGGGGTGGGTGGGGCCGCTGGAGAGAGGCCGCGTTTCGCATATCGGAGGGCGAATTGGAATGAGATAAACAAAACTATTGCTTGCACTGATTGGACACTTTCCTTTATAGGATTGACCTTAGAACAGGCTACTGCGCTATTCAACCAGCGAATGCAACACCTCATTCATACTGTGCGTTCCGGCGATTCAGTGGATTTAAACACAACACAAGATGATCCTAATTCCTACCAGTCCACCCTGGCTGGCACGACAGTGCAACACCCGTACGTACCACAACAGCCTATCCCCCTCCCTCACCCCCTTCACTCCAACCACCACTAGGTCTTATCACATTCCCGAAATGTCCACACTACTCAAATACACGATACACGAATATGAGCACCAATCACTTTTATTAACATGGTGGGCTGGGGGGCGAGAGAGGATGAGAGAGAGTCACTCTCCTCGGGGGAGGAGGGAGCAAGACTCCTGTCCTGTCCAGAGAGTGGCGGGGGCGGGGCCGCGCGCCATCGCGGTTCCAATGACCGCGACACTCCCGCGGCGGCAGATGACGTCGGCGGCCAGCGGGGTAGGCAGGAACAGGAAGACGCGGAGAACATCGGAGCGGACGGGCGACGGCGGATCCTCGGGCGGCAGCTGCTGGGCGACTCCTGGGTGGGCGGGTGACTCCAAAGATATGCTTCTCCGGGATTCCTCGATGAATGATGTCGGCTCCTCGTCTCGCTGTCTCCGCGCATCCTTCTTCACGTCATTGTCTATTCTCTCTACATCTTTTCTCCTCTCGCTTTTTAGCCAACGCAGATGGTATCATGATAATCGGTGGAGTCGGGTGGCACAAAGACATTATGAGATAAACATACCGTCTTCCTTGCATCGACACATGTCTCGCACCATTCCATGTCGATTCGCGGACTCGTGTGGTTCATTCTATGTCTCACCCTGGCTTGCTGCGAAGGAATTCAGCTAATTCAAATGCTCAACTGTCCCACTTGCGACGTCCAGACCGATATCTGCGTGGCCTTCCACCAGTGAGTAAATCATTACATATTATCACCATAGTGCGTATTTACATGTCTCTCTCTATCAGGTATCCGCGCTACTATGACTGCGTGCGTCTCGATGCTATTCCGTGCTGGCTGTGGGAGGCGTTGTACGCTCAGCGGGATGATGACCACTGTATCTCTCATCTTCCCATCGATTCGCCTTCGATGGGATCCTCCGCCGCCGCCGGCATCGCGTCTGCACGCTTTATGGTGTCTGCTGTTGCACTTGTCGCGCTGATCCTTTGATCGAGAGAGAGAGGTGCGGTGCTATATTGGTCTGATTCTGTTGCGAAATAAATGACTGTTTACAGATCTGTTGGATTTTACGATAGATATGATACTGCGAAAGAATGGGGTGCAAATGAGTAAATGCGAAAATAATCTCAAATGCATGCAATAGCACAAGGGATTACAACCTTGATTAGAAGATAGACTATTCCAACAAGCATTGCCACGCTGCCTATGATTTTAGGCAGGTTGCTCATAAAGGCTAGAAATGACATAGCGAAACTGGGAGCTTCGAAGGTGTTCGTGCGAACAACCTCTCCCTCGACGGTCCCTCCGAGAATGCTGGAAATCTCGTCTGCACCACTGTAGTGCAGAATGCCGTCTAGCTGAATCGCCGTTCTTTTTCCTCCGCAGCGCATCGTGCAGGAGAATTTCGCTTCCGGCTTGTCCGTCTTGAAACGGACTGTGTTCACCGTACCACTGGGTGCACACGTGAGTGTGTCTGTCAACTCATTGTTACACACCAGCAGAGCGGAGGTGGCTCTGTCGCTGTCAGACGCGCATGTCAGACTGGCGGACGCTCCACTGACACATGAGTAGCAACCAGCAATGTGGCTGTACGACACTAGAGAGCACTTAGAGACAGAGTGATCTACTCCCGTCTTCAGATCCTTTTCCAGGTTTAGCTGCAGGTGGATGTTATTGTGCAGCGTTTTGAACACTGGCAGGTTGCCATCTTTTGAGGGCAATATCTCGAAATGCCGTCCAATAAGTGGCAGCCTGTTCTCTTCTGCTTCTACTAGGTCTGAGTAGTCTACTGGTTTGTCACACTCGCACACTGCGACGTCTTCTGCTGGGCTGCACCTGCACGTCTCTCGATACGCGCACTTTCCTTGATGATCACAAATCAGAAGCGGGGGTGGCAGGTTGGTTCGAATTAGAGCCAGCTTGTTCTGGAATGCGACAAACGACTTTGTCATGTAGCGAATCGGCTCGGTTGTCGCATCGATAAGCGTCAGGTTGCTTCTCTCAAATCGGATCGTTCCTCCGTTGTCGATGACAATTTGACGTTTCGTCTTGTTTCCAGCTCTAGAGATTTCGACTGTCAACACCGTCTGCCTGTCATAGTTCTCGCACTCGATCCGGAATCGTGGGCACGACGTAGTTTCTCACGAACAAACATCCAGGCGTGGGGAGCAGGCAGCCGCACTGCAGGAAGCCGCAGCTTTCCATGCACAGAGATGCCCCGGCGTGTCCTGCCGCCATGGTGAGCTCGGGGATGATAGTGCTGGTGTTGACTGCTGCGCATTTCTGTGCAGTGCAGAGGGAATTGCCTGCGCATCGCTTGACGCTCGCGTTGTGCAGAGACACGTTCTTTGTGTACATAATCGCTCCCGGCACGCACTTGTGTGATAGGTATTCCAATTTGAAGGACAACTTTTCCGTCTCTGATCCCTCTCCTCCCACATGCAGACAAATCTCCCGCACTGTTGGCGTGAACATCAGTTCCACTGTCTTCTTGATAGTACACTTGTTCCATGAGCACTGCTCCTCGCTGTGCGAGATGGGCACGCTCACATCACACGCGCTCGCCGCTGACATGATCGCGAATACGGTGGCTATGAGTAGTGCGCATCTCGCAGGTGTTCTCGTTCGAGTCAGCCACTCTCCCATTTCGAGTTCTGCTGCGCGGTCGGGATCTCTCCTCACTGACCCGAGGACCCTCCGGCCAAACGAGGTCCCGCCCCTTCCTGTCAATGCGCTTATCTGATCATTTTTTCGCCTCTTCTCGCACCATTTACGGTGCGGGCAGCAGACGCACCAGTATGCGGCCGACATGATAAGACCAATGATTGTGGAGATGTATATCACAAATAGTCGAACTCCGCAGTGGGGATTAATCAGCACGTGGGCGAGGCACGTTGTACATGCCGCTGTCTTACAGTAATCTTTCGGCGGGCATGTGGTGGATACGATCTGAATCCGGGATTCCTCCGTCCGTCTCCACTTCACAGCGTGCTCGACAGTCAGTATGCTCACTGGAATCACCACCTCCGTGGCGTTTGATTGCAGACCATGCAGACAGTAGTGCTCGCTGCAGACATCATATGTTCCAGCCGGATTCTTATCGTATAGAGTCACACCGGTTTCCGTACATACAATCACCGTGTCATTTCCGGAAGGGATCACGTGTGATTCGTCTGTCTCCCATGCATCATGCGACTCGATGAAATCAGCGTGCGAGTCTGGAAGATCTGCGACCTTGTTCGAATCTCGCCAGTGAATCCCGTCTTCACGCATTGATCGATCATAAATCTGTTGGCCTCTCATCAGTCCGGCCATGAATGCTCTCTGGCTCCTCAGGTCCCCATCCATCCAGTCATCGAACGTTGAGTTCGCGACAGGCTCAGGCGGATTGGTGGTGGTGGGAGGGGAACGCGTAGGTGAAGCAAGAGTAGGGCTCATAATAGTCGTTTTTGGACTAGATGCCAGTCTGGGTGTGTATGCAGTGGGTGTGAATGGGGGGGCGGTGGTTGTTGTAAACGCGCGAGTCGACACAGGGAGCGGAAGAGACTGCCTCGGTGGCTGTGTAGTCTCCCATTTCCGAACTTCTGCGTTGTAATCTCGGATCGCGTTACAGGGGAGGAATAGGGACAGGAGTGACATCACCGTAACCAGCGTTGCGGCCTTGTTGAATCCAGTCGGCGCTCGCTTCTGCTTCAGTTTCGGCTCCGGTCTCTCGATTTCAATAGGCACAAGGTGTTGGATTGCCCTAGACAAGACGTGTCCGTTGGCTGTGCGTACGTGCACAGTTCGCACCTGGCCGTCCCTTCCCTCTTTCAACCCCGTGACCAAAGCTGTCGGCCATTCGAGGCGCGACTTGTTCTCATCCCTGATCAGTACCATATCATCGACGCGCGGTCTTTTTGTCGCAGATTTCGACGCTCTTTTCAGAGCCGTCTCCGTGTATGTCGCGTTGTTCGCCATGTACTCCCGAGTGAACACACTCCAGAACTTCTTCACGTGCTTCACCACGTGATTGTCACTTTCTACAGTAGACTCGTACTCCTTCTCAACGTTGTTGCCGTCTACTGTGTCAGTACGCACCGTATTCACAGAAGCCGTCACGAAGTTGACTGCGCTACTCTCGCTCTTTCCGACAACCATCAGTCCGAAGACGGTGGAGATGACCATTGCTCCGGAAGGGAGAGAAACTCTGCTAACAGGGTCGACCACGTGCCAAAAGACGTCCGCGCCGAGAAGGATGCTCGGCTGGCGCGTCTCCTGGGTGAACTTCTCCAGTCCCAACTTTTTCAGCTGGTTCAGATCTTTCTTGTTCAGCTGCGAGCTGCGAACAGGGTTTGTGATACCCTTCTTGGTGTATAGCATGCACTCCATCTTGTCTCCGCTGGGGAGAAGGAATGTGGTCGGGCGGAGCGAGGATTTCTCTTTCACTGCTCCGCCGCCAAATACTTGCAGGTGGAGCATGGTCTCGTTGAGCGACTGCAGGCCTAACTCGTCTGCCAGATCTCCGTCAATGAAAGATCTCTCGGCTCCACTGTCGAGTAGTACATCAATCATCATAGCTTTTCCGGTTCGCGACAGCACTCTCGCTTGCACTACCATCAGCCTTCCGGCACTTGACGTCACATGATTGACCGAGAACCTTTTCCAGAAACCTTTCTTCTCGTTCTCCGTTTCTCCGTCACTGTACTTGTTGTACTTCTTGTCACTGCCGCTGCACAGTGAGCTGTGATGAGAGCGCTGGCACGTCTTGCACTTGCCGGATTTACACTGTTTTGCCCTGTGCGAGTCGCTCAAACAGTTGTAACACAGTCTGAGTTCGTTCACTCGCTTCTTCCTGTCTTCAGGTGTGCGGTACTTCTTGCAGTCACCGGAGGTGTGGTTGCTCATAGAACAATAGCGACACGAATCGCCCCTGCTGGGCGCGCTCGTTGCGTGCGCCGTTGTGAGCACGATCGAATCTGCCTCCCGATCAGCCCTGTACTCACTTCTCTCGAACGCCTTCTCCTCGAGGCGGTAGATCACCTGTCCGATGGAGTTCAGCAACTGCTCGACATCGTCCTTGTCAAAGAGCTCTTCACTTGTTTCCAGTTTATCCCACACGATTTCAGGAAACTTCCTCTTCACCGTCAGGTAGAGGTGCGGGTTCTGTGTGTTCGTCAGTTCCGACAGTGCCGCCACCAGCGCCACGAGCTCGTCGTGGACGCGGCTCGCAAGTCCGCCGGCTTCTTCGACCGCGCTGGTTTCATCGCATCGATCTTATCGAGAATGACTTGAGTCTGTCTCTCGGGCCGCGCGTAGATCTTGCGCAAGTGCGCCACGGCCTCTGCGTACTTCTCTCCTGACGGAGGGAATCTGCGAATCGCCGCCAGCGCTGGCCCGGCGAGCGAGTTGGTCAATGCCGTCATTTTTACCACGTTCTCTGCCGCGCGCTTGTGTACAAGCTCCGAGAACAATGCCCAGTAGCGATTCCACTCTGCATACTCTCCTGCGAATATGGGGATTTCTAGTTTGTTGCTCTTCGCCAGTATCACCGCTAGATCGATCTGGCGCCCGCTGTCGCCCGCGGGGTCAGTGCGCCTCGGGGGCCTCACGGGGGGACTCGTGTTGGCTGCGCGGGCGCTGGGCAGAGACGCGCGCGCGTTCGCTGGCGTGGCTGCCAGCTGTTGGCTCGCAGCCGTTCTCGCCGCAGCTGTTCTGCGAATGACCGTGGCCGCCATGGGAGTGCGTTCTTCCGAATCTTCTGACTCGCCGTCTCCCGATTCCTCACTGGCATCCGTGAGAAGCGCCTCATCAGGAGTGATTTCCTCAAGAAACTTGGGCTTCTCGACGGGATTGGCAGTGGGGTCGATGGCAGCCACCATCGAGTTCAACTCGTCAATTCTCCTTCTCATTTTGGCTACCACACTCGTTGCCTTGCTGACCATCAGAACGAATTCGTTTTTCAGCACCTGCCATTCGTGTTTGTAGGCGATGCGCGACTCTTTCGTTTCTTTCATGATCAACTCTGCGCCAGTTACGCACTCCCATACACCTCGGCACTGGGCGTCGAGTGCGACAGTCGCAGTCACGATCGCAGTGAGCGTCGTCTGCATTTTCCTTAGCGTGGCAGGCGTCGCGGGTTTGCCATACTTTTTCGTCAGTTTCACAATCTCTTTCTTCACCCTTTCAATCCTGCGATTAGACGCAATCAACCCGGACTCGAAGGCGGGGGCCATGCCTGTGTCTCTGTCTCTGTCTCTGCCTCTCTACTTTCTCACGTGTGGATGTTTTTGAAATGAGAGAAATAAATCGGTCCGACGCTCCAACTAATTCAGCGAGCTGGTTACCGTAACAGCGAAAGAAATCAATCGGTCCGACGCTCAAACTAATTCAGCGAGCTGGTTACCGTAATGCGAAAGAAATCAATCGGTCCGACGCTCAAGCTAATTCAGCGAGCTGGTTACCGTAACAGCGAAAGAAATCAATCGGTCCGACGCTCAAACTAATTCAGCGAGCTGGTTACCGTAATGCGAAAGAAATCAATCGGTCCGACGCTCAAGCTAATTCAGCGAGCTGGTTACCGTAACAGCGAAAGAAATCAATCGGTCCGACGCTCAAACTAATTCAGCGAGCTGGTTACCGTAATGCGAAAGAAATCAATCGTGGCCCGACGCTCAAACAGATTTGCGAGCTGGTTGCCTTTTGTTGGTGTTACACTCTTCTCACTGTCTGTAGAAAATCAACAATAACACGAAATATCGTACCCCTGTCTGTGGTGGAACAGAGTTCGGGGAGTATACAGGAAAGTGATTGGAACGGACTCACAGTCTCCTGCTCGGCTGCCGTTGTTCGATGAGGCTCCGTAGATCTCGCAGGAGTCGTTTCTCGATATGCAGTCGGAAGAATAGACGCTGTGAGTGCGGCTGACAATGCGTTACAATGCAGTCCGCTCTATCCGATACACCAAGCCTGTTGTTGTAAGATGACCCTCCGGGGCTTTCGATCCCGGCTGTAGAGGTCACCATCCCTGTCAATTGCGCTCTCGGATTACAGCTGCGCAGTGCAACTGTCACCCTACAAACGACGCGTGCCGCCAGAGTTGCGCCTAGAGAGCGCGTCCCTCTGGGATACAGTACCCGCGCGCACAAATTACCTTGAATGCGCAAACAACCAGTGCGGGTGGTAGTAGTCTAGTGTCGGTAGCTTACCTGCAACGACGCTCCTCGGTCGTCCGGTGACTCGGCGTGCCACTCGCCGACGTCATCTACCTGTGGGGTACGGCTCGAACCGGCCGGATCCGGCCCTCACCTACCCCGACCCCTAGCCGTGCGTTCTGCTCAGTGCACGGTGTGTCTGCGCTGTGCCAGACGGGTCAGAATTGTGATATTAGAGTTAGACTAGCTAGTTTAGTTGCACACACCGCTGTGTGCTCCGTCTCTCGTGTCCTCATGCGCTTTCACTGTGCAAAGATAGGCAAGCAGTGCTTGTGTTGTGAGTGTGCGTGACACTCCCTCCCTTGGGCCTGACCACTCCCGTGTGGTTTTACCCTGCCGGCGTTGCGGCGGCAGTGCGAGAATGGTGAACAAGTCGGCCGCTCGACACGTGCCTGTGCATGTAAGCATGCGTGTGAGTGTGCTGATTTCAAATTCAAACGGTGCTGCGATTCAAGAATTTTAGGTGCATGCGAGAGGTATGTAACAATCGCGACACGATAAAATGAAATCAGAACATACACGAGTGACGTCAAATAACCGCAATAATTAGCGCAGAGGATAATCACCCGTCGGTGAAACGAGAATTAGACATACTACCACTGTATCAAATCAAAATTAGAATAAAGCGATCGCACAATATTCGATAACGGCACACGCGCTGTTGAGGAAAGATCAAAAGACGCTAAAGAGCGACCGGTGAAGTGTAGAATGCTCATCGGGAGCAACGCGGAAAGCGACCAGAAAGAATGGAATTTGGCCGTTTGCACCATGTGCGTTCCGGCGATTCAGTGGATTTAAACACAACACAAGATGATCCTAATTCCTACCAGTCCACCCTGGCTGGCACGACAGTGCAACACCCGTACGTACCACAACAGCCTATCCCCCTCCCTCACCCCCTTCACTCCAACCACCACTAGGTCTTATCACATTCCCGAAATGTCCACACTACTCAAATACACGATACACGAATATGAGCACCAATCACTTTTATTAACATGGTGGGCTGGGGGGCGAGAGAGGATGAGAGAGAGTCACTCTCCTCGGGGGAGGAGGGAGCAAGACTCCTGTCCTGTCCAGAGAGTGGCGGGGGCGGGGCCGCGCGCCATCGCGGTTCCAATGACCGCGACACATACTCACATTCCCGTTTTGCCCCCGTCTAAAAACACTAACCTTCCCAGTCATATTCTCAAATTGAAACGCTCAGCTCTTAAGTATTCGATTAGACAGCCTTCCAGTCGTGCTTCTGACAGAGCGCAAAGTAAACTACGAAAGGCGTTATTCTCATGGAATTGCAAACGCGAGGCGAGACTAATCAATGGGAGCAACAAGCGCGCACTTTTCCGAGATGTGCGTGCCAAATTGTTTCCTGGTGATGGTGTCGCGCTCTCGTGAGGGTGAGTTGATTCATGGGTCGAGGGAGAAGGCGGAGCTGTTCGGAGAGTGCTTTGATGCGATTTTTTCGCAGCGGGGCCCTATCCCTGCGGATGCGCCCCTTCCTTGTGCTGTCAGTCAGCTCTCCACCATTGAGATTTCGTATGCACATGTACACAAAACTATTTCCAAACTAGCATCAAAAATGAACACGAGCCCTGACAATATTCCGCATGCCTTTTTGAAAAATACTGTTGACACGATTTCTGTTCCGCTCCCTATTCTGTTTTCAATGTCTACTTCCGTATGCAATGTCCCTGAGATTTGGAAACTGGCGTATATAAAACCTCTTTTTAAAAAGGGGGCTCGTGATGATTCACTCAACTACAGGCCTATCAGCCTTATTAGTAGTGTTGCGAAAGTTCTGGAACGTATATGCGTCAGGCAAATTACGGAATTTCTCGAGAGGAATTCGCTTCTTACATCTAGGCAATTTAGCTTTCGCAAGACTAGCGCTCCGGCGCGCTGCCGCGCGCCTCCGCACTAGTTTATAGAAGAATAGAAAATTGTTTAGACATGAAGATGTACTTGCTTGGTAAAATACGCTCTGATCATAAAAGAACAGGAATCTATCGTTTACTCTCACGTTTCCGCTGCAGTCACAGCAATTTTTTAGAGACAGTACTATGCTCTCTTCTTTCAACTCTTAAATCTCTAAAAAAGAAGTTCTATTCTCTCTTCAGTCTACTCTCACGTATCCGCATCGATAAAGACAGTTTTATAAAGACAGTTCTTGGCTCTCTTCTGTCCACTCTCACGTCTCCGCTTAGATCAAAACATTTTTTTTAGAAACAGTTCTCTATGCTTTCTTTGTGTACTTTCACATCTCCGCCACGGTCAGAGTAACTTTCTAAAGACAGTAATGTGCTGTCTTCTGTCTACTCCCACGTCTCCGCGACAGTGACAACAACTTTTCTAGAAACAGTCCGATGCTCTTTTGTGTCTACAGTCAGGTCTCCGCTATAATAGTCGAAGTAAATTTCTAAAGACTGTACGATTCTTTTTTCTGTCCACTGTCACGTCTCCGCATCGGTTGTGACACTTTTCTAGAAACAGTTCGATGTTCTCCTTTGTTTAGTCTCACGTCTCCGCTGTAAAAAAATTTCTAAAGACAGTTCGTTGCTCTCATCTGTCTACTGTCACGTCTCAGCATTGGTCGCGACAATGAGACAATGTTTTGTAAAAAAAAACAGTCAACATCAAATACAGAAATCATTCATTATTGAATCACAGTCTTCGTAATTTGGAATGAGTCTTGCACTTGATGCTCACCTCACCTCACTTCCATTCTTAACTGAAATGCTCAAAAGACAACACGTTTTTCAGTAGTAACGAGAGCATAATAGTCTCGATAAAACAATGTTTTATTGACAGAAAAAAAAGAAAAATATATTTCTACAATGCAGTGACCTTTTTATTCGACGGCTGACAGAAAGCACGCCGGCTGGCACGCCCCTCGCATAATCTGCGCTTGCTGTAGAAGTAGTATGAAAGAAAAGACATACAAAGTTTTTTCTACAAAACTATGTACCGATCAGTCACTGTTTTCATTCCAGATTTCTATAATACGCATACAATGACCTCGTTGCCACGGCTAAGAGAAAATACGCCGGTGGGCGCGCCCAAAATGTTGTACGCATGTTTGAAGTAGTTTGATAAAGTTTTAAGTTGGTTCACTCTTTACAAACCATCATATAACATAACTACTGAACTCGTCATACAAAACTTGTCTTTTCCAATCTTCAACTCTTCCTTTTGCTGGAAATATGCGTTGAAGCTAGAAATTTTCTATTTTTCAACTGAATCGATCTATTATTGATATTGTTTACACGTGTTTCTATTGAACTAACGCACCACAATGTGGATATGGGTCATTAAATGCGAATGTCAACTAATTGACATCGATCTGTTGACCTTGCGGCTGGTAGCGAGCAAGCCGGTGGGCGCGACCTCAGCAAGTAACGCGCGCTCAAAAGTTGTCTAATACGGTATGAAGACGAAGTCCGATCGATCTGAAATTTTGACAGAAGGGCTTTTTTGCCCATAAAAGCTTAAGTTTACAAATTGGACACTCTATCTCGCCTGTACGAAAAGTCGATCATATTTGCCAAACTTGGCAACTTTTCGACAAATGAAACCAGTTTCTATAATCTCTTAAACGTAATGTATCTTCTATTCAATTTTTATAGAAATCGAAGATCATGAATATTGGGTGCATTTTGGGTACATTCGCCCCCTGGGGCATGAAGATGAGGTCACAGTCGACTGGTATCGCGGCTATCGATTTTTTCTAGGTCGATTCACCTATCCTCCAAGTTTCGTTCTAATTGAAGCATTTTGAAAATTTTCTCCATAGTTAAGAGATTAGGTGATAACTATGATCAGAAGATCGCTATTGACGAGATATTTGGAATTTTGCGTTCTCGGGTGTTGAAGAAGCTTTTTAAAAGAAATGAGTAGTTAGACTAAACTTTGAAAAGAGATATCTCTCCGGAAGGACAGACAGACAGACACCATAGTAAATATTAGTCTAAAGGGGGGACTAGCGCGCTTCGCGCGCTAGAAATATAGGTATAAAATAGAGGAGGAAATTATCTATCGATTGATATATAGATTGACTTGATATGTGCTCTTGAACTGCTATTAGGAGCTGTGCTAGAAGTGCTGTTGTCAGTCTTTTAGTAGATGACTGATCTTTATTTATTTCCTTTTTTTTAATTGTCAGTAACATCAAATATTTGTAAAGTGTCCAAGTCTATCAGTATCTGGTTGATAGTTACTACTTTTCTACAGATATTATATTTACTATGCTCATAGAATGCGCTCCGGCACGCTCCGCGGTCATAGCCTATCAGTATTTCAGTAATAAAAATAACAATAAAATGATCACTGATACTGATATGCATTTTCTCTTACTCTCTGATATTTTACTCTCTCGTATGCACATAGAGGGCGCTCCGGCACGCTTCGCGCGCCTCCGCGGTCAAAGTCGATCAGTAGATCAGTAATTACAATAATCTAATAATCACTGATACTGATATACAATAATACAATCTCTTCTATTCTCTGATCTTTTACTCTTTCGTATGCACATAGAAGGCGCTCCGGCACACTCCGGACTCCGCGGTCAAAGCCGATCAGTAGATCAGTAATTATAATAAAACATTGATCACTGATACTGATATGCATTTTCTCCGACTCTCTGATTTTTTACTCTTTCGTATGCACATAGAGGGCGCTCCGGCACGCTTCGCGCGCCTCCGCGGTCAAAGCCGATCAGTAGATCAGTAATTATAATAATATACTGATCACTGATACTGATATGCCTTCTCTCCTACTCTCTGATCTTTTACTCTCTCGTACGCACATAGAAAGCGCTCCGGCACGCTTCGCGCGCCTCCGCGGTCAAAGCCGATCAGTAGATCAGTAATCATAACAATACATTGATCACTGATACTGATATGCATTTTCTCCGACTCTCTGATTTTTTACTCTTTCGTATGCACATAGAAAGCGCTCCGGCACGCTCCGCGCGCCTCCGCGGTCAAAGCCGAGCAGTAGATCAGTATTTTTAATAATACAGTACAGCTCGAGTTAGGTGATCCCTGTCCATGGACGTCCATGGACGTCCGGGATTTTGGTGGACGTTTCTGGTGTCTCTCTCTTTACACACTCTCTCGCGTTCCCATCGCCTCCTCCCCACAGGCAATTTATAGCCCCTGTTTGAAGATATGTGGGCAGTGAGAGAACTGACTTTTCGAAATGAACTTTTCATGAAACCAAACCATTACTATCAATTATGTTTTGTTCTGAGCATCTCGAATATACCATATTTCATAAAGCTCCGATTAAATTCACTACTTACTGACTTTCAGTACTGACTTTCATTTTTACATGAGTATTCAAAGCATAATCTATAAGAGGTATATGTAGTATTGTTTACATTGTTTGTCTTAGTCGACATGCGGTTTGTGGTGACTGATTTTCATCATTTTAAATTCCAAGATAATTGGTCCCCCGATAAGACAAGGTCCCGTTGTTGCATCCATTCACTCTCATCTGGTCGTCCATGTACGGTGTGGACGTGTCTGGTGCCTCTACTCTATACACACTCTCTCGCTTTCCACTCGCGACGCGCATCACACAGGGCTATTCTGCCGATGGCGGTACAGTCGGACGCCACTGCTTGTGTGAAGTCTGAAACGTCACTCGACTTTCTAGAATCTGAAAATTAGGAAATATAAGTATTTTATCTATCTGTCTCTTGTAACCGGAATCAAGAATATACCATGGTTCATAGGGCTCCGATGAAATTCACTACTTGAATAGAGCCTCATAGTCAGGGTGGCTTCAGTTCTGGTCCCCCCTTCCGTGTTCGAGAAACCAGCTACAATTTTATTTGCATCGTTTCTGTCTCCTCGAGATGAGCGAAATTATGTCTTACTTTTGTAATTTCGACCATTTTGAACATATCCAGGTAGTGCCACCCGAGCTAATTTCCAGTTGAACTTTAGTGATTGCGCAAATCCACTCTTGACTCATTCTATTTATGACCCTTCCCCACCAGCAAACGGTCGAGTCTTGACAGACTGCCACACCATGCCTCCTCTCGCTCCGCCCCTATCCCACTGTTTTTGATGTTTGAGATATCAGCTGTTATTGTCCTTGTACCGGCTTTCTCTCATCGAGACGAGTAAAATGACGTCTTTCAATTGTAATTTGGACTATTTTGAACAAATCCAGATATCGCCACCCGGGCTAATTTCCAGATCAACTTGAGTGATGGTGCAATTCCACCATCGACTCTCTCTTTTATGGCCCCTCCCCTAGCGAGAGAGAGCGTGGTATGGAGGGCGCCAGACACGTAAGACAGCTGTGACCAGAAGAGTAGCCACCCTGACTATGAGGCTCTATTCAAGTAGTGAATTTCATCCGAGCCCTATGAACCATGGTATATTCTTGATGTCGGTTACAAGAGACAGATAAATATAATACTTATGTTTCCTAATTTTCAGATTATAGAAAGTCGAGTGACGTTTCAGACTTCACACAAGCAGTGGCGTCCGACTGTACCGCCATCGGCAGAATAGCCCTGTGCGATGCGCGTCGCGACTCGATAAATTCTATGTGTTGTACGCGCGCCAGCTATGTATGTAACACGTACACCCCGTCGTGCAATACCTCGCGAAGCCATGTTCTGTACATTAGCGTGTACACGTAGCGTACATTCGGTAAGCGTCTACATGTTGCATACATTTTTGGACAGCTTCCCTCTCCGAAATTCGCTTGAGACTTTGAAATGAAATAGATATTTCACAAATAACGTGAAACGTATGAACAAAAAGTTGTGTGTAAATGATTTCACACGTGTGCATGTGCGTGTAGAGCACATTTCTGACACTCATGCGGGAGCACAGAAAGGGTAGCTGAAACGACATAGTTGACTGTCGCGCTCCCTCTCATAAAAGCTGCCGAAGAGCAACTCAACGCGGGTTTACGTCACCTCTTTTTGGGCCTGATATCACATCGGCACTCTGTACATGTATCGTACAGTTCACGCTGCTGTCAATATGTACAGACTCATCAAATGTTCCGAACAAGAACACGACTAGGTTGTACGTGTAGCGCACATTTCACGTTTTCTGTTCATGTAGGCTACACAGAATTTTCCGAGGAGTGAAAAACGAGAGAGTGTGTATAGAGTAGAGGCACCAGACACGTCCAAACCGTACATGGACGGATGGACGCCCAGATGAGAGTGAATGGATGCAACAACGGGGGACCAATTATCTTGGAATTAATAATGATGAAA
>CAWZYM010000105.1:447500-525000 GCA_963966185.1 Rhabditoides inermis | reverse complement strand
ATAAATATGTCTAAATGCATGGAGGGTCCACACTGCAGTAAGTGTGTAGGGAGAGAGAGAGAGAGAGAGAGAGAGAGAGAGGGAAAGAGACAGAGTTTACTTAATGCTTTAGTTTATTCACTGAATTCGAATAAGACCATTGGAATCCTCCCAGACAGCCCATGGCGGATCGTGATGCTCATACACGATGGCCATGACTTCCATTTGGAATATCGTTTTTCGTCTGTCACTCGAATATGAGACCACATTTCGAAACTCATTTTTCTGGGAACTTTGGGGGATAGGTCGAGGAATCATCTCTTTTTACCTTTTCTCGATACGTCTGATACTGATTGCGCAATAAATATGTCTAAATGCATGGAGGGTCCACACTGCAGTAAGTGTGTAGGGAGAGAGAGAGAGAGAGAGAGAGAGAGAGAGAGAGAGAGAGGGAAAGAGACAGAGTTTACTAAATGCTTTAGTTTATTCACTGAATTCGAATAAGACCATTGGAATCCTCCCAGACAGCCCATGGCGGATCGTGATGCTCATACACGATGGCCATGACTTCCATTTGGAATATCGTTTTTCGTTTGTCACTCGAATATGAGACCACATTTCGAAACTCATTTTTCTGGGAACTTTGGGGGATAGGTCGAGGAATCATCTCTTTTTTACTGTTTCTCGATACGCCTGATACTGATTGCGCAATAAATATGTCTAAAAGCATGGAGGGTCCACACTGCAGTAAGTGTGTAGGGAGAGAGAGAGAGGGAAAGAGACAGAGTTTACTTAATGCTTTAGTTTATTCACTGAATTCGAATAAGACCATTGGAATCCTCCCAGACAGCCCATGGCGGATCGTGATGCTCATACACGATGGCCATGACTTCCATTTGGAATATCGTTTTTCGTCTGTCACTCGAATATGAGACCACATTTCGAAACTCATTTTTCTGGGAACTTTGGGGGATAGGTCGAGGAATCATCTCTTTTTTACTGTTTCTCGATACGCCTGATACTGATTGCGCAATAAATATGTCTAAAAGCATGGAGGGTCCACACTGCAGTAAGTGTGTAGGGAGAGAGAGAGAGAGAGAGAGAGGGAAAGAGACAGAGTTTACTTAATGCTTTAGTTTATTCACTGAATTCGAATAAGACCATTGGAATCCTCCCAGACAGCCCATGGCGGATCGTGATGCTCATACACGATGGCCATGACTTCCATTTGGAATATCGTTTTTCGTCTGTCACTCGAATATGATACCACATTTCGAAACTCATTTTTCTGGGAACTTTGGGGGATAGGTCGAGGAATCATCTCTTTTTACTGTTTCTCGATACGCCTGATACTGATTGCGCAATAAATATGTCTAAAAGCATGGAGGGTCCACACTGCAGTAAGTGTGTAGGGAGAGAGAGAGAGAGAGAGAGAGAGAGAGAGAGAGGGAAAGAGACAGAGTTTACTTAATGCTTTAGTTTATTCACTGAATTCGAATAAGACCATTGGAATCCTCCCAGACAGCCCATGGCGGATCGTGATGCTCATACACGATGGCCATGACTTCCATTTGGAATATCGTTTTTCGTCTGTCACTCGAATATGAGACCACATTTCGAAACTCATTTTTCTGGGAACTTTGGGGGATAGGTCGAGGAATCATCTCTTTTTTACTGTTTCTCGATACGCCTGATACTGATTGCGCAATAAATTTGTCTAAACGCGTGGAGGGTCCACACTGCAGTAAGTGTGTAGGGAGAGAGAGAGAGAGAGAGAGAGAGAGGGAAAGAGACAGAGTTTACTTAATGCTTTAGTTTATTCACTGAATTCGAATAAGACCATTGGAATCCTCCCAGACAGCCCATGGCGGATCGTGATGCTCATACACGATGGCCATGACTTCCATTTGGAATATCGTTTTTCGTCTGTCACTCGAATATGAGATATGAGACCACATTTCGAAACTCATTTTTCTGGGAACTTTGGGGGATAGGTCGAGGAATCATCTCTTTTTTACTGTTTCTCGATACGCCTGATACTGATTGCGCAATAAATATGTCTAAAAGCATGGAGGGTCCACACTGCAGTAAGTGTGTAGGGAGAGAGAGAGAGAGAGAGAGAGGGAAAGAGACAGAGTTTACTTAATGCTTTAGTTTATTCACTGAATTCGAATAAGACCATTGGAATCCTCCCAGACAGCCCATGGCGGATCGTGATGCTCATACACGATGGCCATGACTTCCATTTGGAATATCGTTTTTCGTCTGTCACTCGAATATGAGACCACATTTCGAAACTCATTTTTCTGGGAACTTTGGGGGATAGGTCGAGGAATCATCTCTTTTTACCTTTTCTCGATACGTCTGATACTGATTGCGCAATAAATATGTCTAAATGCATGGAGGGTCCACACTGCAGTAAGTGTGTAGGGAGAGAGAGAGAGAGAGAGAGAGAGAGAGAGAGAGGGAAAGAGACAGAGTTTACTTAATGCTTTAGTTTATTCACTGAATTCGAATAAGACCATTGGAATCCTCCCAGACAGCCCATGGCGGATCGTGATGCTCATACACGATGGCCATGACTTCCATTTGGAATATCGTTTTTCGTCTGTCACTCGAATATGAGACCACATTTCGAAACTCATTTTTCTGGGAACTTTGGGGGATAGGTCGAGGAATCATCTCTTTTTACCTTTTCTCGATACGTCTGATACTGATTGCGCAATAAATATGTCTAAATGCATGGAGGGTCCACACTGCAGTAAGTGTGTAGGGAGAGAGAGAGAGAGAGAGAGAGAGAGAGAGAGAGGGAAAGAGACAGAGTTTACTAAATGCTTTAGTTTATTCACTGAATTCGAATAAGACCATTGGAATCCTCCCAGACAGCCCATGGCGGATCGTGATGCTCATACACGATGGCCATGACTTCCATTTGGAATATCGTTTTTCGTTTGTCACTCGAATATGAGACCACATTTCGAAACTCATTTTTCTGGGAACTTTGGGGGATAGGTCGAGGAATCATCTCTTTTTTACTGTTTCTCGATACGCCTGATACTGATTGCGCAATAAATATGTCTAAAAGCATGGAGGGTCCACACTGCAGTAAGTGTGTAGGGAGAGAGAGAGAGGGAAAGAGACAGAGTTTACTTAATGCTTTAGTTTATTCACTGAATTCGAATAAGACCATTGGAATCCTCCCAGACAGCCCATGGCGGATCGTGATGCTCATACACGATGGCCATGACTTCCATTTGGAATATCGTTTTTCGTCTGTCACTCGAATATGAGACCACATTTCGAAACTCATTTTTCTGGGAACTTTGGGGGATAGGTCGAGGAATCATCTCTTTTTTACTGT
This sequence comes from Rhabditoides inermis, assembly GCA_963966185.1. Classification (NCBI taxonomy): domain Eukaryota; kingdom Metazoa; phylum Nematoda; class Chromadorea; order Rhabditida; family Rhabditidae; genus Rhabditoides; species Rhabditoides inermis. The sequence goes on along the minus strand of CAWZYM010000105.1, from coordinate 521,660 downwards.
TTCTCGATACGCCTGATACTGATTGCGCAATAAATATGTCTAAAAGCATGGAGGGTCCACACTGCAGTAAGTGTGTAGGGAGAGAGAGAGAGAGAGAGAGGGAAAGAGACAGAGTTTACTTAATGCTTTAGTTTATTCACTGAATTCGAATAAGACCATTGGAATCCTCCCAGACAGCCCATGGCGGATCGTGATGCTCATACACGATGGCCATGACTTCCATTTGGAATATCGTTTTTCGTCTGTCACTCAAATATGAGACCACATTTCGAAACTCATTTTTCTGGGAACTTTGGGGGATAGGTCGAGGAATCATCTCTTTTTACTGTTTCTCGATACGCCTGATACTGATTGCGCAATAAATATGTCTAAAAGCATGGAGGGTCCACACTGCAGTAAGTGTGTAGGGAGAGAGAGAGAGAGAGAGAGAGAGAGAGAGAGGGAAAGAGACAGAGTTTACTTAATGCTTTAGTTTATTCACTGAATTCGAATAAGACCATTGGAATCCTCCCAGACAGCCCATGGCGGATCGTGATGCTCATACACGATGGCCATGACTTCCATTTGGAATATCGTTTTTCGTCTGTCACTCGAATATGAGACCACATTTCGAAACTCATTTTTCTGGGAACTTTGGGGGATAGGTCGAGGAATCATCTCTTTTTTACTGTTTCTCGATACGCCTGATACTGATTGCGCAATAAATTTGTCTAAACGCGTGGAGGGTCCACACTGCAGTAAGTGTGTAGGGAGAGAGAGAGAGAGAGAGAGAGGGAAAGAGACAGAGTTTACTTAATGCTTTAGTTTATTCACTGAATTCGAATAAGACCATTGGAATCCTCCCAGACAGCCCATGGCGGATCGTGATGCTCATACACGATGGCCATGACTTCCATTTGGAATATCGTTTTTCGTCTGTCACTCGAATATGAGATATGAGACCACATTTCGAAACTCATTTTTCTGGGAACTTTGGGGGATAGGTCGAGGAATCATCTCTTTTTTACTGTTTCTCGATACGCCTGATACTGATTGCGCAATAAATATGTCTAAAAGCATGGAGGGTCCACACTGCAGTAAGTGTGTAGGGAGAGAGAGAGAGGGAAAGAGACAGAGTTTACTTAATGCTTTAGTTTATTCACTGAATTCGAATAAGACCATTGGAATCCTCCCAGACAGCCCATGGCGGATCGTGATGCTCATACACGATGGCCATGACTTCCATTTGGAATATCGTTTTTCGTCTGTCACTCGAATATGAGACCACATTTCGAAACTCATTTTTCTGGGAACTTTGGGGGATAGGTCGAGGAATCATCTCTTTTTTACTGTTTCTCGATACGCCTGATACTGATTGCGCAATAAATATGTCTAAAAGCATGGAGGGTCCACACTGCAGTAAGTGTGTAGGGAGAGAGAGAGAGAGAGAGAGAGGGAAAGAGACAGAGTTTACTTAATGCTTTAGTTTATTCACTGAATTCGAATAAGACCATTGGAATCCTCCCAGACAGCCCATGGCGGATCGTGATGCTCATACACGATGGCCATGACTTCCATTTGGAATATCGTTTTTCGTCTGTCACTCGAATATGAGACCACATTTCGAAACTCATTTTTCTGGGAACTTTGGGGGATAGGTCGAGGAATCATCTCTTTTTACTGTTTCTCGATACGCCTGATACTGATTGCGCAATAAATATGTCTAAAAGCATGGAGGGTCCACACTGCAGTAAGTGTGTAGGGAGAGAGAGAGAGAGAGAGAGAGAGAGAGAGAGAGGGAAAGAGACAGAGTTTACTTAATGCTTTAGTTTATTCACTGAATTCGAATAAGACCATTGGAATCCTCCCAGACAGCCCATGGCGGATCGTGATGCTCATACACGATGGCCATGACTTCCATTTGGAATATCGTTTTTCGTCTGTCACTCGAATATGAGACCACATTTCGAAACTCATTTTTCTGGGAACTTTGGGGGATAGGTCGAGGAATCATCTCTTTTTTACTGTTTCTCGATACGCCTGATACTGATTGCGCAATAAATTTGTCTAAACGCGTGGAGGGTCCACACTGCAGTAAGTGTGTAGGGAGAGAGAGAGAGAGAGAGAGAGAGAGAGAGAGGGAAAGAGACAGAGTTTACTTAATGCTTTAGTTTATTCACTGAATTCGAATAAGACCATTGGAATCCTCCCAGACAGCCCATGGCGGATCGTGATGCTCATACACGATGGCCATGACTTCCATTTGGAATATCGTTTTTCGTCTGTCACTCGAATATGAGATATGAGACCACATTTCGAAACTCATTTTTCTGGGAACTTTGGGGGATAGGTCGAGGAATCATCTCTTTTTTACTGTTTCTCGATACGCCTGATACTGATTGCGCAATAAATATGTCTAAAAGCATGGAGGGTCCACACTGCAGTAAGTGTGTAGGGAGAGAGAGAGAGAGAGAGAGAGGGAAAGAGACAGAGTTTACTTAATGCTTTAGTTTATTCACTGAATTCGAATAAGACCATTGGAATCCTCCCAGACAGCCCATGGCGGATCGTGATGCTCATACACGATGGCCATGACTTCCATTTGGAATATCGTTTTTCGTCTGTCACTCGAATATGAGACCACATTTCGAAACTCATTTTTCTGGGAACTTTGGGGGATAGGTCGAGGAATCATCTCTTTTTACCTTTTCTCGATACGTCTGATACTGATTGCGCAATAAATATGTCTAAATGCATGGAGGGTCCACACTGCAGTAAGTGTGTAGGGAGAGAGAGAGAGAGAGAGAGAGAGAGAGAGGGAAAGAGACAGAGTTTACTTAATGCTTTAGTTTATTCACTGAATTCGAATAAGACCATTGGAATCCTCCCAGACAGCCCATGGCGGATCGTGATGCTCATACACGATGGCCATGACTTCCATTTGGAATATCGTTTTTCGTCTGTCACTCGAATATGAGACCACATTTCGAAACTCATTTTTCTGGGAACTTTGGGGGATAGGTCGAGGAATCATCTCTTTTTACCTTTTCTCGATACGTCTGATACTGATTGCGCAATAAATATGTCTAAATGCATGGAGGGTCCACACTGCAGTAAGTGTGTAGGGAGAGAGAGAGAGAGAGAGAGAGAGAGAGAGAGAGAGAGAGAGAGAGAGGGAAAGAGACAGAGTTTACTAAATGCTTTAGTTTATTCACTGAATTCGAATAAGACCATTGGAATCCTCCCAGACAGCCCATGGCGGATCGTGATGCTCATACACGATGGCCATGACTTCCATTTGGAATATCGTTTTTCGTTTGTCACTCGAATATGAGACCACATTTCGAAACTCATTTTTCTGGGAACTTTGGGGGATAGGTCGAGGAATCATCTCTTTTTTACTGTTTCTCGATACGCCTGATACTGATTGCGCAATAAATATGTCTAAAAGCATGGAGGGTCCACACTGCAGTAAGTGTGTAGGGAGAGAGAGAGAGGGAAAGAGACAGAGTTTACTTAATGCTTTAGTTTATTCACTGAATTCGAATAAGACCATTGGAATCCTCCCAGACAGCCCATGGCGGATCGTGATGCTCATACACGATGGCCATGACTTCCATTTGGAATATCGTTTTTCGTCTGTCACTCGAATATGAGACCACATTTCGAAACTCATTTTTCTGGGAACTTTGGGGGATAGGTCGAGGAATCATCTCTTTTTTACTGTTTCTCGATACGCCTGATACTGATTGCGCAATAAATATGTCTAAAAGCATGGAGGGTCCACACTGCAGTAAGTGTGTAGGGAGAGAGAGAGAGAGAGAGAGGGAAAGAGACAGAGTTTACTTAATGCTTTAGTTTATTCACTGAATTCGAATAAGACCATTGGAATCCTCCCAGACAGCCCATGGCGGATCGTGATGCTCATACACGATGGCCATGACTTCCATTTGGAATATCGTTTTTCGTCTGTCACTCAAATATGAGACCACATTTCGAAACTCATTTTTCTGGGAACTTTGGGGGATAGGTCGAGGAATCATCTCTTTTTACTGTTTCTCGATACGCCTGATACTGATTGCGCAATAAATATGTCTAAAAGCATGGAGGGTCCACACTGCAGTAAGTGTGTAGGGAGAGAGAGAGAGAGAGAGAGAGAGAGAGAGAGGGAAAGAGACAGAGTTTACTTAATGCTTTAGTTTATTCACTGAATTCGAATAAGACCATTGGAATCCTCCCAGACAGCCCATGGCGGATCGTGATGCTCATACACGATGGCCATGACTTCCATTTGGAATATCGTTTTTCGTCTGTCACTCGAATATGAGACCACATTTCGAAACTCATTTTTCTGGGAACTTTGGGGGATAGGTCGAGGAATCATCTCTTTTTTACTGTTTCTCGATACGCCTGATACTGATTGCGCAATAAATTTGTCTAAACGCGTGGAGGGTCCACACTGCAGTAAGTGTGTAGGGAGAGAGAGAGAGAGAGAGGGAAAGAGACAGAGTTTACTTAATGCTTTAGTTTATTCACTGAATTCGAATAAGACCATTGGAATCCTCCCAGACAGCCCATGGCGGATCGTGATGCTCATACACGATGGCCATGACTTCCATTTGGAATATCGTTTTTCGTCTGTCACTCGAATATGAGACCACATTTCGAAACTCATTTTTCTGGGAACTTTGGGGGATAGGTCGAGGAATCATCTCTTTTTTACTGTTTCTCGATACGCCTGATACTGATTGCGCAATAAATTTGTCTAAACGCGTGGAGGGTCCACACTGCAGTAAGTGTGTAGGGAGAGAGAGAGAGAGAGAGAGGGAAAGAGACAGAGTTTACTTAATGCTTTAGTTTATTCACTGAATTCGAATAAGACCATTGGAATCCTCCCAGACAGCCCATGGCGGATCGTGATGCTCATACACGATGGCCATGACTTCCATTTGGAATATCGTTTTTCGTCTGTCACTCGAATATGAGATATGAGACCACATTTCGAAACTCATTTTTCTGGGAACTTTGGGGGATAGGTCGAGGAATCATCTCTTTTTTACTGTTTCTCGATACGCCTGATACTGATTGCGCAATAAATATGTCTAAAAGCATGGAGGGTCCACACTGCAGTAAGTGTGTAGGGGGAGAGAGAGAGAGAGAGAGAGAGAGAGAGAGAGAGGGAAAGAGACAGAGTTTACTTAATGCTTTAGTTTATTCACTGAATTCGAATAAGACCATTGGAATCCTCCCAGACAGCCCATGGCGGATCGTGATGCTCATACACGATGGCCATGACTTCCATTTGGAATATCGTTTTTCGTCTGTCACTCGAATATGAGACCACATCTCGAAACTCATTTTTCTGGGAACTTTGGGGGATAGGTCGAGGAATCATCTCTTTTTTACTGTTTCTCGATACGCCTGATACTGATTGCGCAATAAATTTGTCTAAACGCGTGGAGGGTCCACACTGCAGTTGGTGTGTAGGGAGAGAGAGAGAGAGAGAGAGAGACGGAAAGAGACAGAGTTTACTTAATGCTTTAGTTTATTCACTGAATTCGAATAAGACCATTGGAATCCTCCCAGACAGCCCATGGCGGATCGTGATGCTCATACACGATGGCCATGACTTCCATTTGGAATATCGTTTTTCGTCTGTCACTCGAATATGAGACCACATTTCGAAACTCATTTTTCTGGGAACTTTGGGGGATAGGTCGAGGAATCATCTCTTTTTACCTTTTCTCGATACGTCTGATACTGATTGCGCAATAAATATGTCTAAAAGCATGGAGGGTCCACACTGCAGTAGGTGTGTAGGGGGGGAGAGAGAGAGAGAGAGAGAGAGAGAGGGGGAAAGAGACAGAGTTTACTTAATGCTTTAGTTTATTCACTGAATTCGAATAAGACCATTGGAATCCTCCCAGACAGCCCATGGCGGATCGTGATGCTCATACACGATGGCCATGACTTCCATTTGGAATATCGTTTTTCGTCTGTCACTCGAATATGACACCACATTTCGAAACTCATTTTTCTGGAACTTTGGGGGATAGGTCGAGGAATCATCTCTTTTTTACTGTTTCTCGATACGCCTGATACTGATTGCGCAATAATTATGTCTAAAAGCATGGAGGGTCCACACTGCAGTAAGTGTGTAGGGAGAGAGAGAGAGAGAGAGAGAGAGAGAGAGAGAGAGAGAGGGAAAGAGACAGAGTTTACTTAATGCTTTAGTTTATTCACTGAATTCGAATAAGACCATTGGAATCCTCCCAGACAGCCCATGGCGGATCGTGATGCTCATACACGATGGCCATGACTTCCATTTGGAATATCGTTTTTCGTCTGTCACTCGAATATGAGACCACATTTCGAAACTCATTTTTCTGGGAACTTTGGGGGATAGGTCGAGGAATCATCTCTTTTTTACTGTTTCTCGATACGCCTGATACTGATTGCGCAATCGCAGCGCCGCTGCGCCTGTATGTGTAAAATGCCCTATGGTGTCCGTCCATACATGGCTCCACAAAGGCCACCGATGCATGGATCAGGCTAAATTTGGTATGGCTATAAAGCCCTCGGTCTGGAGATGCTCCCAAAATCTTTATGTTATCATATCTCTCATATCCGCGGAGCTATAAGCTCCAGAAAGTCCGACGAAATAGCGCGTAATCAGAGAGAGTCAGACAGAAAACAGGCGAAATAGTGTGTCAGATGAAGAGACGGTTAGGTCGTTGAACGGTTGCATCGAGTAGACCTTACAAGAACGAGTACTGCGAATCGAAGACTTCAGCTTTCGAGAAACGGTTTCGACGTCACTCCTCTACACTCCCTCACCTACAAATCTGCCCGTAATCTTTTTATAATTCCTCCTGGTTTCCTTTCACGAAGTGATTTAGTCGAGGCGAGGCGACACCAAACAGTTGTCGCGGGCTGTTCAAGAAAACTAGGCAACCGTGTCAGATCTCCCTTTACTACAACATGCAAATAGGTGGCCACTACACTTCTTCCAAAATTTGCATCTTTTTGTGACCTCTGACGCCCGCTATCAATTAAATTCCTCTAATCGACGCCACTTTATTGCTCCGCGACGAGAGAGTGTGGCGCGGTGAGAGTGCGCCAGCTGCCAGTCTGTCTGATGTCAGAGAAAAAGACAGTCAATTGTGCAAATGAGCGAGAACATCACCACGCACTACGAAACAGCTCACCACACTTCACAAACTGTGCAAATTCTATATTCTGAGCAAACACAATACAAATATAACTGTATGCACTAAAGACATTCTACCTTCAATCAGGGAAGTAAGGCGAGGCAAAACACTATGTAACCTTCTTTTCTCATCCAATTCCTTTTCTCATCTCTCTCTCTCTCTCTCTCTCTCTCTCTCTCTCTCTTTCTCTCTTTCTCTCCCTCTCTCCCTCTCTCTCTCTCTCTCTCTCTCTCTCTCTTCTCTCTCTCTCTCTTTCGTTTTTCTCTCTCTCGCTCTCTCTTTCGTCTCTCTCTCTCTCTCTCTCTCTCTCTCTCTCTCTCTCTCTCTCTCTTGATTTTATAATAAAAGCCCAGTGATAACTATAAATTATATTTGTATCTCTAATAAATAAAAATTGTCAACTAGCTTCTGATAGGCTTTACCGCGGAGTGTGCCGGAGCGCCCTCTATGTATGTGCACACGAGAGAGTGAAAGATCAGAGAGTAGGAAAGAATGCATATTAGTATCAGTGTTCAATATATGATTATAATTACTGATCTACTGAACGGCTTTGACCGCGGAGGCGCGCGAAGCGTGCCGGAGCGCTTTCTATGTGCATACGAGAAAATTAACGATCAGAGATTCGGAGAAACTTCATATCAGTAGCAGTGATCAATATATTCTTATTATTACTGATATACTGATATACTTTGACCGCGAAGGCGCGCGGAGCGTGCCGGAGCGCTTTCTATGTGCATACGAGAATGTGAACGATCAGAGAGTCGGAGAAAATACATATCAGTAACAGTGATCAATTTATTCTTATTATTACTGATCTACTGATAGAATTTGACCGCGGAGACGCGCGGAGCGGCTGTCTATGATCGTAGGCGAGAGTAGATATTTTATATTATTAGATCCGTGATAACTAATCATTGTCAACCAGCTACTGATAGGATTTGACCGCGGAGGCGCGCGGAGCGGCTATTTATGATCATAGGCGAGAGAAGATATTTTATAATATTAGATCCGTGATAACTAATAATTGTCAACCAGCTACTGATAGAATTTGACCGCTGAGGGGCGCGGAGCGGCTGTCTGTGATCAAAGGCGAGAGTAGAGATTTTATAATATTAGATCCGTGATAACTAATAATTGTCAACCAGCTACTGATAGAGTTTTAACGCGGAGGCGCGCGGAGCGTGCCGGAGCGCCCTCTAAGTGCATACGAAAGAGTAAAAAATCAGAGAGTCGGAGAAAATGCATATCAGTATCAGTGATCAGTATATTATTATAATTACTGATCTACTGATCAGCTTTGACCGCGGAGGCGCGCGAAGCGTGCCGGAGCGCTTTCTATGTGCATACGAGAAAGTGAACGATCAGAGAGTCGGAGAAAATGCATATCAGTATCAGTGATCAATATATTATTTAGCAATGTCAGAGATATTTTCAAAGTTTGTCATAAGTATGAGTCATACTGTATTTCAATATGAAGTATAATATAATACTATTACAATATTGTTTAGTTTGTTTCAATATCTTCATTCGTTTTCGAGATATGCGCGCCTAAAGCGCGTGGTTTCGTGCGCGCGCGGCACAGGAATCAGAAAGAGAGATGGTCAGAGAGGTCAGGCTCCGCCCACTTTTTGGCTTACAGAATATAGTTTTTGTATGATAATGTGCGACTCGGCAAAACGCAGTCTTTCGGGAATAGCACTACTAGATGTAACTTTTCGCGACGAATTCAACGGTGTGCGTCGTTTGAGACTGCGTGATGCCGGAAAAATTGTGCCATCTAAGCCCCGCCCCCTCGGCATCCCTAATATTATTATAATTACTGATATACTGATCGGCTTTGACCGCGAAGGGGCGCGAAGCGCGCCGAAGCGCTTTCTATGTACATACGAGAAAGTAAAAGATCAGAGAGTCAAAGAAAATGCATATCAGTATCAGTGATCATTAAATTGTTATTTTTATTACTGATCTACTGATAGGCTCTGACAACGGAGCGTGCCGGAGCGCCTTCTATGAGCATAGTAAATACATCTGTAGAAAATCAACCAGATACTATCAACCAGATAGACTGTGACACTTTCTAATTATTTAAAATTACTGAAAATAAAAAAATAAGGAAATAATTGAAGATCAGTCATCTACTGGAAGACTGACAACAGCACTTCTAGCACAGCTCCTAATAATACTTCCAGAGCAAATATCAAGTCAATCTATATATCAATCGATAGATAATTTTCTTCTCTATTTTATACCTATATTTCTAGCGCGCGAAGCGCGCTAGTCGCCTTTTCTACTAAAATGTCCTATGGTGTCCGTCATTCCAGAGTCATTTCACACCATTTCAATTTCAAATAAAAAACTGATTCCGTTTTCAAAATATAAATATTCAAATTTTCGTGAAAATTTTACATTTTTGATCATAACTTCTTTCGTTTTCAAAATTAATTTTTCAAATTTTTATGGTAAATTACTCTCTATGACACAATCAACACAAACACGTATGCTCAACTCTGTTACTGAAAATAAAAATCATATTTCATGATTCACTAGATCAACTACAACCCCTTACTATCTGAGAGTTGAGACCTGGATTTTGCACAGTAATTCATAACTCTAAAACTAATATTTACTGACAAAGATTCAGATTTTTCGCTTCACTGTATAAGGATTTCACTTTTTCAAAAAACCTTCATTTTCTACTAAATGTTGCTCATTTTTGCAGTTGAGCATATTGACCGCTGACAGGATCAATCAGGTAAGATGCAAAACGTAAAATAAGATCTAAGTTTCAACTTCTTAGAAAAACTATTTTTAATTATCTCATTCCTTTCACCAATGACACCTTAGGTCCTGAGTATCTGCCAGGTACCGTCTCACCTGTGGCCTCTCACCTGTCACCTGAGATAAATTAGCATAAACATCAAATTTCACTTTACGACCCTGTAACTTTTGTCTAGATGAGAGTTGACACCTGGATTTTTCTATTTAATTGTCACTACCGTAAAACCTTTATTCATGAAATATTTCAGATTTGTATTTAATGTTTGAATTTTAATTAATTTTTCAATTTCCGCTTTTTTAATACTCAGAAATGTTACAAAATTTAAAACTTTGTTATTTTTTTAGGTAGAAGGTTCATACTTGGTACAGGTAACAAATAAATAACTACAATTATTTAGGTAAACAACTCAGGTCAACAAGTAAACAAAAATGTAAACAACTCCAAATCTTCTGATTTTGATATCTAATCGATACTAAACCTTCAGGAGAGTTAAGGTATAGTGTTTACAAGTCATGTAAACAAGTAAACAAAACTGTAAACAAGTCCGAAACTGTAGATTTTGATATCTAAAGTGTACTAGACTCAATGAAGAGTTTGTATCTGATGTTTACATGACAAGTAAACAAGTAAACAAAGTTGAAAACAACTCTAATACTTGATATTTCGATGTCTGATGTGTACTAGACCTATAGAAGAGTTCAGATTTGAAGTTTTGATGAGTTGACGCGGAGAGGCGAGCGCGCCGAAGGCGCGCGAGCCTCGGAGCGCAGTGCGGCGGCGAAGCCGCCGCCACTAGCGGGCCGGAGGCGAGCGAAGCGAGCCTCCGGCCCGCTAGTCGCCTTTTCTACTAAAATGTCCTATGGTGTCCGTCATTCCAGAGTCATAACTAGCTTCAAACTCAACCGATTCCCATGAAACTTGGTAAAAAGTTGTGTTCTCTTCCAAGGACGACGACAAAATTCAGGCACCTCTCAACTCCTCCTCTACGTCCATATTTGGTCAAAAAACCACCAAAAATGGTCACTTTTGCACTTTTTCTTGTGTGTCCGCGGGCATAACTCCATTTCTACCGAACCGATTTGCGTCAAACTTTGCGAAAAGTTTACATAGTACTTCAGGATGCAGTCCACTTTGTGATTACTCTCCAATTACACTCATTGCCTATATTTGGTAGAAAAACCTCAAAATTCGCCGATTTTGGTGCTGTCCGCTGCAAAAGCTTCTCACCTAAGAAACAGTTCCGCTTCTTGTTCTGTAATTACTTTCAACAATTAGTTCTGTCACTAACCTGCAAGTTTCATCATCATTGGTTACGGTGTAAGGAAAATATAGCCAAATTAGCAAGAGCCGCGCGCGCGCTCTCGCCTCACTTTTGCGATTTTTAGTATTTCCGCGGTCATAACTCGATTCATACAAAACCAATTTGCAAGAAACTTGACTGATAGTTGAGTTTACGTCTTGTGATGCAGTCCATTCTGTGACAGTTCTCAATTTTGCTTTCATTACCTCTCTTTTTGGTCAAAATACTACCAAAAATGGTCACTTTTTTCACTTTTTCATGTGTGTCCGCAAGATTATCTCCGTTTCTACTGAATCGATTCGCGTGAAACTTCGTAGAAAGTTTACTTTGTGTTACAGAATGCAGTCCACTTTCTTATACGTCTCTACTTACTCTGGTTATAGAAGAAAAACCACGAAAACCATTAAATTTGTAACTGTCTGCAGCAAACGTTTCTCATCTAAGCAACATCTCTGTTTTATTTTCCGTAATTACGTTCAAAAAACAGCTTTTTTTCCGTACCTTTTTTCCGTAAAATTCAACCTGAGTGGTTACAATGTGTGAAAGATATAGCCAATTTATCAAAAGGTGCACGCGCGAGAGGAGACCTGAGAGAAAGAGAAAGAGGAAGAGAGCGAAAAAGAAAAAGAGATAGATAAAAAAAGAGAAAGAAAGAGAGAAAGAGATTAGTGAGGGGAAGATGTTGCAGAAGCAGAAAAGCAGAACTGTCTGTTTTCGTAGCATGAAAGGAACAGTGGCGACTTATTTGACACGGAGTATTTTTTAAAACCATGTTAACCTAACACATTTGCATTTTTTTCTCGAAAGAACGACGATTCTGCGTTACTTTCGAATCTGACACTGCCAAGGATTCAGATGAAAATTTGAATTTCCCGCCAACGCTTCAATACTGCAAATTGGGGTCGGAGACATAAGCGCAATTGAACAACGCTTAGTCAATAGCTTCATGGCTCAGAGCATGTGCGCTGCATTGTGGCCCCCGATCTTCGCCGGTTCGATCCCACGGCCAAATGTTTTGCTCGTGTGAAAATGATGAGTTGTGGCAGGTTGTGACAGCAATAAGTCGCCACTGTGTCTTTAACACTGGAAGAAAAACGAAAAAATAAAAAAGAGAAAGCAGGGAGATAAAGAGAGGAAGGAGAGAGCGAGAAGAGAGGGGAGAAAGAGGGAGAGATAGAAGGAGGAGGGCTAATATCAGAGCGATGCTGACTTGTGCCTGAGCGCATTTAGTTTTTGGGAGCATAGAAAAGTACAGTTCAGAAAAAAGAAATATATCATTATTCTTTTCATAGACATTGATAGGTGAAGCGCGCGGCAGCTTACTATAGGACTTGCAAACCAGTTATTATTGTTATTATTATTATTACCCCGCTCCTAGACAACATACTTATCAGTGCAATCAATACATCAATCGACTAATCTTCTTTACGTTAATAATTCGTTTCACTCGTCAAAATGTTATGAATTTGTGGATAAACAGTAGTATTGAACATAACCAAAAACTTGTATGAAGTTCTATTCTTCTAATTTTCATGTTCTAGCGCGGAGGCGCGCGACAGCGCGCCGGAGCGCTAGTAAATATGTCTAAAAGCATGGAGGGTCCACACTGCAGTAAGTGTGTAGGGAGAGAGAGAGAGAGAGAGAGAGAGAGAGGGAAAGAGACAGAGTTTACTTAATGCTTTAGTTTATTCACTGAATTCGAATAAGACCATTGGAATCCTCCCAGACAGCCCATGGCGGATCGTGATGCTCATACACGATGGCCATGACTTCCAATTGGAATATCGTTTTTCGTCTGTCACTCGAATATGAGACCACATTTCGAAACTCATTTTTCTGGGAACTTTGGGGGATAGGTCGAGGAATCATCTCTTTTTTACTGTTTCTCGATACGCCTGATACTGATTGCGCAATAAATTTGTCTAAACGCGTGGAGGGTCCACACTGCAGTTGGTGTGTAGGGAGAGAGAGAGAGAGAGAGAGAGGGAAAGAGACAGAGTTTACTTAATGCTTTAGTTTATTCACTGAATTCGAATAAGACCATTGGAATCCTCCCAGACAGCCCATGGCGGATCGTGATGCTCATACACGATGGCCATGACTTCCATTTGGAATATCGTTTTTCGTCTGTCACTCGAATATGAGACCACATCTCGAAACTCATTTTTCTGGGAACTTTGGGGGATAGGTCGAGGAATCATCTCTTTTTTACTGTTTCTCGATACGCCCGATACTGATTGCGCAATAAATTTGTCTAAACGCGTGGAGGGTCCACACTGCAGTTGGTGTGTAGGGAGAGAGAGAGAGAGAGAGAGAGAGAGAGGGAAAGAGACAGAGTTTACTTAATGCTTTAGTTTATTCACTGAATTCGAATAAGACCATTGGAATCCTCCCAGACAGCCCATGGCGGATCGTGATGCTCATACACGATGGCCATGACTTCCATTTGGAATATCGTTTTTCGTCTGTCACTCGAATATGAGACCACATCTCGAAACTAATTTTTCTGGGAACTTTGGGGGATAGGTCGAGGAATCATCTCTTTTTACCTTTTCTCGATACGTCTGATACTGATTGCGCAATAAATATGTCTAAAAGCATGGAGGGTCCACACTGCAGTAGGTGTGTAGGGAGAGAGAGAGAGAGAGAGAGAGAGAGAGAGGGAAAGAGACAGAGTTTACTTAATGCTTTAGTTTATTCACTGAATTCGAATAAGACCATTGGAATCCTCCCAGACAGCCCATGGCGGATCGTGATTCTCATACACGATGGCCATGACTTCCATTTGGAATATCGTTTTTCGTCTGTCACTCGAATATGAGACCACATCTCGAAACTCATTTTTCTGGGAACTTTGGGGGATAGGTCGAGGAATCATTTCTTTTTTACTGTTTCTCGATACGCCTGATACTGATTGCGCAATAAATATGTCTAAAAGCATGGAGGGTCCACACTGCAGTAAGTGTGTAGGGAGAGAGAGAGAGAGAGAGAGAGGGAAAGAGACAGAGTTTACTTAATGCTTTAGTTTATTCACTGAATTCGAATAAGACCATTGGAATCCTCCCAGACAGCCCATGGCGGATCGTGATGCTCATACACGATGGCCATGACTTCCAATTGGAATATCGTTTTTCGTCTGTCACTCGAATATGAGACCACATTTCGAAACTCATTTTTCTGGGAACTTTGGGGGATAGGTCGAGGAATCATCTCTTTTTTACTGTTTCTCGATACGCCTGATACTGATTGCGCAATAAATTTGTCTAAACGCGTGGAGGGTCCACACTGCAGTTGGTGTGTAGGGAGAGAGAGAGAGAGAGAGAGGGAAAGAGACAGAGTTTACTTAATGCTTTAGTTTATTCACTGAATTCGAATAAGACCATTGGAATCCTCCCAGACAGCCCATGGCGGATCGTGATGCTCATACACGATGGCCATGACTTCCATTTGGAATATCGTTTTTCGTCTGTCACTCGAATATGAGACCACATCTCGAAACTCATTTTTCTGGGAACTTTGGGGGATAGGTCGAGGAATCATCTCTTTTTTACTGTTTCTCGATACGCCCGATACTGATTGCGCAATAAATTTGTCTAAAAGCATGGAGGGTCCACACTGCAGTAAGTGTGTAGGGAGAGAGAGAGAGAGAGAGAGAGAGAGAGAGAGAGAGGGGAAAGAGACAGAGTTTACTTAATGCTTTAGTTTATTCACTGAATTCGAATAAGACCATTGGAATCCTCCCAGACAGCCCATGGCGGATCGTGATGCTCATACACGATGGCCATGACTTCCAATTGGAATATCGTTTTTCGTCTGTCACTCGAATATGAGACCACATTTCGAAACTCATTTTTCTGGGAACTTTGGGGGATAGGTCGAGGAATCATCTCTTTTTTACTGTTTCTCGATACGCCTGATACTGATTGCGCAATAAATTTGTCTAAACGCGTGGAGGGTCCACACTGCAGTTGGTGTGTAGGGAGAGAGAGAGAGAGAGAGAGGGAAAGAGACAGAGTTTACTTAATGTTTTAGTTTATTCACTGAATTCGAATAAGACCATTGGAATCCTCCCAGACAGCCCATGGCGGATCGTGATGCTCATACACGATGGCCATGACTTCCATTTGGAATATCGTTTTTCGTCTGTCACTCGAATATGAGACCACATCTCGAAACTCATTTTTCTGGGAACTTTGGGGGATAGGTCGAGGAATCATCTCTTTTTTACTGTTTCTCGATACGCCCGATACTGATTGCGCAATAAATTTGTCTAAACGCGTGGAGGGTCCACACTGCAGTTGGTGTGTAGGGAGAGAGAGAGAGAGAGAGAGAGAGAGAGGGAAAGAGACAGAGTTTACTTAATGCTTTAGTTTATTCACTGAATTCGAATAAGACCATTGGAATCCTCCCAGACAGCCCATGGCGGATCGTGATGCTCATACACGATGGCCATGACTTCCATTTGGAATATCGTTTTTCGTCTGTCACTCGAATATGAGACCACATCTCGAAACTAATTTTTCTGGGAACTTTGGGGGATAGGTCGAGGAATCATCTCTTTTTACCTTTTCTCGATACGTCTGATACTGATTGCGCAATAAATATGTCTAAAAGCATGGAGGGTCCACACTGCAGTAGGTGTGTAGGGAGAGAGAGAGAGAGAGAGAGAGAGAGAGAGAGAGAGAGGGAAAGAGACAGAGTTTACTTAATGCTTTAGTTTATTCACTGAATTCGAATAAGACCATTGGAATCCTCCCAGACAGCCCATGGCGGATCGTGATTCTCATACACGATGGCCATGACTTCCATTTGGAATATCGTTTTTCGTCTGTCACTCGAATATGAGACCACATCTCGAAACTCATTTTTCTGGGAACTTTGGGGGATAGGTCGAGGAATCATTTCTTTTTTACTGTTTCTCGATACGCCTGATACTGATTGCGCAATAAATATGTCTAAAAGCATGGAGGGTCCACACTGCAGTAAGTGTGTAGGGAGAGAGAGAGAGAGAGAGAGGGAAAGAGACAGAGTTTACTTAATGCTTTAGTTTATTCACTGAATTCGAATAAGACCATTGGAATCCTCCCAGACAGCCCATGGCGGATCGTGATGCTCATACACGATGGCCATGACTTCCAATTGGAATATCGTTTTTCGTCTGTCACTCGAATATGAGACCACATTTCGAAACTCATTTTTCTGGGAACTTTGGGGGATAGGTCGAGGAATCATCTCTTTTTTACTGTTTCTCGATACGCCTGATACTGATTGCGCAATAAATTTGTCTAAACGCGTGGAGGGTCCACACTGCAGTTGGTGTGTAGGGAGAGAGAGAGAGAGAGAGAGAGGGAAAGAGACAGAGTTTACTTAATGCTTTAGTTTATTCACTGAATTCGAATAAGACCATTGGAATCCTCCCAGACAGCCCATGGCGGATCGTGATGCTCATACACGATGGCCATGACTTCCATTTGGAATATCGTTTTTCGTCTGTCACTCGAATATGAGACCACATCTCGAAACTCATTTTTCTGGGAACTTTGGGGGATAGGTCGAGGAATCATCTCTTTTTTACTGTTTCTCGATACGCCCGATACTGATTGCGCAATAAATTTGTCTAAAAGCATGGAGGGTCCACACTGCAGTAAGTGTGTAGGGAGAGAGAGAGAGAGAGAGAGAGAGAGGGGAAAGAGACAGAGTTTACTTAATGCTTTAGTTTATTCACTGAATTCGAATAAGACCATTGGAATCCTCCCAGACAGCCCATGGCGGATCGTGATGCTCATACACGATGTCCATGACTTCCATTTGGAATATCGTTTTTCGTCTGTCACTCGAATATGAGACCACATTTCGAAACTCATTTTTCTGGGAACTTTGGGGGATAGGTCGAGGAATCATCTCTTTTTTACTGTTTCTCGATCCGCCTGATACTGATTGCGCAATAAATATGTCTAAAAGCATGGAGGGTCCACACTGCAGTAAGTGTGTAGGGAGAGAGAGAGAGAGAGAGAGAGAGAGAGAGAGGGAAAGAGACAGAGTTTACTTAATGCTTTAGTTTATTCACTGAATTCGAATAAGACCATTGGAATCCTCCCAGACAGCCCATGGCGGATCGTGATGCTCATACACGATGGCCATGACTTCCAATTGGAATATCGTTTTTCGTCTGTCACTCGAATATGAGACCACATTTCGAAACTCATTTTTCTGGGAACTTTGGGGGATAGGTCGAGGAATCATCTCTTTTTTACTGTTTCTCGATACGCCTGATACTGATTGCGCAATAAATTTGTCTAAACGCGTGGAGGGTCCACACTGCAGTTGGTGTGTAGGGAGAGAGAGAGAGAGAGAGAGAGAGGGAAAGAGACAGAGTTTACTTAATGCTTTAGTTTATTCACTGAATTCGAATAAGACCATTGGAATCCTCCCAGACAGCCCATGGCGGATCGTGATGCTCATACACGATGGCCATGACTTCCATTTGGAATATCGTTTTTCGTCTGTCACTCGAATATGAGACCACATCTCGAAACTCATTTTTCTGGGAACTTTGGGGGATAGGTCGAGGAATCATCTCTTTTTTACTGTTTCTCGATACGCCCGATACTGATTGCGCAATAAATTTGTCTAAACGCGTGGAGGGTCCACACTGCAGTTGGTGTGTAGGGAGAGAGAGAGAGAGAGAGAGAGAGAGGGAAAGAGACAGAGTTTACTTAATGCTTTAGTTTATTCACTGAATTCGAATAAGACCATTGGAATCCTCCCAGACAGCCCATGGCGGATCGTGATGCTCATACACGATGGCCATGACTTCCATTTGGAATATCGTTTTTCGTCTGTCACTCGAATATGAGACCACATCTCGAAACTAATTTTTCTGGGAACTTTGGGGGATAGGTCGAGGAATCATCTCTTTTTACCTTTTCTCGATACGTCTGATACTGATTGCGCAATAAATATGTCTAAAAGCATGGAGGGTCCACACTGCAGTAGGTGTGTAGGGAGAGAGAGAGAGAGAGAGAGAGAGGGAAAGAGACAGAGTTTACTTAATGCTTTAGTTTATTCACTGAATTCGAATAAGACCATTGGAATCCTCCCAGACAGCCCATGGCGGATCGTGATTCTCATACACGATGGCCATGACTTCCATTTGGAATATCGTTTTTCGTCTGTCACTCGAATATGAGACCACATCTCGAAACTCATTTTTCTGGGAACTTTGGGGGATAGGTCGAGGAATCATTTCTTTTTTACTGTTTCTCGATACGCCTGATACTGATTGCGCAATAAATATGTCTAAAAGCATGGAGGGTCCACACTGCAGTAAGTGTGTAGGGAGAGAGAGAGAGAGAGAGAGAGAGAGGGAAAGAGACAGAGTTTACTTAATGCTTTAGTTTATTCACTGAATTCGAATAAGACCATTGGAATCCTCCCAGACAGCCCATGGCGGATCGTGATGCTCATACACGATGGCCATGACTTCCAATTGGAATATCGTTTTTCGTCTGTCACTCGAATATGAGACCACATTTCGAAACTCATTTTTCTGGGAACTTTGGGGGATAGGTCGAGGAATCATCTCTTTTTTACTGTTTCTCGATACGCCTGATACTGATTGCGCAATAAATTTGTCTAAACGCGTGGAGGGTCCACACTGCAGTTGGTGTGTAGGGAGAGAGAGAGAGAGAGAGAGGGAAAGAGACAGAGTTTACTTAATGCTTTAGTTTATTCACTGAATTCGAATAAGACCATTGGAATCCTCCCAGACAGCCCATGGCGGATCGTGATGCTCATACACGATGGCCATGACTTCCATTTGGAATATCGTTTTTCGTCTGTCACTCGAATATGAGACCACATCTCGAAACTCATTTTTCTGGGAACTTTGGGGGATAGGTCGAGGAATCATCTCTTTTTTACTGTTTCTCGATACGCCCGATACTGATTGCGCAATAAATTTGTCTAAAAGCATGGAGGGTCCACACTGCAGTAAGTGTGTAGGGAGAGAGAGAGAGAGAGAGAGAGAGAGAGAGAGAGAGAGGGAAAGAGACAGAGTTTACTTAATGCTTTAGTTTATTCACTGAATTCGAATAAGACCATTGGAATCCTCCCAGACAGCCCATGGCGGATCGTGATGCTCATACACGATGGCCATGACTTCCAATTGGAATATCGTTTTTCGTCTGTCACTCGAATATGAGACCACATTTCGAAACTCATTTTTCTGGGAACTTTGGGGGATAGGTCGAGGAATCATCTCTTTTTTACTGTTTCTCGATACGCCTGATACTGATTGCGCAATAAATTTGTCTAAACGCGTGGAGGGTCCACACTGCAGTTGGTGTGTAGGGAGAGAGAGAGAGAGAGAGAGAGGGAAAGAGACAGAGTTTACTTAATGCTTTAGTTTATTCACTGAATTCGAATAAGACCATTGGAATCCTCCCAGACAGCCCATGGCGGATCGTGATGCTCATACACGATGGCCATGACTTCCATTTGGAATATCGTTTTTCGTCTGTCACTCGAATATGAGACCACATCTCGAAACTCATTTTTCTGGGAACTTTGGGGGATAGGTCGAGGAATCATCTCTTTTTTACTGTTTCTCGATACGCCCGATACTGATTGCGCAATAAATTTGTCTAAACGCGTGGAGGGTCCACACTGCAGTTGGTGTGTAGGGAGAGAGAGAGAGAGAGAGAGAGAGAGAGAGAGAGAGAGAGAGAGGGAAAGAGACAGAGTTTACTTAATGCTTTAGTTTATTCACTGAATTCGAATAAGACCATTGGAATCCTCCCAGACAGCCCATGGCGGATCGTGATGCTCATACACGATGGCCATGACTTCCATTTGGAATATCGTTTTTCGTCTGTCACTCGAATATGAGACCACATCTCGAAACTAATTTTTCTGGGAACTTTGGGGGATAGGTCGAGGAATCATCTCTTTTTACCTTTTCTCGATACGTCTGATACTGATTGCGCAATAAATATGTCTAAAAGCATGGAGGGTCCACACTGCAGTAGGTGTGTAGGGAGAGAGAGAGAGAGAGAGAGAGAGAGAGAGGGAAAGAGACAGAGTTTACTTAATGCTTTAGTTTATTCACTGAATTCGAATAAGACCATTGGAATTCTCCCAGACAGCCCATGGCGGATCGTGATTCTCATACACGATGGCCATGACTTCCATTTGGAATATCGTTTTTCGTCTGTCACTCGAATATGAGACCACATCTCGAAACTCATTTTTCTGGGAACTTTGGGGGATAGGTCGAGGAATCATTTCTTTTTTACTGTTTCTCGATACGCCTGATACTGATTGCGCAATAAATATGTCTAAAAGCATGGAGGGTCCACACTGCAGTAAGTGTGTAGGGAGAGAGAGAGAGAGAGAGGGAAAGAGACAGAGTTTACTTAATGCTTTAGTTTATTCACTGAATTCGAATAAGACCATTGGAATCCTCCCAGACAGCCCATGGCGGATCGTGATGCTCATACACGATGGCCATGACTTCCAATTGGAATATCGTTTTTCGTCTGTCACTCGAATATGAGACCACATTTCGAAACTCATTTTTCTGGGAACTTTGGGGGATAGGTCGAGGAATCATCTCTTTTTTACTGTTTCTCGATACGCCTGATACTGATTGCGCAATAAATTTGTCTAAACGCGTGGAGGGTCCACACTGCAGTTGGTGTGTAGGGAGAGAGAGAGAGAGAGAGAGAGGGAAAGAGACAGAGTTTACTTAATGCTTTAGTTTATTCACTGAATTCGAATAAGACCATTGGAATCCTCCCAGACAGCCCATGGCGGATCGTGATGCTCATACACGATGGCCATGACTTCCATTTGGAATATCGTTTTTCGTCTGTCACTCGAATATGAGACCACATTTCGAAACTCATTTTTCTGGGAACTTTGGGGGATAGGTCGAGGAATCATCTCTTTTTTACTGTTTCTCGATCCGCCTGATACTGATTGCGCAATAAATATGTCTAAAAGCATGGAGGGTCCACACTGCAGTAAGTGTGTAGGGAGAGAGAGAGAGAGAGAGAGAGAGAGAGAGAGAGAGAGGGAAAGAGACAGAAATTACTTAATGCTTTAGTTTATTCACTGAATTCGAATAAGACCATTGGAATCCTCCCAGACAGCCCATGGCGGATCGTGATGCTCATACACGATGGCCATGACTTCCATTTGGAATATCGTTTTTCGTCTGTCACTCGAATATGAGACCACATTTCGAAACTCATTTTTCTGGGAACTTTGGGGGATAGGTCGAGGAATCATCTCTTTTTTACTGTTTCTCGATACGCCTGATACTGATTGCGCAATAAATATGTCTAAAAGCATGGAGGGTCCACATTGCAGTAAGTGTGTAGGGAGAGAGAGAGAGAGAGAGAGAGAGAGAGAGAGAGGGAAAGAGACAGAGTTTACTTAATGCTTTAGTTTATTCACTGAATTCGAATAAGACCATTGGAATCCTCCCAGACAGCCCATGGCGGATCGTGATGCTCATACACGATGGCCATGACTTCCATTTGGAATATCGTTTTTCGTCTGTCACTCGAATATGAGACCACATCTCGAAACTCATTTTTCTGGGAACTTTGGGGGATAGGTCGAGGAATCATCTCTTTTTTACTGTTTCTCGATACGCCTGATACTGATTGCGCAATAAATTTGTCTAAACGCGTGGAGGGTCCACACTGCAGTTGGTGTGTAGGGAGAGAGAGAGAGAGAGAGAGGGAAAGAGACAGAGTTTACTTAATGCTTTAGTTTATTCACTGAATTCGAATAAGACCATTGGAATCCTCCCAGACAGCCCATGGCGGATAGTGATGCTCATACACGATGGCCATGACTTCCATTTGGAATATCGGTTTTCGTCTGTCACTCGAATATGAGACCACATTTCGAAACTCATTTTTCTGGGAACTTTGGGGGATAGGTCGAGGAATCATCTCTTTTTTACTGTTTCTCGATACGCCTGATACTGATTGCGCAATAAATTTGTCTAAACGCGTGGAGGGTCCACACTGCAGTAAGTGTGTAGGGAGCGAGAGAGAGAGAGAGAGAGAGAGAGAGAGAGAGAGAGAGACAGGGAAAGAGACAGAGTTTACTTAATGCTTTAGTTTATTCACTGAATTCGAATAAGACCATTGGAATCCTCCCAGACAGCCCATGGCGGATCGTGATGCTCATACACGATGGCCATGACTTCCATTTGGAATATCGTTTTTCGTCTGTCACTGGAATATGAGACCACATTTCGAAACTCATTTTTCTGGGAACTTTGGGGGATAGGTCGAGGAATCATCTCTTTTTTACTGTTTCTCGATACGCCTGATACTGATTGCGCAATAAATATGTCTAAAAGCATGGAGGGTCCACACTGCAGTAAGTGTGTAAGGGGAGAGAGAGAGAGAGAGAGAGAGGGGGGGAAAGAGACAGAGTTTACTTAATGCTTTAGTTTATTCACTGAATTCGAATAAGACCATTGGAATCCTCCCAGACAGCCCATGGCGGATCGTGATGCTCATACACGATGGCCATGACTTCCATTTGGAATATCGTTTTTCGTCTGTCACTCGAATATGAGACCACATTTCGAAACTCATTTTTCTGGGACCTTTGGCGGATAGGTCGAGGAATCATCTCTTTTTACCTTTTCTCGATACGTCTGATACTGATTGCGCAATAAATATGTCTAAAAGCATGGAGGGTCCACACTGCAGTAGGTGTGTAGGGAGAGAGAGAGAGAGAGAGAGAGAGAGAGAGAGAGAGGGAAAGAGACAGAGTTTACTTAATGCTTTAGTTTATTCACTGAATTCGAATAAGACCATTGGAATCCTCCCAGACAGCCCATGGCGGATCGTGATGCTCATACACGATGGCCATGACTTCCATTTGGAATATCGTTTTTCGTCTGTCACTCGAATATGAGACCACATTTCGAAACTCATTTTTCTGGGAACTTTGGGGGATAGGTCGAGGAATCATCTCTTTTTTACTGTTTCTCGATACGCCTGATACTGATTGCGCAATAAATATGTCTAAAAGCATGGAGGGTCCACACTGCAGTAAGTGTGTAGGGGGAGAGAGAGAGAGAGAGAGAGAGAGAGAGAGAGGGAAAGAGACAGAGTTTACTTAATGCTTTAGTTTATTCACTGAATTCGAATAAGACCATTGGAATCCTCCCAGACAGCCCATGGCGGATCGTGATGCTCATACACGATGGCCATGACTTCCATTTGGAATATCGTTTTTCGTCTGTCACTCGAATATGAGACCACATTTCGAAACTCATTTTTCTGGGACCTTTGGCGGATAGGTCGAGGAATCATCTCTTTTTACCTTTTCTCGATACGTCTGATACTGATTGCGCAATAAATATGTCTAAAAGCATGGAGGGTCCACACTGCAGTAGGTGTGTAGGGAGAGAGAGAGAGAGAGAGAGAGAGAGAGAGAGGGAAAGAGACAGAGTTTACTTAATGCTTTAGTTTATTCACTGAATTCGAATAAGACCATTGGAATCCTCCCAGACAGCCCATGGCGGATCGTGATGCTCATACACGATGGCCATGACTTCCATTTGGAATCTCGTTTTTCGTCTGTCACTCGAATATGAGACCACATTTAGAAACTCATTTTTCTGGGAACTTTGGGGGATAGGTCGAGGAATCATCTCTTTTTTACTGTTTCTCGATACGCCTGATACTGATTGCGCAATAAATATGTCTAAAGGCATGGAGGGTCCACACTGCAGTAAGTGTGTAGGGAGAGAGAGAGAGAGAGAGAGAGAGAGAGAGAGAGAGAGAGAGGGAAAGAGACAGAGTTTACTTAATGCTTTAGTTTATTCACTGAATTCGAATAAGACCATTGGAATCCTCCCAGACAGTCCATGGCGGATCGTGATGCTCATACACGATGGCCATGACTTCCATTTGGAATATCGTTTTTCGTCTGTCACTCGAATATGAGACCACATTTCGAAACTCATTTTTCTGGGAACTTTGGGGGATAGGTCGAGGAATCATCTCTTTTTTACTGTTTCTCGATACGCCTGATACTGATTGCGCAATAAATTTGTCTAAACGCGTGGAGGGTCCACACTGCAGTAGGTGTGTAGGGAGAGAGAGAGAGAGAGAGAGAGAGAGAGAGAGGGAAAGAGACAGAGTTTACTTAATGCTTTAGTTTATTCACTGAATTCGAATAAGACCATTGGAATCCTCCCAGACAGCCCATGGCGGATCGTGATGCTCATACACGATGGCCATGACTTCCATTTGGAATATCGTTTTTCGTCTGTCACTCGAATATGAGACCACATTTCGAAACTCATTTTTCTGGGACCTTTGGCGGATAGGTCGAGGAATCATCTCTTTTTACCTTTTCTCGATACGTCTGATACTGATTGCGCAATAAATATGTCTAAAAGCATGGAGGGTCCACACTGCAGTAGGTGTGTAGGGAGAGAGAGAGAGAGAGAGAGAGAGAGAGAGAGAGAGGGAAAGAGACAGAGTTTACTTAATGCTTTAGTTTATTCACTGAATTCGAATAAGACCATTGGAATCCTCCCAGACAGCCCATGGCGGATCGTGATGCTCATACACGATGGCCATGACTTCCATTTGGAATATCGTTTTTCGTCTGTCACTCGAATATGAGACCACATTTCGAAACTCATTTTTCTGGGAACTTTGGGGGATAGGTCGAGGAATCATCTCTTTTTTACTGTTTCTCGATACGCCTGATACTGATTGCGCAATAAATATGTCTAAAGGCATGGAGGGTCCACACTGCAGTAAGTGTGTAGGGGGGGGAGAGAGAGAGAGAGAGAGAGAGAGAGAGAGAGAGGGAAAGAGACAGAGTTTACTTAATGCTTTAGTTTATTCACTGAATTCGAATAAGACCATTGGAATCCTCCCAGACAGCCCATGGCGGATCGTGATGCTCATACACGATGGCCATGACTTCCATTTGGAATATCGTTTTTCGTCTGTCACTCGAATATGAGACCACATTTCGAAACTCATTTTTCTGGGACCTTCGGCGGATAGGTCGAGGAATCATCTCTTTTTACCTTTTCTCGATACGTCTGATACTGATTGCGCAATAAATATGTCTAAAAGCATGGAGGGTCCACACTGCAGTAGGTGTGTAGGGAGAGAGAGAGAGAGAGAGGGAAAGAGACAGAGTTTACTTAATGCTTTAGTTTATTCACTGAATTCGAATAAGACCATTGGAATCCTCCCAGACAGCCCATGGCGGATCGTGATGCTCATACACGATGGCCATGACTTCCATTTGGAATCTCGTTTTTCGTCTGTCACTCGAATATGAGACCACATTTCGAAACTCATTTTTCTGGGAACTTTGGGGGATAGGTCGAGGAATCATCTCTTTTTTACTGTTTCTCGATACGCCTGATACTGATTGCGCAATAAATATGTCTAAAGGCATGGAGGGTCCACACTGCAGTAAGTGTGTAGGGAGAGAGAGAGAGAGAGAGAGAGAGAGAGAGAGAGGGAAAGAGACAGAGTTTACTTAATGCTTTAGTTTATTCACTGAATTCGAATAAGACCATTGGAATCCTCCCAGACAGTTCATGGCGGATCGTGATGCTCATACACGATGGCCATGACTTCCATTTGGAATATCGTTTTTCGTCTGTCACTCGAATATGAGACCACATTTCGAAACTCATTTTTCTGGGAACTTTGGGGGATAGGTCGAGGAATCATCTCTTTTTTACTGTTTCTCGATACGCCTGATACTGATTGCGCAATAAATTTGTCTAAACGCGTGGAGGGTCCACACTGCAGTAGGTGTGTAGGGAGAGAGAGAGAGAGAGAGAGAGAGAGAGAGAGAGGGAAAGAGACAGAGTTTACTTAATGCTTTAGTTTATTCACTGAATTCGAATAAGACCATTGGAATCCTCCCAGACAGCCCATGGCGGATCGTGATGCTCATACACGATGGCCATGACTTCCATTTGGAATATCGTTTTTCGTCTGTCACTCGAATATGAGACCACATTTCGAAACTCATTTTTCTGGGACCTTTGGCGGATAGGTCGAGGAATCATCTCTTTTTACCTTTTCTCGATACGTCTGATACTGATTGCGCAATAAATATGTCTAAAAGCATGGAGGGTCCACACTGCAGTAGGTGTGTAGGGAGAGAGAGAGAGAGAGAGAGAGAGAGAGAGGGAAAGAGACAGAGTTTACTTAATGCTTTAGTTTATTCACTGAATTCGAATAAGACCATTGGAATCCTCCCAGACAGCCCATGGCGGATCGTGATGCTCATACACGATGGCCATGACTTCCATTTGGAATATCGTTTTTCGTCTGTCACTCGAATATGAGACCACATTTCGAAACTCATTTTTCTGGGAACTTTGGGGGATAGGTCGAGGAATCATCTCTTTTTTACTGTTTCTCGATACGCCTGATACTGATTGCGCAATAAATACGTCTAAAGGCATGGAGGGTCCACACTGCAGTAAGTGTGTAGGGAGAGAGAGAGAGAGAGAGAGAGAGAGAGAGAGAGGGAAAGAGACAGAGTTTACTTAATGCTTTAGTTTATTCACTGAATTCGAATAAGACCATTGGAATCCTCCCAGACAGCCCATGGCGGATCGTGATGCTCATACACGATGGCCATGACTTCCATTTGGAATATCGTTTTTCGTCTGTCACTCGAATATGAGACCACATTTCGAAACTCATTTTTCTGGGAACTTTGGGGGATAGGTCGAGGAATCATCTCTTTTTTACTGTTTCTCGATACGCCTGATACTGATTGCGCAATAAATATGTCTAAAAGCATGGAGGGTCCACACTGCAGTAAGTGTGTAGGGGGAGAGAGAGAGAGAGAGAGAGAGAGAGAGAGAGAGAGAGAGGGAAAGAGACAGAGTTTACTTAATGCTTTAGTTTATTCACTGAATTCGAATAAGACCATTGGAATCCTCCCAGACAGCCCATGGCGGATCGTGATGCTCATACACGATGGCCATGACTTCCATTTGGAATATCGTTTTTCGTCTGTCACTCGAATATGAGACCACATTTCGAAACTCATTTTTCTGGAACCTTTGGCGGATAGGTCGAGGAATCATCTCTTTTTACCTTTTCTCGATACGTCTGATACTGATTGCGCAATAAATATGTCTAAAAGCATGGAGGGTCCACACTGCAGTAAGTGTGTAGGGAGAGAGAGAGAGAGAGAGAGAGAGAGAGAGGGAAAGAGACAGAGTTTACTTAATGCTTTAGTTTATTCACTGAATTCGAATAAGACCATTGGAATCCTCCCAGACAGTTCATGGCGGATCGTGATGCTCATACACGATGGCCATGACTTCCATTTGGAATATCGTTTTTCGTCTGTCACTCGAATATGAGACCACATTTCGAAACTCATTTTTCTGGGAACTTTGGGGGATAGGTCGAGGAATCATCTCTTTTTTACTGTTTCTCGATACGCCTGATACTGATTGCGCAATAAATTTGTCTAAACGCGTGGAGGGTCCACACTGCAGTAAGTGTGTAGGGAGAGAGAGAGAGAGAGAGAGAGAGAGAGAGAGAGAGAGAGGGAAAGAGACAGAGTTTACTTAATGCTTTAGTTTATTCACTGAATTCGAATAAGACCATTGGAATCCTCCCAGACAGCCCATGGCGGATCGTGATGCTCATACACGATGGCCATGACTTCCATTTGGAATATCGGTTTTCGTCTGTCACTCGAATATGAGACCACATTTCGAAACTCATTTTTCTGGGAACTTTGGGGGATAGGTCGAGGATCCATCTCTTTTTTACTGTTTCTCGATACGCCTGATACTGATTGCGCAATAAATTTGTCTAAACGCGTGGAGGGTCCACACTGCAGTTGGTGTGTAGGGAGAGAGAGAGAGAGAGAGAGAGAGAGAGGGAAAGAGACAGAGTTTACTTAATGCTTTAGTTTATTCACTGAATTCGAATAAGACCATTGGAATCCTCCCAGACAGCCCATGGCGGATCGTGATGCTCATACACGATGGCCATGACTTCCATTTGGAATATCGTTTTTCGTCTGTCACTCGAATATGAGACCACATCTCGAAACTAATTTTTCTGGGAACTTTGGGGGATAGGTCGAGGAATCATCTCTTTTTACCTTTTCTCGATACGTCTGATACTGATTGCGCAATAAATATGTCTAAAAGCATGGAGGGTCCACACTGCAGTAGGTGTGTAGGGAGAGAGAGAGAGAGAGAGAGAGAGAGAGAGGGAAAGAGACAGAGTTTACTTAATGCTTTAGTTTATTCACTGAATTCGAATAAGACCATTGGAATCCTCCCAGACAGCCCATGGCGGATCGTGATTCTCATACACGATGGCCATGACTTCCATTTGGAATATCGTTTTTCGTCTGTCACTCGAATATGAGACCACATCTCGAAACTCATTTTTCTGGGAACTTTGGGGGATAGGTCGAGGAATCATTTCTTTTTTACTGTTTCTCGATACGCCTGATACTGATTGCGCAATAAATATGTCTAAAAGCATGGAGGGTCCACACTGCAGTAAGTGTGTAGGGAGAGAGAGAGAGAGAGAGAGAGAGGGAAAGAGACAGAGTTTACTTAATGCTTTAGTTTATTCACTGAATTCGAATAAGACCATTGGAATCCTCCCAGACAGCCCATGGCGGATCGTGATGCTCATACACGATGGCCATGACTTCCAATTGGAATATCGTTTTTCGTCTGTCACTCGAATATGAGACCACATTTCGAAACTCATTTTTCTGGGAACTTTGGGGGATAGGTCGAGGAATCATCTCTTTTTTACTGTTTCTCGATACGCCTGATACTGATTGCGCAATAAATTTGTCTAAACGCGTGGAGGGTCCACACTGCAGTTGGTGTGTAGGGAGAGAGAGAGAGAGAGAGAGAGGGAAAGAGACAGAGTTTACTTAATGCTTTAGTTTATTCACTGAATTCGAATAAGACCATTGGAATCCTCCCAGACAGCCCATGGCGGATCGTGATGCTCATACACGATGGCCATGACTTCCATTTGGAATATCGTTTTTCGTCTGTCACTCGAATATGAGACCACATCTCGAAACTCATTTTTCTGGGAACTTTGGGGGATAGGTCGAGGAATCATCTCTTTTTTACTGTTTCTCGATACGCCCGATACTGATTGCGCAATAAATTTGTCTAAAAGCATGGAGGGTCCACACTGCAGTAAGTGTGTAGGGAGAGAGAGAGAGAGAGAGAGAGAGAGAGAGAGGGAAAGAGACAGAGTTTACTTAATGCTTTAGTTTATTCACTGAATTCGAATAAGACCATTGGAATCCTCCCAGACAGCCCATGGCGGATCGTGATGCTCATACACGATGGCCATGACTTCCAATTGGAATATCGTTTTTCGTCTGTCACTCGAATATGAGACCACATTTCGAAACTCATTTTTCTGGGAACTTTGGGGGATAGGTCGAGGAATCATCTCTTTTTTACTGTTTCTCGATACGCCTGATACTGATTGCGCAATAAATTTGTCTAAACGCGTGGAGGGTCCACACTGCAGTTGGTGTGTAGGGAGAGAGAGAGAGAGAGAGAGAGGGAAAGAGACAGAGTTTACTTAATGCTTTAGTTTATTCACTGAATTCGAATAAGACCATTGGAATCCTCCCAGACAGCCCATGGCGGATCGTGATGCTCATACACGATGGCCATGACTTCCATTTGGAATATCGTTTTTCGTCTGTCACTCGAATATGAGACCACATCTCGAAACTCATTTTTCTGGGAACTTTGGGGGATAGGTCGAGGAATCATCTCTTTTTTACTGTTTCTCGATACGCCCGATACTGATTGCGCAATAAATTTGTCTAAACGCGTGGAGGGTCCACACTGCAGTTGGTGTGTAGGGAGAGAGAGAGAGAGAGAGAGAGAGAGAGAGAGAGAGGGAAAGAGACAGAGTTTACTTAATGCTTTAGTTTATTCACTGAATTCGAATAAGACCATTGGAATCCTCCCAGACAGCCCATGGCGGATCGTGATGCTCATACACGATGGCCATGACTTCCATTTGGAATATCGGTTTTCGTCTGTCACTCGAATATGAGACCACATTTCGAAACTCATTTTTCTGGGAACTTTGGGGGATAGGTCGAGGATCCATCTCTTTTTTACTGTTTCTCGATACGCCTGATACTGATTGCGCAATAAATTTGTCTAAACGCGTGGAGGGTCCACACTGCAGTTGGTGTGTAGGGAGAGAGAGAGAGAGAGAGAGAGAGAGGGAAAGAGACAGAGTTTACTTAATGCTTTAGTTTATTCACTGAATTCGAATAAGACCATTGGAATCCTCCCAGACAGCCCATGGCGGATCGTGATGCTCATACACGATGGCCATGACTTCCATTTGGAATATCGTTTTTCGTCTGTCACTCGAATATGAGACCACATCTCGAAACTAATTTTTCTGGGAACTTTGGGGGATAGGTCGAGGAATCATCTCTTTTTACCTTTTCTCGATACGTCTGATACTGATTGCGCAATAAATATGTCTAAAAGCATGGAGGGTCCACACTGCAGTAGGTGTGTAGGGAGAGAGAGAGAGAGAGAGAGAGAGAGAGAGAGAGGGAAAGAGACAGAGTTTACTTAATGCTTTAGTTTATTCACTGAATTCGAATAAGACCATTGGAATCCTCCCAGACAGCCCATGGCGGATCGTGATGCTCATACACGATGGCCATGACTTCCATTTGGAATATCGTTTTTCGTCTGTCACTCGAATATGAGATATGAGACCACATTTCGAAACTCATTTTTCTGGGAACTTTGGGGGATAGGTCGAGGAATCATCTCTTTTTTACTGTTTCTCGATACGCCTGATACTGATTGCGCAATAAATATGTCTAAAAGCATGGAGGGTCCACACTGCAGTAAGTGTGTAGGGAGAGAGAGAGAGAGAGAGGGAAAGAGACAGAGTTTACTTAATGCTTTAGTTTATTCACTGAATTCGAATAAGACCATTGGAATCCTCCCAGACAGCCCATGGCGGATCGTGATGCTCATACACGATGGCCATGACTTCCATTTGGAATATCGTTTTTCGTCTGTCACTCGAATATGAGACCACATTTCGAAACTCATTTTTCTGGGAACTTTGGGGGATAGGTCGAGGAATCATCTCTTTTTACCTTTTCTCGATACGTCTGATACTGATTGCGCAATAAATATGTCTAAAAGCATGGAGGGTCCACACTGCAGTAGGTGTGTAGGGAGAGAGAGAGAGAGAGAGAGAGAGAGAGAGAGAGAGAGAGAGGGAAAGAGACAGAGTTTACTTAATGCTTTAGTTTATTCACTGAATTCGAATAAGACCATTGGAATCCTCCCAGACAGCCCATGGCGGATCGTGATTCTCATACACGATGGCCATGACTTCCATTTGGAATATCGTTTTTCGTCTGTCACTCGAATATGAGACCACATCTCGAAACTCATTTTTCTGGGAACTTTGGGGGATAGGTCGAGGAATCATTTCTTTTTTACTGTTTCTCGATACGCCTGATACTGATTGCGCAATAAATATGTCTAAAAGCATGGAGGGTCCACACTGCAGTAAGTGTGTAGGGAGAGAGAGAGAGAGAGAGAGAGGGAAAGAGACAGAGTTTACTTAATGCTTTAGTTTATTCACTGAATTCGAATAAGACCATTGGAATCCTCCCAGACAGCCCATGGCGGATCGTGATGCTCATACACGATGGCCATGACTTCCAATTGGAATATCGTTTTTCGTCTGTCACTCGAATATGAGACCACATTTCGAAACTCATTTTTCTGGGAACTTTGGGGGATAGGTCGAGGAATCATCTCTTTTTTACTGTTTCTCGATACGCCTGATACTGATTGCGCAATAAATTTGTCTAAACGCGTGGAGGGTCCACACTGCAGTTGGTGTGTAGGGAGAGAGAGAGAGAGAGAGAGGGAAAGAGACAGAGTTTACTTAATGCTTTAGTTTATTCACTGAATTCGAATAAGACCATTGGAATCCTCCCAGACAGCCCATGGCGGATCGTGATGCTCATACACGATGGCCATGACTTCCATTTGGAATATCGTTTTTCGTCTGTCACTCGAATATGAGACCACATCTCGAAACTCATTTTTCTGGGAACTTTGGGGGATAGGTCGAGGAATCATCTCTTTTTTACTGTTTCTCGATACGCCCGATACTGATTGCGCAATAAATTTGTCTAAAAGCATGGAGGGTCCACACTGCAGTAAGTGTGTAGGGAGAGAGAGAGAGAGAGAGAGAGAGAGAGAGAGAGGGAAAGAGACAGAGTTTACTTAATGCTTTAGTTTATTCACTGAATTCGAATAAGACCATTGGAATCCTCCCAGACAGCCCATGGCGGATCGTGATGCTCATACACGATGTCCATGACTTCCATTTGGAATATCGTTTTTCGTCTGTCACTCGAATATGAGACCACATTTCGAAACTCATTTTTCTGGGAACTTTGGGGGATAGGTCGAGGAATCATCTCTTTTTACTGTTTCTCGATCCGCCTGATACTGATTGCGCAATAAATATGTCTAAAAGCATGGAGGGTCCACACTGCAGTAAGTGTGTAGGGAGAGAGAGAGAGAGAGAGAGAGAGAGAGAGAGAGAGAGAGAGGGAAAGAGACAGAAATTACTTAATGCTTTAGTTTATTCACTGAATTCGAATAAGACCATTGGAATCCTCCCAGACAGCCCATGGCGGATCGTGATGCTCATACACGATGGCCATGACTTCCATTTGGAATATCGTTTTTCGTCTGTCACTCGAATATGAGACCACATTTCGAAACTCATTTTTCTGGGAACTTTGGGGGATAGGTCGAGGAATCATCTCTTTTTTACTGTTTCTCGATACGCCTGATACTGATTGCGCAATAAATATGTCTAAAAGCATGGAGGGTCCACATTGCAGTAAGTGTGTAGGGAGAGAGAGAGAGAGAGAGAGAGAGAGAGAGAGGGAAAGAGACAGAGTTTACTTAATGCTTTAGTTTATTCACTGAATTCGAATAAGACCATTGGAATCCTCCCAGACAGCCCATGGCGGATCGTGATGCTCATACACGATGGCCATGACTTCCATTTGGAATATCGTTTTTCGTCTGTCACTCGAATATGAGACCACATCTCGAAACTCATTTTTCTGGGAACTTTGGGGGATAGGTCGAGGAATCATCTCTTTTTTACTGTTTCTCGATACGCCTGATACTGATTGCGCAATAAATTTGTCTAAACGCGTGGAGGGTCCACACTGCAGTTGGTGTGTAGGGAGAGAGAGAGAGAGAGAGAGGGAAAGAGACAGAGTTTACTTAATGCTTTAGTTTATTCACTGAATTCGAATAAGACCATTGGAATCCTCCCAGACAGCCCATGGCGGATAGTGATGCTCATACACGATGGCCATGACTTCCATTTGGAATATCGGTTTTCGTCTGTCACTCGAATATGAGACCACATTTCGAAACTCATTTTTCTGGGAACTTTGGGGGATAGGTCGAGGAATCATCTCTTTTTTACTGTTTCTCGATACGCCTGATACTGATTGCGCAATAAATTTGTCTAAACGCGTGGAGGGTCCACACTGCAGTAAGTGTGTAGGGAGCGAGAGAGAGAGAGAGAGAGAGAGAGAGAGAGAGAGAGAGAGACAGGGAAAGAGACAGAGTTTACTTAATGCTTTAGTTTATTCACTGAATTCGAATAAGACCATTGGAATCCTCCCAGACAGCCCATGGCGGATCGTGATGCTCATACACGATGGCCATGACTTCCATTTGGAATATCGTTTTTCGTCTGTCACTGGAATATGAGACCACATTTCGAAACTCATTTTTCTGGGAACTTTGGGGGATAGGTCGAGGAATCATCTCTTTTTTACTGTTTCTCGATACGCCTGATACTGATTGCGCAATAAATATGTCTAAAAGCATGGAGGGTCCACACTGCAGTAAGTGTGTAGGGGGAGAGAGAGAGAGAGAGAGGGGGGGAAAGAGACAGAGTTTACTTAATGCTTTAGTTTATTCACTGAATTCGAATAAGACCATTGGAATCCTCCCAGACAGCCCATGGCGGATCGTGATGCTCATACACGATGGCCATGACTTCCATTTGGAATATCGTTTTTCGTCTGTCACTCGAATATGAGACCACATTTCGAAACTCATTTTTCTGGGACCTTTGGCGGATAGGTCGAGGAATCATCTCTTTTTACCTTTTCTCGATACGTCTGATACTGATTGCGCAATAAATATGTCTAAAAGCATGGAGGGTCCACACTGCAGTAGGTGTGTAGGGAGAGAGAGAGAGAGAGAGAGAGAGAGAGAGAGAGAGGGAAAGAGACAGAGTTTACTTAATGCTTTAGTTTATTCACTGAATTCGAATAAGACCATTGGAATCCTCCCAGACAGCCCATGGCGGATCGTGATGCTCATACACGATGGCCATGACTTCCATTTGGAATATCGTTTTTCGTCTGTCACTCGAATATGAGACCACATTTCGAAACTCATTTTTCTGGGAACTTTGAGGGATAGGTCGAGGAATCATCTCTTTTTTACTGTTTCTCGATACGCCTGATACTGATTGCGCAATAAATATGTCTAAAGGCATGGAGGGTCCACACTGCAGTAAGTGTGTAGGGAGAGAGAGAGAGAGAGAGAGAGAGAGAGAGAGAGAGAGAGGGAAAGATACAGAGTTTACTTAATGCTTTAGTTTATTCACTGAATTCGAATAAGACCATTGGAATCCTCCCAGACAGCCCATGGCGGATCGTGATGCTCATACACGATGGCCATGACTTCCATTTGGAATATCGTTTTTCGTCTGTCACTCGAATATGAGACCACATTTCGAAACTCATTTTTCTGGGAACTTTGGGGGATAGGTCGAGGAATCATCTCTTTTTTACTGTTTCTCGATACGCCTGATACTGATTGCGCAATAAATATGTCTAAAAGCATGGAGGGTCCACACTGCAGTAAGTGTGTAGGGGGAGAGAGAGAGAGAGAGAGAGAGAGAGAGAGAGAGAGAGGGAAAGAGACAGAGTTTACTTAATGCTTTAGTTTATTCACTGAATTCGAATAAGACCATTGGAATCCTCCCAGACAGCCCATGGCGGATCGTGATGCTCATACACGATGGCCATGACTTCCATTTGGAATATCGTTTTTCGTCTGTCACTCGAATATGAGACCACATTTCGAAACTCATTTTTCTGGGACCTTTGGCGGATAGGTCGAGGAATCATCTCTTTTTACCTTTTCTCGATACGTCTGATACTGATTGCGCAATAAATATGTCTAAAAGCATGGAGGGTCCACACTGCAGTAGGTGTGTAGGGAGAGAGAGAGAGAGAGAGAGAGAGAGAGAGAGAGAGAGGGAAAGAGACAGAGTTTACTTAATGCTTTAGTTTATTCACTGAATTCGAATAAGACCATTGGAATCCTCCCAGACAGCCCATGGCGGATCGTGATGCTCATACACGATGGCCATGACTTCCATTTGGAATCTCGTTTTTCGTCTGTCACTCGAATATGAGACCACATTTAGAAACTCATTTTTCTGGGAACTTTGGGGGATAGGTCGAGGAATCATCTCTTTTTTACTGTTTCTCGATACGCCTGATACTGATTGCGCAATAAATATGTCTAAAGGCATGGAGGGTCCACACTGCAGTAAGTGTGTAGGGAGAGAGAGAGAGAGAGAGAGAGAGAGAGAGAGAGAGAGGGAAAGAGACAGAGTTTACTTAATGCTTTAGTTTATTCACTGAATTCGAATAAGACCATTGGAATCCTCCCAGACAGTTCATGGCGGATCGTGATGCTCATACACGATGGCCATGACTTCCATTTGGAATATCGTTTTTCGTCTGTCACTCGAATATGAGACCACATTTCGAAACTCATTTTTCTGGGAACTTTGGGGGATAGGTCGAGGAATCATCTCTTTTTTACTGTTTCTCGATACGCCTGATACTGATTGCGCAATAAATTTGTCTAAACGCGTGGAGGGTCCACACTGCAGTAGGTGTGTAGGGAGAGAGAGAGAGAGAGAGAGAGAGAGGGAAAGAGACAGAGTTTACTTAATGCTTTAGTTTATTCACTGAATTCGAATAAGACCATTGGAATCCTCCCAGACAGCCCATGGCGGATCGTGATGCTCATACACGATGGCCATGACTTCCATTTGGAATATCGTTTTTCGTCTGTCACTCGAATATGAGACCACATTTCGAAACTCATTTTTCTGGGACCTTTGGCGGATAGGTCGAGGAATCATCTCTTTTTACCTTTTCTCGATACGTCTGATACTGATTGCGCAATAAATATGTCTAAAAGCATGGAGGGTCCACACTGCAGTAGGTGTGTAGGGAGAGAGAGAGAGAGAGAGAGAGAGAGAGAGAGAGAGAGAGAGGGAAAGAGACAGAGTTTACTTAATGCTTTAGTTTATTCACTGAATTCGAATAAGACCATTGGAATCCTCCCAGACAGCCCATGGCGGATCGTGATGCTCATACACGATGGCCATGACTTCCATTTGGAATATCGTTTTTCGTCTGTCACTCGAATATGAGACCACATTTCGAAACTCATTTTTCTGGGAACTTTGGGGGATAGGTCGAGGAATCATCTCTTTTTTACTGTTTCTCGATACGCCTGATACTGATTGCGCAATAAATATGTCTAAAGGCATGGAGGGTCCACACTGCAGTAAGTGTGTAGGGGGGGGAGAGAGAGAGAGAGAGAGAGAGAGAGAGAGAGAGAGAGAGGGAAAGAGACAGAGTTTACTTAATGCTTTAGTTTATTCACTGAATTCGAATAAGACCATTGGAATCCTCCCAGACAGCCCATGGCGGATCGTGATGCTCATACACGATGGCCATGACTTCCATTTGGAATATCGTTTTTCGTCTGTCACTCGAATATGAGACCACATTTCGAAACTCATTTTTCTGGGACCTTTGGCGGATAGGTCGAGGAATCATCTCTTTTTACCTTTTCTCGATACGTCTGATACTGATTGCGCAATAAATATGTCTAAAAGCATGGAGGGTCCACACTGCAGTAGGTGTGTAGGGAGAGAGAGAGAGAGAGAGAGGGAAAGAGACAGAGTTTACTTAATGCTTTAGTTTATTCACTGAATTCGAATAAGACCATTGGAATCCTCCCAGACAGCCCATGGCGGATAGTGATGCTCATACACGATGGCCATGACTTCCATTTGGAATATCGGTTTTCGTCTGTCACTCGAATATGAGACCACATTTCGAAACTCATTTTTCTGGGAACTTTGGGGGATAGGTCGAGGAATCATCTCTTTTTTACTGTTTCTCGATACGCCTGATACTGATTGCGCAATAAATTTGTCTAAACGCGTGGAGGGTCCACACTGCAGTAAGTGTGTAGGGAGCGAGAGAGAGAGAGAGAGAGAGAGAGAGAGAGAGAGAGAGACAGGGAAAGAGACAGAGTTTACTTAATGCTTTAGTTTATTCACTGAATTCGAATAAGACCATTGGAATCCTCCCAGACAGCCCATGGCGGATCGTGATGCTCATACACGATGGCCATGACTTCCATTTGGAATATCGTTTTTCGTCTGTCACTGGAATATGAGACCACATTTCGAAACTCATTTTTCTGGGAACTTTGGGGGATAGGTCGAGGAATCATCTCTTTTTTACTGTTTCTCGATACGCCTGATACTGATTGCGCAATAAATATGTCTAAAAGCATGGAGGGTCCACACTGCAGTAAGTGTGTAGGGGGAGAGAGAGAGAGAGAGAGGGGGGGAAAGAGACAGAGTTTACTTAATGCTTTAGTTTATTCACTGAATTCGAATAAGACCATTGGAATCCTCCCAGACAGCCCATGGCGGATCGTGATGCTCATACACGATGGCCATGACTTCCATTTGGAATATCGTTTTTCGTCTGTCACTGGAATATGAGACCACATTTCGAAACTCATTTTTCTGGGAACTTTGGGGGATAGGTCGAGGAATCATCTCTTTTTACTGTTTCTCGATACGCCTGATACTGATTGCGCAATAAATATGTCTAAAAGCATGGAGGGTCCACACTGCAGTAAGTGTGTAGGGAGAGAGAGAGAGAGAGAGAGAGAGAGAGAGAGAGAGAGAGGGAAAGAGACAGAGTTTACTTAATGCTTTAGTTTATTCACTGAATTCGAATAAGACCATTGGAATCCTCCCAGACAGCCCATGGCGGATCGTGATGCTCATACACGATGGCCATGACTTCCATTTGGAATATCGTTTTTCGTCTGTCACTCGAATATGAGACCACATTTCGAAACTCATTTTTCTGGGACCTTTGGCGGATAGGTCGAGGAATCATCTCTTTTTACCTTTTCTCGATACGTCTGATACTGATTGCGCAATAAATATGTCTAAAAGCATGGAGGGTCCACACTGCAGTAGGTGTGTAGGGAGAGAGAGAGAGAGAGAGAGAGAGAGAGAGAGAGAGAGAGAAAGAGACAGAGTTTACTTAATGCTTTAGTTTATTCACTGAATTCGAATAAGACCATTGGAATCCTCCCAGACAGCCCATGGCGGATCGTGATGCTCATACACGATGGCCATGACTTCCATTTGGAATCTCGTTTTTCGTCTGTCACTCGAATATGAGACCACATTTAGAAACTCATTTTTCTGGGAACTTTGGGGGATAGGTCGAGGAATCATCTCTTTTTTACTGTTTCTCGATACGCCTGATACTGATTGCGCAATAAATATGTCTAAAGGCATGGAGGGTCCACACTGCAGTAAGTGTGTAGGGGAGAGAGAGAGAGAGAGAGAGAGAGAGAGAGAGAGAGAGAGAGGGAAAGAGACAGAGTTTACTTAATGCTTTAGTTTATTCACTGAATTCGAATAAGACCATTGGAATCCTCCCAGACAGTTCATGGCGGATCGTGATGCTCATACACGATGGCCATGACTTCCATTTGGAATATCGTTTTTCGTCTGTCACTCGAATATGAGACCACATTTCGAAACTCATTTTTCTGGGAACTTTGGGGATAGGTCGAGGAATCATCTCTTTTTTACTGTTTCTCGATACGCCTGATACTGATTGCGCAATAAATTTGTCTAAACGCGTGGAGGGTCCACACTGCAGTAGGTGTGTAGGGAGAGAGAGAGAGAGAGAGAGAGAGAGAGAGAGAGGAGAAAGAGACAGAGTTTACTTAATGCTTTAGTTTATTCACTGAATTCGAATAAGACCATTGGAATCCTCCCAGACAGCCCATGGCGGATCGTGATGCTCATACACGATGGCCATGACTTCCATTTGGAATATCGTTTTTCGTCTGTCACTCGAATATGAGACCACATTTCGAAACTCATTTTTCTGGGACCTTTGGCGGATAGGTCGAGGAATCATCTCTTTTTACCTTTTCTCGATACGTCTGATACTGATTGCGCAATAAATATGTCTAAAAGCATGGAGGGTCCACACTGCAGTAGGTGTGTAGGGAGAGAGAGAGAGAGAGAGAGAGAGAGAGAGAGAGAGAGAGAGAGGAAAGAGACAGAGTTTACTTAATGCTTTAGTTTATTCACTGAATTCGAATAAGACCATTGGAATCCTCCCAGACAGCCCATGGCGGATCGTGATGCTCATACACGATGGCCATGACTTCCATTTGGAATCTCGTTTTTCGTCTGTCACTCGAATATGAGACCACATTTAGAAACTCATTTTTCTGGGAACTTTGGGGGATAGGTCGAGGAATCATCTCTTTTTTACTGTTTCTCGATACGCCTGATACTGATTGCGCAATAAATATGTCTAAAGGCATGGAGGGTCCACACTGCAGTAAGTGTGTAGGGAGAGAGAGAGAGAGAGAGAGAGAGAGAGAGAGAGAGAGGGAAAGAGACAGAGTTTACTTAATGCTTTAGTTTATTCACTGAATTCGAATAAGACCATTGGAATCCTCCCAGACAGTTCATGGCGGATCGTGATGCTCATACACGATGGCCATGACTTCCATTTGGAATATCGTTTTTCGTCTGTCACTCGAATATGAGACCACATTTCGAAACTCATTTTTCTGGGAACTTTGGGGGATAGGTCGAGGAATCATCTCTTTTTTACTGTTTCTCGATACGCCTGATACTGATTGCGCAATAAATTTGTCTAAACGCGTGGAGGGTCCACACTGCAGTAGGTGTGTAGGGAGAGAGAGAGAGAGAGAGAGAGAGAGAGAGAGGGAAAGAGACAGAGTTTACTTAATGCTTTAGTTTATTCACTGAATTCGAATAAGACCATTGGAATCCTCCCAGACAGCCCATGGCGGATCGTGATGCTCATACACGATGGCCATGACTTCCATTTGGAATATCGTTTTTCGTCTGTCACTCGAATATGAGACCACATTTCGAAACTCATTTTTCTGGGACCTTTGGCGGATAGGTCGAGGAATCATCTCTTTTTACCTTTTCTCGATACGTCTGATACTGATTGCGCAATAAATATGTCTAAAAGCATGGAGGGTCCACACTGCAGTAGGTGTGTAGGGAGAGAGAGAGAGAGAGAGAGAGAGAGAGAGAGAGGGAAAGAGACAGAGTTTACTTAATGCTTTAGTTTATTCACTGAATTCGAATAAGACCATTGGAATCCTCCCAGACAGCCCATGGCGGATCGTGATGCTCATACACGATGGCCATGACTTCCATTTGGAATATCGTTTTTCGTCTGTCACTCGAATATGAGACCACATTTCGAAACTCATTTTTCTGGGAACTTTGGGGGATAGGTCGAGGAATCATCTCTTTTTTACTGTTTCTCGATACGCCTGATACTGATTGCGCAATAAATATGTCTAAAGGCATGGAGGGTCCACACTGCAGTAAGTGTGTAGGGGGGAGAGAGAGAGAGAGAGAGAGAGAGAGAGAGAGAGAGAGGGAAAGAGACAGAGTTTACTTAATGCTTTAGTTTATTCACTGAATTCGAATAAGACCATTGGAATCCTCCCAGACAGCCCATGGCGGATCGTGATGCTCATACACGATGGCCATGACTTCCATTTGGAATATCGTTTTTCGTCTGTCACTCGAATATGAGACCACATTTCGAAACTCATTTTTCTGGGACCTTTGGCGGATAGGTCGAGGAATCATCTCTTTTTACCTTTTCTCGATACGTCTGATACTGATTGCGCAATAAATATGTCTAAAAGCATGGAGGGTCCACACTGCAGTAGGTGTGTAGGGAGAGAGAGAGAGAGAGAGAGGGAAAGAGACAGAGTTTACTTAATGCTTTAGTTTATTCACTGAATTCGAATAAGACCATTGGAATCCTCCCAGACAGCCCATGGCGGATCGTGATGCTCATACACGATGGCCATGACTTCCATTTGGAATCTCGTTTTTCGTCTGTCACTCGAATATGAGACCA
The DNA here is from genome assembly GCA_963966185.1 of Rhabditoides inermis. NCBI lineage: Eukaryota > Metazoa > Nematoda > Chromadorea > Rhabditida > Rhabditidae > Rhabditoides > Rhabditoides inermis. The sequence goes on along the minus strand of CAWZYM010000105.1, from coordinate 479,917 downwards.
CATTTCGAAACTCATTTTTCTGGGAACTTTGGGGGATAGGTCGAGGAATCATCTCTTTTTTACTGTTTCTCGATACGCCTGATACTGATTGCGCAATAAATATGTCTAAAGGCATGGAGGGTCCACACTGCAGTAAGTGTGTAGGGAGAGAGAGAGAGAGAGAGAGAGAGAGAGGGAAAGAGACAGAGTTTACTTAATGCTTTAGTTTATTCACTGAATTCGAATAAGACCATTGGAATCCTCCCAGACAGTTCATGGCGGATCGTGATGCTCATACACGATGGCCATGACTTCCATTTGGAATATCGTTTTTCGTCTGTCACTCGAATATGAGACCACATTTCGAAACTCATTTTTCTGGGAACTTTGGGGGATAGGTCGAGGAATCATCTCTTTTTTACTGTTTCTCGATACGCCTGATACTGATTGCGCAATAAATTTGTCTAAACGCGTGGAGGGTCCACACTGCAGTAGGTGTGTAGGGAGAGAGAGAGAGAGAGAGAGAGAGAGAGAGAGGGAAAGAGACAGAGTTTACTTAATGCTTTAGTTTATTCACTGAATTCGAATAAGACCATTGGAATCCTCCCAGACAGCCCATGGCGGATCGTGATGCTCATACACGATGGCCATGACTTCCATTTGGAATATCGTTTTTCGTCTGTCACTCGAATATGAGACCACATTTCGAAACTCATTTTTCTGGGACCTTTGGCGGATAGGTCGAGGAATCATCTCTTTTTACCTTTTCTCGATACGTCTGATACTGATTGCGCAATAAATATGTCTAAAAGCATGGAGGGTCCACACTGCAGTAGGTGTGTAGGGAGAGAGAGAGAGAGAGAGAGAGAGAGAGAGAGAGGGAAAGAGACAGAGTTTACTTAATGCTTTAGTTTATTCACTGAATTCGAATAAGACCATTGGAATCCTCCCAGACAGCCCATGGCGGATCGTGATGCTCATACACGATGGCCATGACTTCCATTTGGAATATCGTTTTTCGTCTGTCACTCGAATATGAGACCACATTTCGAAACTCATTTTTCTGGGAACTTTGGGGGATAGGTCGAGGAATCATCTCTTTTTTACTGTTTCTCGATACGCCTGATACTGATTGCGCAATAAATACGTCTAAAGGCATGGAGGGTCCACACTGCAGTAAGTGTGTAGGGAGAGAGAGAGAGAGAGAGAGAGAGAGAGAGAGAGGGAAAGAGACAGAGTTTACTTAATGCTTTAGTTTATTCACTGAATTCGAATAAGACCATTGGAATCCTCCCAGACAGCCCATGGCGGATCGTGATGCTCATACACGATGGCCATGACTTCCATTTGGAATATCGTTTTTCGTCTGTCACTCGAATATGAGACCACATTTCGAAACTCATTTTTCTGGGAACTTTGGGGGATAGGTCGAGGAATCATCTCTTTTTTACTGTTTCTCGATACGCCTGATACTGATTGCGCAATAAATATGTCTAAAAGCATGGAGGGTCCACACTGCAGTAAGTGTGTAGGGGGAGAGAGAGAGAGAGAGAGAGAGAGAGAGAGAGAGAGAGAGGGAAAGAGACAGAGTTTACTTAATGCTTTAGTTTATTCACTGAATTCGAATAAGACCATTGGAATCCTCCCAGACAGCCCATGGCGGATCGTGATGCTCATACACGATGGCCATGACTTCCATTTGGAATATCGTTTTTCGTCTGTCACTCGAATATGAGACCACTTTTCGAAACTCATTTTTCTGGAACCTTTGGCGGATAGGTCGAGGAATCATCTCTTTTTACCTTTTCTCGATACGTCTGATACTGATTGCGCAATAAATATGTCTAAAAGCATGGAGGGTCCACACTGCAGTAAGTGTGTAGGGAGAGAGAGAGAGAGAGAGAGAGAGAGAGAGAGAGGGAAAGAGACAGAGTTTACTTAATGCTTTAGTTTATTCACTGAATTCGAATAAGACCATTGGAATCCTCCCAGACAGTTCATGGCGGATCGTGATGCTCATACACGATGGCCATGACTTCCATTTGGAATATCGTTTTTCGTCTGTCACTCGAATATGAGACCACATTTCGAAACTCATTTTTCTGGGAACTTTGGGGGATAGGTCGAGGAATCATCTCTTTTTTACTGTTTCTCGATACGCCTGATACTGATTGCGCAATAAATTTGTCTAAACGCGTGGAGGGTCCACACTGCAGTAAGTGTGTAGGGAGAGAGAGAGAGAGAGAGAGAGAGAGAGAGAGGGAAAGAGACAGAGTTTACTTAATGCTTTAGTTTATTCACTGAATTCGAATAAGACCATTGGAATCCTCCCAGACAGCCCATGGCGGATCGTGATGCTCATACACGATGGCCATGACTTCCATTTGGAATATCGGTTTTCGTCTGTCACTCGAATATGAGACCACATTTCGAAACTCATTTTTCTGGGAACTTTGGGGGATAGGTCGAGGATCCATCTCTTTTTTACTGTTTCTCGATACGCCTGATACTGATTGCGCAATAAATTTGTCTAAACGCGTGGAGGGTCCACACTGCAGTAAGTGTGTAGGGAGCGAGAGAGAGAGAGAGAGAGAGAGAGAGAGACAGGGAAAGAGACAGAGTTTACTTAATGCTTTAGTTTATTCACTGAATTCGAATAAGACCATTGGAATCCTCCCAGACAGCCCATGGCGGATCGTGATGCTCATACACGATGGCCATGACTTCCATTTGGAATATCGTTTTTCGTCTGTCACTCGAATATGAGACCACATTTCGAAACTCATTTTTCTGGGAACTTTGGGGGATAGGTCGAGGAATCATCTCTTTTTTACTGTTTCTCGATACGCCTGATACTGATTGCGCAATAAATATGTCTAAAAGCATGGAGGGTCCACACTGCAGTAAGTGTGTAGGGGGGGAGAGAGAGAGAGAGAGAGAGAGAGAGAGAGAGAGAGGGGGAAAGAGACAGAGTTTACTTAATGCTTTAGTTTATTCACTGAATTCGAATAAGACCATTGGAATCCTCCCAGACAGCCCATGGCGGATCGTGATGCTCATACACGATGGCCATGACTTCCATTTGGAATATCGTTTTTCGTCTGTCACTCGAATATGAGACCACATTTCGAAACTCATTTTTCTGGGACCTTTGGCGGATAGGTCGAGGAATCATCTCTTTTTACCTTTTCTCGATACGTCTGATACTGATTGCGCAATAAATATGTCTAAAAGCATGGAGGGTCCACACTGCAGTAGGTGTGTAGGGAGAGAGAGAGAGAGAGAGAGAGAGAGAGAGAGAGAGAGAGAGGGAAAGAGACAGAGTTTACTTAATGCTTTAGTTTATTCACTGAATTCGAATAAGACCATTGGAATCCTCCCAGACAGCCCATGGCGGATCGTGATGCTCATACACGATGGCCATGACTTCCATTTGGAATATCGTTTTTCGTCTGTCACTCGAATATGAGACCACATTTCGAAACTCATTTTTCTGGGAACTTTGGGGGATAGGTCGAGGAATCATCTCTTTTTTACTGTTTCTCGATACGCCTGATACTGATTGCGCAATAAATATGTCTAAAGGCATGGAGGGTCCACACTGCAGTAAGTGTGTAGGGAGAGAGAGAGAGAGAGAGAGAGAGAGAGAGGGGGGAAAGAGACAGAGTTTACTTAATGCTTTAGTTTATTCACTGAATTCGAATAAGACCATTGGAATCCTCCCAGACAGCCCATGGCGGATCGTGATGCTCATACACGATGGCCATGACTTCCATTTGGAATATCGTTTTTCGTCTGTCACTCGAATATGAGACCACATTTCGAAACTCATTTTTCTGGGAACTTTGGGGGATAGGTCGAGGAATCATCTCTTTTTTACTGTTTCTCGATACGCCTGATACTGATTGCGCAATAAATATGTCTAAAAGCATGGAGGGTCCACACTGCAGTAAGTGTGTAGGGGGAGAGAGAGAGAGAGAGAGAGAGAGAGGGAAAGAGACAGAGTTTACTTAATGCTTTAGTTTATTCACTGAATTCGAATAAGACCATTGGAATCCTCCCAGACAGCCCATGGCGGATCGTGATGCTCATACACGATGGCCATGACTTCCATTTGGAATATCGTTTTTCGTCTGTCACTCGAATATGAGACCACATTTCGAAACTCATTTTTCTGGGACCTTTGGCGGATAGGTCGAGGAATCATCTCTTTTTACCTTTTCTCGATACGTCTGATACTGATTGCGCAATAAATATGTCTAAAAGCATGGAGGGTCCACACTGCAGTAGGTGTGTAGGGAGAGAGAGAGAGAGAGAGAGAGAGAGAGAGAGGGAAAGAGACAGAGTTTACTTAATGCTTTAGTTTATTCACTGAATTCGAATAAGACCATTGGAATCCTCCCAGACAGCCCATGGCGGATCGTGATGCTCATACACGATGGCCATGACTTCCATTTGGAATCTCGTTTTTCGTCTGTCACTCGAATATGAGACCACATTTCGAAACTCATTTTTCTGGGAACTTTGGGGGATAGGTCGAGGAATCATCTCTTTTTTACTGTTTCTCGATACGCCTGATACTGATTGCGCAATAAATATGTCTAAAGGCATGGAGGGTCCACACTGCAGTAAGTGTGTAGGGAGAGAGAGAGAGAGAGAGAGAGAGAGAGAGAGAGAGAGAGGGAAAGAGACAGAGTTTACTTAATGCTTTAGTTTATTCACTGAATTCGAATAAGACCATTGGAATCCTCCCAGACAGCCCATGGCGGATCGTGATGCTCATACACGATGGCCATGACTTCCATTTGGAATATCGTTTTTCGTCTGTCACTCGAATATGAGACCACATTTCGAAACTCATTTTTCTGGGACCTTTGGCGGATAGGTCGAGGAATCATCTCTTTTTACCTTTTCTCGATACGTCTGATACTGATTGCGCAATAAATATGTCTAAAAGCATGGAGGGTCCACACTGCAGTAGGTGTGTAGGGAGAGAGAGAGAGAGAGAGAGAGAGAGTGAAAGAGACAGAGTTTACTTAATGCTTTAGTTTATTCACTGAATTCGAATAAGACCATTGGAATCCTCCCAGACAGCCCATGGCGGATCGTGATGCTCATACACGATGGCCATGACTTCCATTTGGAATATCGTTTTTCGTCTGTCACTCGAATATGAGACCACATTTCGAAACTCATTTTTCTGGGAACTTTGGGGGATAGGTCGAGGAATCATCTCTTTTTTACTGTTTCTCGATACGCCTGATACTGATTGCGCAATAAATATGTCTAAAGGCATGGAGGGTCCACACTGCAGTAAGTGTGTAGGGAGAGAGAGAGAGAGAGAGAGAGAGGGAAAGAGACAGAGTTTACTTAATGCTTTAGTTTATTCACTGAATTCGAATAAGACCATTGGAATCCTCCCAGACAGCCCATGGCGGATCGTGATGCTCATACACGATGGCCATGACTTCCATTATGATTTAGCCTCCACAGACTGGATTTCGTTGCTCTCTTGCAACGTGTCACTCCAAGAAAATTATTCAAAATTTGTCGATGTCGTCCGAAGTTCGGTAGAGAAACACACTCCTTTCTTCCGTCATTCCAACACCAGTAGACACGTTTTACCTACATCCATACTTGAAATGTATAAGAGAAAAAAGGTGCTTTGGAAAGAGTACCACCGATCTGACGAAGCGAAGTCCGCATACAAAACCCTAGCTAAAAAGATCCGTAAAAGAATAAAGCAATACTATTCCAACCTAGAAGAAAAAGCAGTATCAGAACCGAATGGTGTTTTCCGCTTTGTTCGCTCAAAATTGAAAATAGCAAACGTTATTCCCGCTCTAGTAACAGAAGACGAAAACGCGAAAATTGCGATTTCGGACAAAGACAAGGCAGAATGCTTCCGTACCCAGTTCTCATCTACTTTTACAGCAGATAATAATCGAACTCCCCCTAAAATGCCTAATTTACTACCATCCAGTTTGTTAGTTAATTTGGAACCATATAATATTTACGAGTATCTCAAAAGGCAACCCGCCAAGTTCTCTTATTCTAAAGAGGGAATCAATCAGTTTGTTATGAAGAAATGTGCTCTCACGTTAGCACTTCCTCTATCACTTATTTTCAAACAATCATTTGACAGTTCTGTACTACCATCCGAATGGAAGATTAGCTACGTCATTCCTATTTACAAAAAGGGACTAAAGTCGAAACCTGAGAATTATAGACCAGTTTCGCTCACCTCGCCAATTTGCAGAGTTTTTGAACGGGTGATAGCTGATTGCATTCATTTAAATATGAGAAATAGATTCACTCCAGTTCAATATGGATTTTTGAAAAAAAGATCATGCGTAGGACAGCTACTGTCAACAATAAATGATTGGCAAAAGCTTTTAAAAATTCAGAAGTTGATTGTGTTTATTTTGATTTTCAGAAAGCTTTCGACAAAGTTAGTCACTCAAAATTACTTTACAAGCTTGAAAAATTCGGAATATCTTCGCAATCTAAAATTTACAAGTGGATAGCTCAGTTTCTAGTGAATCGCACAGCACATGTGCGTATTAATGATGTTCTATCCTCCCCTTTCCCAGTTATCAGCGGTGTGCCTCAAGGATCAGTGTTAGGCCCACTGCTTTTTCTTATATTCATAAATGACATAGTGGAATGCATGGAGTCTGGTACTCTGTGTAACATATTTGCCGATGACATTAAGGCGTACTCAAATGACTTTCCTGCTTTACAAAAAACAATAAACAATGTTGTTCTCTGGTCTGAAGAATGGCAGCTCCCACTTGCCAGTAACAAAACTCAAGTACTACAAATCAAAAGTAAATCAAGTTTAAGAAATTACACTATCAATGGTTCTCAACTGGAAAACTCAAAACAAGTTAGAGACTTAGGTATAATAGTCGATTCAGAGCTGAAGTTCCACAGTCATATAGAGAATATCACCAAATCCACGTGCGCAAAAGTTCAACATATTCTAAGAGCGTTTACTAGCACCGATATGTCCCTATACAGAGAGAGAGAGAGAGAGAGAGGGAAAGAGACAGAGTTTACTTAATGCTTTAGTTTATTCACTGAATTCGAATAAGACCATTGGAATCCTCCCAGACAGCCCATGGCGGATCGTGATGCTCATACACGATGGCCATGACTTCCATTTGGAATATCGTTTTTCGTCTGTCACTCGAATATGAGACCACATTTCGAAACTCATTTTTCTGGGAACTTTGGGGGATAGGTCGAGGAATCATCTCTTTTTACTGTTTCTCGATACGCCTGATACTGATTGCGCAATAAATATGTCTAAAAGCATGGAGGGTCCACACTGCAGTAAGTGTGTAGGGGGAGAGAGAGAGAGAGAGAGAGAGAGAGAGAGAGAGAGAGAGGGAAAGAGACAGAGTTTACTTAATGCTTTAGTTTATTCACTGAATTCGAATAAGACCATTGGAATCCTCCCAGACAGCCCATGGCGGATCGTGATGCTCATACACGATGGCCATGACTTCCATTTGGAATATCGTTTTTCGTCTGTCACTCGAATATGAGACCACATTTCGAAACTCATTTTTCTGGGAACTTTGGGGGATAGGTCGAGGAATCATCTCTTTTTACTGTTTCTCGATACGCCTGATACTGATTGCGCAATAAATTTGTCTAAACGCGTGGAGGGTCCACACTGCAGTAAGTGTGTAGGGAGAGAGAGAGAGAGAGAGAGAGAGAGAGAGAGAGAGAGAGAGAGAGAGGGAAAGAGACAGAGTTTACTTAATGCTTTAGTTTATTCACTGAATTCGAATAAGACCATTGGAATCCTCCCAGACAGCCCATGGCGGATCGTGATGCTCATACACGATGGCCATGATTTCCATTTGGAATATCGTTTTTCGTCTGTCACTCGAATATGAGACCACATTTCGAAACTCATTTTTCTGGGAACTTTGGGGGATAGGTCGAGGAATCATCTCTTTTTACTGTTTCTCGATACGCCTGATACTGATTGCGCAATAAATATGTCTAAAAGCATGGAGGGTCCACACTGCAGTAAGTGTGTAGGGAGAGAGAGAGAGAGAGAGAGAGAGAGAGGGAAAGAGACAGAGTTTACTTAATGCTTTAGTTTATTCACTGAATTCGAATAAGACCATTGGAATCCTCCCAGACAGCCCATGGCGGATCGTGATGCTCATACACGATGTCCATGACTTCCATTTGGAATATCGTTTTTCGTCTGTCACTCGAATATGAGACCACATTTCGAAACTCATTTTTCTGGGAACTTTGGGGGATAGGTCGAGGAATCATCTCTTTTTTACTGTTTCTCGATACGCCTGATACTGATTGCGCAATAAATATGTCTAAAAGCATGGAGGGTCCACACTGCAGTAAGTGTGTAGGGAGAAGGAGAGAGAGAGAGAGAGACAGAGAGAGAGAGAGAGAGAGAGAGAGAGAGAGGGAAAGAGACAGAAGTTACTTAATGCTTTAGTTTATTCACTGAATTCGAATAAGACCATTGGAATCCTCCCAGACAGCCCATGGCGGATCGTGATGCTCATACACGATGGCCATGACTTCCATTTGGAATATCGTTTTTCGTCTGTCACTCGAATATGAGACCACATTTCGAAACTCATTTTTCTGGGAACTTTGGGGGATAGGTCGAGGAATCATCTCTTTTTTTACTGTTCTCGATACGCCTGATACTGATTGCGCAATAAATTTGTCTAAACGCGTGGAGGGTCCACACTGCAGTAAGTGTGTAGGGAGAGAGAGAGAGAGAGAGGGAAAGAGACAGAGTTCACTTAATGCTTTAGTTTATTCACTGAATTCGAATAAGACCATTGGAATCCTCCCAAACAGCCCATGGCGGATCGTGATGCTCATACACGATGGCCATGACTTCCATTTGGAATATCGTTTTTCGTCTGTCACTCGAATATGAGACCACATTTCGAAACTCATTTTTCTGGGAACTTTGGGGGATAGGTCGAGGAATCATCTCTTTTTTAATGTTTCTCGATACGCCTGATACTGATTGCGCAATAAATATGTCTAAAAGCATGGAGGGTCCACACTGCAGTAAGTGTGTAGGGAGAGAGAGAGAGAGAGAGGGAAAGAGACAGAGTTTACTTAATGCTTTAGTTTATTCACTGAATTCGAATAAGACCATTGGAATCCTCCCAGACAGCCCATGGCGGATCGTGATGCTCATACACGATGTCCATGACTCCCATTTGGAATATCGTTTTTCGTCTGTCACTCGAATATGAGACCACATCTCGAAACTCATTTTTCTGGGAACTTTGGGGGATAGGTCGAGGAATCATCTCTTTTTTACTGTTTCTCGATACGCCTGATACTGATTGCACAATAAATTTGTCTAAACGCGTGGAGGGTCCACACTGCAGTTGGTGTGTAGGGAGAGAGAGAGAGAGAGAGAGAGGGAAAGAGACAGAGTTTACTTAATGCTTTAGTTTATTCACTGAATTCGAATAAGACCATTGGAATCCTCCCAGACAGCCCATGGCGGATCGTGATGCTCATACACGATGGCCATGACTTCCATTTGGAATATCGTTTTTCGTCTGTCACTCGAATATGAGACCACATCTCGAAACTCATTTTTCTGGGAACTTTGGGGGATAGGTCGAGGAATCATCTCTTTTTTACTGTTTCTCGATACGCCTGATACTGATTGCGCAATAAATTTGTCTAAACGCGTGGAGGGTCCACACTGCAGTAAGTGTGTAGGGAGAGAGAGAGAGAGAGAGAGAGAGAGAGAGAGAGAGAGAGAGAGAGGGAAAGAGACAGAGTTTACTTAATGCTTTAGTTTATTCACTGAATTCGAATAAGACCATTGGAATCCTCCCAGACAGCCCATGGCGGATCGTGATGCTCATACACGATGGCCATGACTTCCATTTGGAATATCGTTTTTCGTCTGTCACTCGAATATGAGACCACATTTCGAAACTCATTTTTCTGGGAACTTTGGGGGATAGGTCGAGGAATCATCTCTTTTTTACTGTTTCTCGATACGCCTGATACTGATTGCGCAATAAATTTGTCTAAACGCGTGGAGGGTCCACACTGCAGTAGGTGTGTAGGGAGAGAGAGAGAGAGAGAGAGAGAGAGAGAGAGAGGGAAAGAGACAGAGTTTACTTAATGCTTTAGTTTATTCACTGAATTCGAATAAGACCATTGGAATCCTCCCAGACAGCCCATGGCGGATCGTGATGCTCATACACGATGGCCATGACTTCCATTTGGAATATCGTTTTTCGTCTGTCACTCGAATATGAGACCACATTTCGAAACTCATTTTTCTGGGAACTTTGGGGGATAGGTCGAGGAATCATCTCTTTTTTACTGTTTCTCGATACGCCTGATACTGATTGCGCAATAAATATGTCTAAAAGCATGGAGGGTCCACACTGCAGTAAGTGTGTAGGGAGAGAGAGAGAGAGAGAGAGAGAGAGAGAGAGAGGGGGAAAGAGACAGAGTTTACTTAATGCTTTAGTTTATTCACTGAATTCGAATAAGACCATTGGAATCCTCCCAGACAGCCCATGGCGGATCGTGATGCTCATACACGATGTCCATGACTCCCATTTGAATATCGTTTTTCGTCTGTCACTCGAATATGAGACCACATCTCGAAACTCATTTTTCTGGGAACTTTGGGGGATAGGTCGAGGAATCATCTCTTTTTTACTGTTTCTCGATACGCCTGATACTGATTGCACAATAAATTTGTCTAAACGCGTGGAGGGTCCACACTGCAGTTGGTGTGTAGGGAGAGAGAGAGAGAGATAGAGAGAGAGAGAGAGAGAGGGAAAGAGACAGAGTTCACTTAATGCTTTAGTTTATTCACTGAATTCGAATAAGACCATTGGAATCCTCCCAGACAGCCCATGGCGGATCGTGATGCTCATACACGATGGCCATGACTTCCATTTGGAATATCGTTTTTCGTCTGTCACTCGAATATGAGACCACATTTCGAACTCATTTTTCTGGGAACTTTGGGGGATAGGTCGAGGAATCATCTCTTTTTTACTGTTTCTCGATACGCCTGATACTGATTGCGCAATAAATATGTCTAAAAGCATGGAGGGTCCACACTGCAGTAAGTGTGTAGGGAGAGAGAGAGAGAGAGAGAGAGAGAGGGAAAGAGACAGAGTTTACTTAATGCTTTAGTTTATTCACTGAATTCGAATAAGACCATTGGAATCCTCCCAGACAGCCCATGGCGGATCGTGATGCTCATACACGATGTCCATGACTTCCATTTGGAATATCGTTTTTCGTCTGTCACTCGAATATGAGACCACATTTCGAAACTCATTTTTCTGGGAACTTTGGGGGATAGGTCGAGGAATCATCTCTTTTTTACTGTTTCTCGATACGCCTGATACTGATTGCGCAATAAATATGTCTAAAAGCATGGAGGGTCCACACTGCAGTAGGTGTGTAGGGAGAGAGAGAGAGAGAGAGAGAGAGAGAGAGAGTGAAAGAGACAGAGTTTACTTAATGCTTTAGTTTATTCACTGAATTCGAATAAGACCATTGGAATCCTCCCAGACAGCCCATGGCGGATCGTGATGCTCATACACGATGGCCATGACTTCCATTTGGAATATCGTTTTTCGTCTGTCACTCGAATATGAGACCACATTTCGAAACTCATTTTTCTGGAACTTTGGGGGATAGGTCGAGGAATCATCTCTTTTTTACTGTTTCTCGATACGCCTGATACTGATTGCGCAATAAATTTGTCTAAACGCGTGGAGGGTCCACACTGCAGTAAGTGTGTAGGGAGAGAGAGAGAGAGAGAGGGAAAGAGACAGAGTTCACTTAATGCTTTAGTTTATTCACTGAATTCGAATAAGACCATTGGAATCCTCCCAGACAGCCCATGGCGGATCGTGATGCTCATACACGATGGCCATGACTTCCATTTGGAATATCGTTTTTCGTCTGTCACTCGAATATGAGACCACATTTCGAAACTCATTTTTTCTGGGAACTTTGGGGGATAGGTCGAGGAATCATCTCTTTTTTAATGTTTCTCGATACGCCTGATACTGATTGCGCAATAAATATGTCTAAAAGCATGGAGGGTCCACACTGCAGTAAGTGTGTAGGGAGAGAGAGAGAGAGAGAGAGAGAGAGAGAGAGAGAGGGAAAGAGACAGAGTTTACTTAATGCTTTAGTTTATTCACTGAATTCGAATAAGACCATTGGAATCCTCCCAGACAGCCCATGGCGGATCGTGATGCTCATACACGATGTCCATGACTCCCATTTGGAATATCGTTTTTCGTCTGTCACTCGAATATGAGACCACATCTCGAAACTCATTTTTCTGGGAACTTTGGGGATAGGTCGAGGAATCATCTCTTTTTTACTGTTTCTCGATACGCCTGATACTGATTGCACAATAAATTTGTCTAAACGCGTGGAGGGTCCACACTGCAGTAAGTGTGTAGGGAGAGAGAGAGAGAGAGAGAGAGGGAAAGAGACAGAGTTTACTTAATGCTTTAGTTTATTCACTGAATTCGAATAAGACCATTGGAATCCTCCCAGACAGCCCATGGCGGATCGTGATGCTCATACACGATGGCCATGACTTCCATTTGGAATATCGTTTTTCGTCTGTCACTCGAATATGAGACCACATCTCGAAACTCATTTTTCTGGGAACTTTGGGGGATAGGTCGAGGAATCATCTCTTTTTTACTGTTTCTCGATACGCCTGATACTGATTGCGCAATAAATTTGTCTAAACGCGTGGAGGGTCCACACTGCAGTAAGTGTGTAGGGAGAGAGAGAGAGAGAGAGAGAGAGAGAGGGAAAGAGACAGAGTTTACTTAATGCTTTAGTTTATTCACTGAATTCGAATAAGACCATTGGAATCCTCCCAGACAGCCCATGGCGGATCGTGATGCTCATACACGATGGCCATGACTTCCATTTGGAATATCGTTTTTCGTCTGTCACTCGAATATGAGACCACATTTCGAAACTCATTTTTCTGGGAACTTTGGGGGATAGGTCGAGGAATCATCTCTTTTTTACTGTTTCTCGATACGCCTGATACTGATTGCGCAATAAATATGTCTAAAAGCATGGAGGGTCCACACTGCAGTAGGTGTGTAGGGAGAGAGAGAGAGAGAGAGAGAGAGAGAGGGAAAGAGACAGAGTTTACTTAATGCTTTAGTTTATTCACTGAATTCGAATAAGACCATTGGAATCCTCCCAGACAGCCCATGGCGGATCGTGATGCTCATACACGATGTCCATGACTCCCATTTGGAATATCGTTTTTCGTCTGTCACTCGAATATGAGACCACATTTCGAAACTCATTTTTCTGGGAACTTTGGGGGATAGGTCGAGGAATCATCTCTTTTTTACTGTTTCTCGATACGCCTGATACTGATTGCGCAATAAATATGTCTAAAAGCATGGAGGGTCCACACTGCAGTAAGTGTGTAGGGAGAGAGAGAGAGAGAGAGAGAGAGAGAGAGAGGGAAAGAGACAGAGTTTACTTAATGCTTTAGTTTATTCACTGAATTCGAATAAGACCATTGGAATCCTCCCAGACAGCCCATGGCGGATCGTGATGCTCATACACGATGTCCATGACTTCCATTTGGAATATCGTTTTTCGTCTGTCACTCGAATATGAGACCACATTTCGAAACTCATTTTTCTGGGAACTTTGGGGGATAGGTCGAGGAATCATCTCTTTTTTACTGTTTCTCGATACGCCTGCTACTGATTGCGCAATAAATATGTCTAAAAGCATGGAGGGTCCACACTGCAGTAGGTGTGTAGGGAGAGAGAGAGAGAGAGAGAGAGAGAGAGAGAGAGAGAGTGAAAGAGACAGAGTTTACTTAATGCTTTAGTTTATTCACTGAATTCGAATAAGACCATTGGAATCCTCCCAGACAGCCCATGGCGGATCGTGATGCTCATACACGATGGCCATGACTTCCATTTGGAATATCGTTTTTCGTCTGTCACTCGAATATGAGACCACATTTCGAAACTCATTTTTCTGGGAACTTTGGGGGATAGGTCGAGGAATCATCTCTTTTTTACTGTTTCTCGATACGCCTGATACTGATTGCGCAATAAATATGTCTAAAGGCATGGAGGGTCCACACTGCAGTAAGTGTGTAGGGAGAGAGAGAGAGAGAGAGAGAGAGAGAGAGGGAAAGAGACAGAGTTTACTTAATGCTTTAGTTTATTCACTGAATTCGAATAAGACCATTGGAATCCTCCCAGATAGCCCATGGCGGATCGTGATGCTCATACACGATGGCCATGACTTCCATTTGGAATATCGTTTTTCGTCTGTCACTCGAATATGAGACACATTTCGAAACTCATTTTTCTGGGAACTTTGGGGGATAGGTCGAGGAATCATCTCTTTTTTACTGTTTCTCGATACGCCTGATACTGATTGCGCAATAAATATGTCTAAAAGCATGGAGGGTCCACACTGCAGTAAGTGTGTAGGGGGAGAGAGAGAGAGAGAGAGAGAGAGGGAAAGAGACAGAGTTTACTTAATGCTTTAGTTTATTCACTGAATTCGAATAAGACCATTGGAATCCTCCCAGACAGCCCATGGCGGATCGTGATGCTCATACACGATGGCCATGACTTCCATTTGGAATATCGTTTTTCGTCTGTCACTCGAATATGAGACCACATTTCGAAACTCATTTTTCTGGGACCTTTGGCGGATAGGTCGAGGAATCATCTCTTTTTACCTTTTCTCGATACGTCTGATACTGATTGCGCAATAAATATGTCTAAAAGCATGGAGGGTCCACACTGCAGTAGGTGTGTAGGGAGAGAGAGAGAGAGAGAGAGAGAGAGAGAGAGAGAGAGAGGGAAAGAGACAGAGTTTACTTAATGCTTTAGTTTATTCACTGAATTCGAATAAGACCATTGGAATCCTCCCAGACAGCCCATGGCGGATCGTGATGCTCATACACGATGGCCATGACTTCCATTTGGAATCTCGTTTTTCGTCTGTCACTCGAATATGAGACCACATTTCGAAACTCATTTTTCTGGGAACTTTGGGGGATAGGTCGAGGAATCATCTCTTTTTTACTGTTTCTCGATACGCCTGATATTGATTGCGCAATAAATATGTCTAAAGGCATGGAGGGTCCACACTGCAGTAAGTGTGTAGGGAGAGAGAGAGAGAGAGAGAGAGAGAGAGAGGGAAAGAGACAGAGTTTACTTAATGCTTTAGTTTATTCCTGAATTCGAATAAGACCATTGGAATCCTCCCAGACAGTTCATGGCGGATCGTGATGCTCATACACGATGGCCATGACTTCCATTTGGAATATCGTTTTTCGTCTGTCACTCGAATATGAGACCACATTTCGAAACTCATTTTTCTGGGAACTTTGGGGGATAGGTCGAGGAATCATCTCTTTTTTACTGTTTCTCGATACGCCTGATACTGATTGCGCAATAAATTTGTCTAAACGCGTGGAGGGTCCACACTGCAGTAAGTGTGTAGGGAGAGAGAGAGAGAGAGAGAGAGAGAGAGAGAGAGAGAGAGAGAGAGAGAGGGAAAGAGACAGAGTTTACTTAATGCTTTAGTTTATTCACTGAATTCGAATAAGACCATTGGAATCCTCCCAGACAGCCCATGGCGGATCGTGATGCTCATACACGATGGCCATGATTTCCATTTGGAATATCGTTTTTCGTCTGTCACTCGAATATGAGACTAGAGACCACAATGAGATTTTCCAATATTTGGATATGGTATAGCAATGAGTTCATAAATGTGGTCCATTTAAAGCTGATTTCAAAAATATATAATGCTCGTAGGGTTCATCGTTCACATTGCGCTCTAATTCCGCACGGCGCCGCGCACACGAGCGCGCGCTCACATAAGGAAAGTGCGACAGAGGGCGGCTAGATCAAAGCACTGATGACGTCATCAATAGTTGAATATTGAACATATTCGTTTATAATAGTATCACTAGGTTTTGTTTGACTGTAATCGATAAGTACTCGATGAAATACGTCTCTTATGTTAGCATTTTTCATTACTCACTTTGAGCGATGGCGGCTAGATCAAAGAAATATGACGTCATCGTATCATTTTTTACCGATTCTCACTACTTTACAGGGTACATGATCCCATAAAAAATATACCGTTAGAACCAGCGCGAAATGGCGAATCGTTCTATGCTAATTAGAGCACGTCATATGTCCAGTGAGAAAATGTTACATGATTTCGCCGGGCTCTCTGCAACTCACGTTGTGGTTCCTAATATGAGACCACATTTCGAAACTCATTTTTCTGGGAACTTTGGGGATAGGTCGAGGAATCATCTCTTTTTTACTGTTTCTCGATACGCCTGATACTGATTGCGCAATAAATATGTCTAAAAGCATGGAGGGTCCACACTGCAGTAAGTGTGTAGGGAGAGAGAGAGAGAGAGAGAGAGAGAGAGAGAGAGAGAGAGAGGGAAAGAGACAGAGTTTACTTAATGCTTTAGTTTATTTACTGAATTCGAATAAGACCATTGGAATCCTCCCAGACAGCCCATGGCGGATCGTGATGCTCATACACGATGTCCATGACTTCCATTTGGAATATCGTTTTTTCGTCTGTCACTCGAATATGAGACCACATTTCGAAACTCATTTTTCTGGGAACTTTGGGGGATAGGTCGAGGAATCATCTCTTTTTTACTGTTTCTCGATACGCCTGATACTGATTGCGCAATAAATTTGTCTAACTACTTTACAGGGTACATGATCCCATAAAAATATACCGTTAGAGACCAGCGCGAAATGGCGAAATCGTTCTATGCTAATTAGAGCACGTCATATGTCCAGTGAGAAAATGTTACATGATTTCGCCGGGCTCTCTGCAACTCACGTTGTGGTTCCTAATATGAGACCACATTTCGAAACTCATTTTTCTGGGAACTTTGGGGGATAGGTCGAGGAATCATCTCTTTTTTACTGTTTCTCGATACGCCTGATACTGATTGCGCAATAAATATGTCTAAAAGCATGGAGGGTCCACACTGCAGTAAGTGTGTAGGGAGAGAGAGAGAGAGAGAGAGAGAGAGAGAGAGAGAGAGAGAGAGGGAAAGAGACAGAGTTTACTTAATGCTTTAGTTTATTTACTGAATTCGAATAAGACCATTGGAATCCTCCCAGACAGCCCATGGCGGATCGTGATGCTCATACACGATGTCCATGACTTCCATTTGGAATATCGTTTTTCGTCTGTCACTCGAATATGAGACCACATTTCGAAACTCATTTTTCTGGGAACTTTGGGGGATAGGTCGAGGAATCATCTCTTTTTTACTGTTTCTCGATACGCCTGATACTGATTGCGCAATAAATTTGTCTAAACGCGTGGAGGGTCCACACTGCAGTAAGTGTGTAGGGAGAGAGAGAGAGAGAGAGAGAGAGAGAGAGAGAGAGAGGGAAAGAGACAGAGTTTACTTAATGCTTTAGTTTATTCACTGAATTCGAATAAGACCATTGGAATCCTCCCAGACAGTTCATGGCGGATCGTGATGCTCATACACGATGGCCATGACTTCCATTTGGAATATCGTTTTTCGTCTGTCACTCGAATATGAGACCACATTTCGAAACTCATTTTTCTGGGAACTTTGGGGGATAGGTCGAGGAATCATCTCTTTTTTACTGTTTCTCGATACGCCTGATACTGATTGCGCAATAAATTTGTCTAAACGCGTGGAGGGTCCACACTGCAGTAAGTGTGTAGGGAGAGAGAGAGAGAGAGAGAGAGAGAGAGGGAAAGAGACAGAGTTTACTTAATGCTTTAGTTTATTCACTGAATTCGAATAAGACCATTGGAATCCTCCCAGACAGTTCATGGCGGATCGTGATGCTCATACACGATGGCCATGACTTCCATTTGGAATATCGTTTTTCGTCTGTCACTCGAATATGAGACCACATTTCGAAACTCATTTTTCTGGGAACTTTGGGGGATAGGTCGAGGAATCATCTCTTTTTTACTGTTTCTCGATACGCCTGATACTGATTGCGCAATAAATATGTCTAAAAGCATGGAGGGTCCACACTGCAGTAAGTGTGTAGGGAGAGAGAGAGAGAGAGAGAGAGAGAGAGAGGGAAAGAGACAGAGTTTACTTAATGCTTTAGTTTATTCACTGATCTCGAATAAGACCATTGGAATCCTCCCAGACAGTCCATGGCGGATCGTGATGCTCATACACGATGGCCATGACTTCCATTTGGAATATCGTTTTTCGTCTGTCACTCGAATATGAGACCACATTTCGAAACTCATTTTTCTGGGAACTTTGGGGGATAGGTCGAGGAATCATCTCTTTTTTACTGTTTCTCGATACGCCTGATACTGATTGCGCAATAAATTTGTCTAAACGCGTGGAGGGTCCACACTGCAGTAAGTGTGTAGGGAGAGAGAGAGAGAGAGAGAGAGAGAGGGAAAGAGACAGAGTTTACTTAATGCTTTATTTTATTCACTGAATTCGAATAAGACCATTGGAATCCTCCCAGACAGCCCATGGCGGATCGTGATGCTCATACACGATGGCCATGATTTCCATTTGGAATATCGTTTTTCGTCTGTCACTCGAATATGAGACCACATTTCGAAACTCATTTTTCTGGGAACTTTGGGGGATAGGTCGAGGAATCATCTCTTTTTACTGTTTCTCGATACGCCTGATACTGATTGCGCAATAAATATGTCTAAAAGCATGGAGGGTCCACACTGCAGTAAGTGTGTAGGGAGAGAGAGAGAGAGAGAGAGAGAGAGAGAGAGAGAGGGAAAGAGACAGAGTTTACTTAATGCTTTAGTTTATTCACTGAATTCGAATAAGACCATTGGAATCCTCCCAGACAGCCCATGGCGGATCGTGATGCTCATACACGATGTCCATGACTTCCATTTGGAATATCGTTTTTCGTCTGTCACTCGAATATGAGACCACATTTCGAAACTCATTTTTCTGGGAACTTTGGGGGATAGGTCGAGGAATCATCTCTTTTTTACTGTTTCTCGATACGCCTGATACTGATTGCGCAATAAATATGTCTAAAAGCATGGAGGGTCCACACTGCAGTAAGTGTGTAGGGAGAAGGAGAGAGAGAGAGAGAGACAGAGAGAGAGAGAGAGAGAGAGAGAGAGAGGGAAAGAGACAGAAGTTACTTAATGCTTTAGTTTATTCACTGAATTCGAATAAGACCATTGGAATCCTCCCAGACAGCCCATGGCGGATCGTGATGCTCATACACGATGGCCATGACTTCCATTTGGAATATCGTTTTTCGTCTGTCACTCGAATATGAGACCACATTTCGAAACTCATTTTTCTGGGAACTTTGGGGGATAGGTCGAGGAATCATCTCTTTTTTACTGTTTCTCGATACGCCTGATACTGATTGCGCAATAAATTTGTCTAAACGCGTGGAGGGTCCACACTGCAGTAAGTGTGTAGGGAGAGAGAGAGAGAGAGAGAGAGAGAGAGAGAGAGAGAGGGAAAGAGACAGAGTTCACTTAATGCTTTAGTTTATTCACTGAATTCGAATAAGACCATTGGAATCCTCCCAGACAGCCCATGGCGGATCGTGATGCTCATACACGATGGCCATGACTTCCATTTGGAATATCGTTTTTCGTCTGTCACTCGAATATGAGACCACATTTCGAAACTCATTTTTCTGGGAACTTTGGGGGATAGGTCGAGGAATCATCTCTTTTTTAATGTTTCTCGATACGCCTGATACTGATTGCGCAATAAATATGTCTAAAAGCATGGAGGGTCCACACTGCAGTAAGTGTGTAGGGAGAGAGAGAGAGAGAGAGAGAGAGAGAGAGAGAGGGAAAGAGACAGAGTTTACTTAATGCTTTAGTTTATTCACTGAATTCGAATAAGACCATTGGAATCCTCCCAGACAGCCCATGGCGGATCGTGATGCTCATACACGATGTCCATGACTCCCATTTGGAATATCGTTTTTCGTATGTCACTCGAATATGAGACCACATCTCGAAACTCATTTTTCTGGGAACTTTGGGGGATAGGTCGAGGAATCATCTCTTTTTTACTGTTTCTCGATACGCCTGATACTGATTGCACAATAAATTTGTCTAAACGCGTGGAGGGTCCACACTGCAGTTGGTGTGTAGGGAGAGAGAGAGAGAGAGGGAAAGAGACAGAGTTTACTTAATGCTTTAGTTTATTCACTGAATTCGAATAAGACCATTGGAATCCTCCCAGACAGCCCATGGCGGATCGTGATGCTCATACACGATGGCCATGACTTCCATTTGGAATATCGTTTTTCGTCTGTCACTCGAATATGAGACCACATCTCGAAACTCATTTTTCTGGGAACTTTGGGGGATAGGTCGAGGAATCATCTCTTTTTTACTGTTTCTCGATACGCCTGATACTGATTGCGCAATAAATTTGTCTAAACGCGTGGAGGGTCCACACTGCAGTAAGTGTGTAGGGAGAGAGAGAGAGAGAGAGAGAGAGAGAGGGGAAAGAGACAGAGTTTACTTAATGCTTTAGTTTATTCACTGAATTCGAATAAGACCATTGGAATCCTCCCAGACAGCCCATGGCGGATCGTGATGCTCATACACGATGGCCATGACTTCCATTTGGAATATCGTTTTTCGTCTGTCACTCGAATATGAGACCACATTTCGAAACTCATTTTTCTGGGAACTTTGGGGGATAGGTCGAGGAATCATCTCTTTTTTACTGTTTCTCGATACGCCTGATACTGATTGCGCAATAAATTTGTCTAAACGCGTGGAGGGTCCACACTGCAGTAGGTGTGTAGGGAGAGAGAGAGAGAGAGAGAGAGAGAGAGGGAAAGAGACAGAGTTTACTTAATGCTTTAGTTTATTCACTGAATTCGAATAAGACCATTGGAATCCTCCCAGACAGCCCATGGCGGATCGTGATGCTCATACACGATGGCCATGACTTCCATTTGGAATATCGTTTTTCGTCTGTCACTCGAATATGAGACCACATTTCGAAACTCATTTTTCTGGGAACTTTGGGGGATAGGTCGAGGAATCATCTCTTTTTTACTGTTTCTCGATACGCCTGATACTGATTGCGCAATAAATATGTCTAAAAGCATGGAGGGTCCACACTGCAGTAAGTGTGTAGGGAGAGAGAGAGAGAGAGAGAGAGAGAGAGAGAGGGAAAGAGACAGAGTTTACTTAATGCTTTAGTTTATTCACTGAATTCGAATAAGACCATTGGAATCCTCCCAGACAGCCCATGGCGGATCGTGATGCTCATACACGATGTCCATGACTCCCATTAGAGAGGGCGCGCAGCGCCCTCTCTCTTGGGTTAAAATAAGGCTCGCGCCAGAATTTTCAAGTAGCGATATCCAAAGGACATGTTAGCAACAATGTGAAGTCTTCCAATTTATGTTAGTTAGATTCGCACGGTTCCATAGGGCAGATCACTAATTGACGGCATCTTTGTATCTTTTCTCCGAAAGAAGTTATGAGCGATCTCGCACTCGCACTAGGCGAAAGGCCAGCGTGTGGGTGGGTGTCGTTTCCAGTCACGCTAGCTGATAGCTAGCCCTCTGCTGGCGGGCGAGCGCGAGAGCACGCGAGAGAGCACGCTGTTTGGAGAGAGACAGATGTACTTTGGTGGCTGCGATCAGTAGGAATTTAGTAAGGGGAGAGAGAAAGAGAGAACGAGAGAACGAGAGAACGAGAGAACGAGAGAACGAGAGAACGAGAGAACGATATAACGAGAGAAAAGGAGAAAAAGAGAGGAGGGAAGGAGGGAAGGAGAGACGGAGAGAACGAGAGAACGAGAGAACGAGAGAAGGATAGAAAGAGAGAACGAGAGAACGAGAGAACCAGAGAAAGAGAGAAAGATATAAAAAGAGAACGAGAGAAAGAGAGAAAGGGAGAAGGAGGGATGGAGGGATGGAGAGAAGAAGAGAAGGATAGAAAGAGAGAACGAGAGAACTAGAGAACGAAAGAAAGAGAGAAAGAGAGAAAGAGATAAAGAGAGAACGAGAGAAAGCGAGAACGATATAACGAGAGAATTAGAGAACGAGAGAAAGAGAGAATGGGAGGAGGAGGGAAGGAGGGAAGGAGAGAAAGAGAGAAAGAGAGAACGAGAAAACGAGAAAACGAGAGAAAGAGAAAACGAGAGAAAGAGAGAACGATATAACGAGAGAGCTAGAGAACGAGAGAAAGAGAGAAAGGGAGAAGGAGGGAAGGAGGGATGGAGAGAAGAAGAGAAGGAGAGAAGGAGAGAACTAGAGAAAAGAGAGAAAGAGAGAAAGAGAGAAAGAGAGAAAGAGAGAAAGAGAGAAAGAGAGAAAGAGAGAAAGAGAGAAGAGAGAAAGAGAGAAAGAGAGAAAGAGAGAAAGAGAGAAAGAGAGAAAGAGAGAAAGAGAAAGAGAAAGAGAGAAGAGAGAGAGAGAAAGAGAGAAAGAGATAATGAGAGAACGAGAGAAAGAGAAACCGATAGAAAGAGAAAACGAGTGAAAGAGAGAACGATATAACGAGAGAACTAGAGAACGAGAGAAAGAGAGAAAGTGAGAAGGCGGGAAGGAGGGAAGGAAAGAAGGAGAGAACGAGACAACGAGAGAACGAGACAACTAGACAACGAGACAACGAGAGAACGAGAGAACGAGAAAACGAGAGCACGAGAGAAAGAGAGAAAGAGAGAACGATATAACGATATAACGAGAGAAATAGAGAACGAGAGAAAGAGAGAAAGAGAGAAGGAGAGAAGGAGGGAAGAAGAGAAGGAGAGACGGAGAGAACGAGAGAACGAGAGAACGAGAGACCGAGAGAAGGATAGAAAGAGAGAACGAGATAAAGAGAGAACGAGAGAACGAGAGAACGAGAGAACGAGAAAACGAGAGAAAGAGAGAACAAGAGAAAGAGAGAACGAAAGAAAGAGAGAACGATATAACTAGAGAACGAGAGAACGAGAGAAAGAGAGAAGGAGGGTGGTAGGAGGGAAGGAGGGAAGAAGAGAAGGAGAGACGGAGAGACGGAGAAAACGAGAGAACGAGAGAACGAGAAACGAGAGAACGAGAGAACGAGAGAACGAGAGAACGAGAGAAAGAGAGAAAGAGAGAAAGAGAGAACTGGAGAACTAGAGAAAAAGAGAAAGGGAGAAGGAGGGAAGGAGGGAAGGAGAGAAGAAGAGAAGGAGACACGCGAGAACGAGAGAACGAGAGAACGAGAGAACGAGAGAACGAGAGAACGAGAGAAAGAGAGAAAGAGAAAACGAAATAACGAGAGAACTAGATAACGAGAGAACGAGAGAACGAGAGAAAGAGAGAAAGGGAGAAGGGGGGAAGGAGGGAAGGAGAGAAGGAGAGACGGAGAGACGGAGAGAACGAGAGAACGAGAGAACGAGAGAACGAGAGAACGAGAGAACGAGAGAAAGAGAGAAAGAGAGAAAAGAGAGAAAAGAGAGAACGAGAGAAAGAGAGAAAAGAGAGAAAGGGAGAAAGAGAGAACGAGAGAACGAGAGAACGAGAGAACGAGAGAACGAGAGAACGAGAGAAAGGGATAACGAGAGAACGAGAGAAAGAGAGAACGAGAGAAAGAGAGAACGAGAGAAAGAGAGAAGGAAAGAAGGAGGGAAGGAAGGAAGGAGGGAAGGAGAGGAGGAGAGGAGGAGAGAAGGGGAGAAGGAGAGAAGGAGGGAAGGAATGGGAGGAGAGAAGGAGGAAAGGAGAGGAGAAGAGAAGGAAAGAAGGAGAGAAGGAGGGAAGGAATGGAAGGAGAGAACGAGAGAACGAGAAAATATCGAATAAATTTGAAATGAAATTGATGAAATAATGAGAGAAGAACATGTTACATGTATGAAGACGAGAGAGAAAATTTCTATGAAATTCAACAAAAGGACATATATTATCTTTTAAAAGTACTTCCGTAAAAAGTGTTGTTTGTGTTAACCTGATTCAAGAAAAGCGCATGCATATATTATTAATTTTCGAAAAATCAAATCGTAAACACCTGAACATGAAAACTAACACAAACTTGCTCTTTCAAAACGTTGAATAATTTTTGAATAATTAATGTTGAATAATTCCATGTTTTATTTTTTTGACATTTTTATACCTGAAACATTGAGTCAAACAACATCACGAATAACATTTTATTTTACTGATAAACCATAAATAATAAACCGCAAAAAACACTGAATAAACAAAACACTCGTATTATTCTGAATGTTACGTGTAACTATTCTATATTCGTTTGAAAGAGCAAGTTTGTGTTAGTTTTCATGTTCAGGTGTTTACGATTTGATTTTTCGAAAATTAATAATATATGCATGCGCTTTTCTTGAATCAGGTTAACACAAACAACACTTTTTACGGAAGTACTTTTAAAAGATAATTTGGAATATCGTTTTTCGTCTGTCACTCGAATATGAGACCACATCTCGAAACTCATTTTTCTGGGAACTTTGGGGGATAGGTCGAGGAATCATCTCTTTTTTACTGTTTCTCGATACGCCTGATACTGATTGCACAATAAATTTGTCTAAACGCGTGGAGGGTCCACACTGCAGTTGGTGTGTAGGGAGAGAGAGAGAGAGAGAGAGATAGATAGAGAGAGAGAGAGAGAGAGAGAGAGAGAGGGAAAGAGACAGAGTTCACTTAATGCTTTAGTTTATTCACTGAATTCGAATAAGACCATTGGAATCCTCCCAGACAGCCCATGGCGGATCGTGATGCTCATACACGATGGCCATGACTTCCATTTGGAATATCGTTTTTCGTCTGTCACTCGAATATGAGACCACATTTCGAAACTCATTTTTCTGGGAACTTTGGGGGATAGGTCGAGGAATCATCTCTTTTTTACTGTTTCTCGATACGCCTGATACTGATTGCGCAATAAATATGTCTAAAAGCATGGAGGGTCCACACTGCAGTAAGTGTGTAGGGAGAGAGAGAGAGAGAGAGAGAGAGAGAGAGAGAGAGAGGGAAAGAGACAGAAGTTACTTAATGCTTTAGTTTATTCACTGAATTCGAATAAGACCATTGGAATCCTCCCAGACAGCCCATGGCGGATCGTGATGCTCATACACGATGGCCATGACTTCCATTTGGAATATCGTTTTTCGTCTGTCACTCGAATATGAGACCACATTTCGAAACTCATTTTTCTGGGAAATTTGGGGGATAGGTCGAGGAATCATCTCTTTTTTACTGTTTCTCGATACGCCTGATACTGATTGCGCAATCACCCGCCCACCCCCTATAAATTATGCTATGGTGTTTGTCTGTCTGTCTGTCTGTTTGTCCGGATGAGTATCTCTTTTTGTAGTGATCGTTGGGGGTTGAGGTATGGAAATTAGATCTAAGGTGCTCACCGCACGCAAAATTTTACCTGAGGTCCTGATCTGACCGTTCCTTATATGGGTTCTCCCTGGAAAATTTGCATATCTGAGAACATAGAATCTGAGATATGGCCAGTTCTATGTGAACTATTGTTAGTTTTAGAGCCATTGAGATGCCCTTTTAGGGTAAGGGTACTGTAGGGTCGGTGATTCAAATTTTGACTAATGACCTCATTTGCATAATTCCAAATATGGTAATGTTGTATATCGGTCAGTTTTGATGCCAAAGAGTCCAAATTTCCTCATTTGCATAATTCCAAATATGGTAATGTTGTATATCGGTCAGTTTTGATGCCAAAGAGTCCAAATCTGGTATGTGACCTGGAGGCAAGTCAGCGATGTTGTTGTTTACATGTTTGTCAACAAGTAAAGCCCTGACAATATTTCGCATGCCTTTTTGAAAAATACGGTTGATACGATTTCGGTCCCACTCTCTATTCTTTTTTCAATGTCTACTTCCGTATGCAATGTCCCTGAGATTTGGAAACTAGCGTATATAAAACCTCTTTATAAAAAGGGGGCGCGTGACGATCCACTCAACTACCGGCCTATAAGCCTTATAAGTAGTGTTGCGAAAGTTCTGGAACGCATATGCGTCAAGCAAATTACGGAATTTCTTGAGAGGAATTCGCTTCTCACATCTAGGCAATTTGGCTTTCGCAAGAATAGATCCACAAACGCTCAACTTATTGAGTGTCATAGTCACTGGTTGAAACACCTATCTAATGGAATGGTTATCGATTGTATATACTTTGATTTCAAGAAGGCATTCGATACTATTAATCACAACTTGCTATACAAAAAGTTGCATTCGCTGGGAATTCGCGGTAACGTATTGGGATGGATTAGAAGTTTCTTGACCGACCGTCGCCAACAAGTAATGGTCGGTGATGAGCTTTCCTCTCCACGGCTTGTCAACTGTGGTGTACCACAGGGGTCTTGCCTAGGTCCCATACTGTTCAATGTATATATTAATGATATCATCTCCAATCTTCCCGACTATGTTGAGTGTGCGCTTTACGCCGATGATTTGAAAATTTCCTTCGCATTTGATGCGAATGATCCTTCCGCCCAGCATAAATTTCAAGTGGCAATTGATTTAGTCGCATGGTGGTCCCTTCAGTGGGGTTTACAAATATCTACTCAGAAAACACAGATACTGCATATAGGACGTCGTAATCCCAGGCATGAGTATTCCGCACACGGCACAACTCTCGCCCCTGCCGATACTGTCAGGGATTTAGGCGTCTCTATCAGCAGTTCTCTTGTCTTTGACGATCACTATTCCAACATTGTTCAGAATACGTTTCACTCCATAAACGACTTTCTGCGCGTATATCGTACTCGCAATCTCACTGTTCTTAAAGTTGCATACGTAACCTATTTTCGGTGCCAACTTGAGTATTGTACAGAATTATGGAATCCTAAAGATGTGGGGTCGGTGAATCTGATTGAGTCGGTACAGAGACATTTTACGCGGCGAATATGTCACCGTGCCGGCTTTTTCTCGCTCACTTATCCCCAACGCCTCCAGCTATTAGATCTCCAAACGCTCGAAGAGCGACGCTTAATAAACGATATTGCGTATATTCATAAGGTTATGACTAATCGCACTAGTCTAGAGTATTCTGGCCTCTTCAACATTGTACCTTCCCGGTCTCGTGTTTCTCATGGGTGGCGCCTGATTCCTTGCTTTGACACAACTTTAAAGAGCAGCACGTTTTTCAGTAGGGTTTTTGCACTATGGAACACACTCCCCAACAACATCATTTTATCTGCGAAACATCAAACAGTGAAATCGTACCTCCTAGATAACCCCCATTTGTTCCCTCCGTCCAAAATTAGATAAGTGCTCATTTGGGAACCTGTGTTATCTGTTTTATCCTATTTTTGTGTTTATTTATTTTCCAATGCCGTATTCACTCTTATTATGTGTTTGTCCTGTGTTCATATATATAGTATACGCGGTAATAAATATTATTATTATTATTATTAAGTAAACAACTTTGTAAACACATTGAAAGTTTGTTCTGAAGGTATCTAAGATGATGTAGACTTGAGGGCGAGTTCAAAAATGTTGTTTACAGATGATGTAAACAAGTAAACAACTTTGTAAACAACCTGAAAATGTGTTTTGAAAATGTCAAATGTTTAGTAACATTATTGATGAGTTCAAAAATGTTGTTTACAGATGTTGTAAACAAGTAAACAAATGTGTAAACAACCTGAAAACGTGTTTTAAAGATGTGTAACGTGTAGTAGACTAAGAGGCGAGTTCAAAAATGTTGTTTACATAAAGTGTAAACAAGTAAACAAATTTGTAAACAACGTTCAATTGTCTTCAATTTTGGTATTCTGTATTGTAATGAACTCCTTAGTTAGATTAGAAGTTTGTGAACATATTTTCGTTCTGAAATTAGATTTGAATAATGATTTCAGTTTTGATGTTAGAGTGTTGAGGCCGCCGAAGGCGGCCCTAGCCCGAGCGGCGCGCTCCTTGCGTTACCTTATAGTTCCCCCTTGCATACTAATATTTACTATGGTGTCTGTCTGTCTGTCCTTCCGGAGAGATATCTCTTTTCAAAGTTTACCCTAACTACTCATTTTTTTCTAGAAAGTTTCTTCAATACCTGAGAACGCAAAATTCCAAATATCTCGTCAATAGCGATCTCCTAATCATAGTTATCACCTAATCTCTTAACTATGGCAAAAAATTTCAAAATACTTCAATTAGAACCAAATTCGGAGAGTAGGTGAATCGACCTAGAAAAAGTCGATAGCCGCGATACCAGCTGCCTGTGACCTCATCTTCATGCCCAAATAGGCGAATGTACCCAAAATGCACCCAAAATTCATGATCTTCGATTTCTATAAAAATTGAATAGAAGAAAGATTACGTATAATAGATTATAGAAACTGGTTTCCTTTTTTGAAAAGTCACCAAATATGGCGAATATGCTCGACTTTTCGTACAGACGAGATAGAGGGTCCAATTTGTAAACTTAAGCTTTTATGGGCAAAAAAGCCCTTCTGTCAAAGTTTCAGATCGATCGGACTTTGTCTTCATACAGTATTACACATTTTCTGAGCGCGCGTTACTTGCTGGGGTCGCGCCCATCGGATTGCTCTCTACCAGCCGCCAGGTCAACCGATCGATATCGAATAGTTGGCATTCGCAATCACTGACCCATATCCACTCATTTGTGTCTTTTTTGATAGGAATATGTCTAATAAATATAACAATAATGGATTGAGTCAGTTGAAAAAGACAAAATTTCTATCTTCAACGAATAACTTTGACAAAACGAAAAGTTGAAGGTTGAAAGTTAAGTAAAATGTTTCGAGACGTCATTAGATAGTGCTTTCTAACGATCAAATCAACCTCAAACTGTTTCAAACTCCTTCACACGTACGCACAACGTGTTAGGGCGCGCCAGCCGGCTTCTTTTCTCTATGTCATTGTAGACGTAATATAGAACTATGTACTGCTTTTTTTCAGTTGAAACTAAATTTTGAGTTTATTACTTGTACTCTTGTACATGTTCAGCCTGAAATTCCGCTTTTCGATGAAATACAGTGTCGAGTGGAAGTGAGGTGAGGTGAGAATCGAGTTCACCTTATGTCATTTGGCAAGCACAGGCGGTCAAATTATATTTGCATACTAATATTACTATGGTGTCCCCCTTTCATACTAATATTTACTATGGTGTCTGTCTGTCTGTCTGTCTGTCTGTCTGTCCTTCCGGAGAGATATCTCTTTTCAAAGTTCACTCTAACTACTCATTTTTTCTAGAAAGTTTCTTCAATACCTGAGAACGCAAAATTCCAAATGTCTCGTCAATAGCGATCTCCTAATCATAGTTATCACCTAATCTCTTAACTATGGAGAAAAATTTCAAAATACTTCAATTAGAACGAAATTTGCAGGGTAGGTGAATCGACCTAGAAAAAATCGATAGCCGCGATACCAGCTGCCTGTGACCTCATCTTCATGCCCAAATAGGCGAATGTACCCAAAATGCACCCAAAATTCATGATCTTCGATTCCTATAAAAATTGAATATAAGAAAGATTACGTATAATAGATTATAGAAACTGGTTTCCTTTTTTGAAAAGTCACCAAATATGGCGAATATGCTCGACTTTTCGTACAGACGAGATAGAGGGTCCAATTTGTAAACTTAAGCTTTTATGGGCAAAAAAGCCCTTCTGTCAAAGTTTCAGATCGATCGGACTTTGTCTTCATACAGTATTACACATTTTCTGAGCGCGCGTTACTTGCTGGGGTCGCGCCCATCGGATTGCTCTCTACCAGCCGCCAGGTCAACCGATCGATATCGAATAGTTGGCATTCGCAATCACTGACCCATATCCACTCATTTGTGTCTTTTTTGATAGGAATATGTCTAATAAATATAACAATAATGGATTGAGTCAGTTGAAAAAGACAAAATTTCTATCTTCAACGAATAACTTTGACAAAACGAAAAGTTGAAGGTTGAAAGTTAAGTAAAATGTTTCGAGACGTCATTAGATAGTGCTTTCTAACGATCAAATCAACCTCAAACTGTTTCAAACTCCTTCACACGTACGCACAACGTGTTAGGGCGCGCCAGCCGGCTTCTTTTCTCTATGTCATTGTAGACGTAATATAGAACTATGTACTGCTTTTTTCAGTTGAAACTAAATTTTGAGTTTATTACTTGTACTCTTGTACATGTTCAGCCTGAAATTCCGCTTTTCGATGAAATACAGTGTCGAGTGGAAGTGAGGTGAGGTGAGAATCGAGTTCACCTTATGTCATTTGGCAAGCACAGGCGGTCAAATTATATTTGCATACTAATATTACTATGGTGTCCCCCTTTCATACTAATATTTACTATGGTGTCTGTCTGTCTGTCTGTCTGTCTGTCTGTCCTTCCGGAGAGATATCTCTTTTCAAAGTTCACTCTAACTACTCATTTTTTCTAGAAAGTTTCTTCAATACCTGAGAACGCAAAATTCCAAATGTCTCGTCAATAGCGATCTCCTAATCATAGTTATCACCTAATCTCTTAACTATGGAGAAAAATTTCAAAATACTTCAATTAGAACGAAATTTGCAGGGTAGGTGAATCGACCTAGAAAAAATCGATAGCCGCGATACCAGCTGCCTGTGACCTCATCTTCATGCCCAAATAGGCGAATGTACCCAAAATGCACCCAAAATTCATGATCTTCGATTCCTATAAAAATTGAATATAAGAAAGATTACGTATAATAGATTATAGAAACTGGTTTCCTTTTTTGAAAAGTCACCAAATATGGCGAATATGCTCGACTTTTCGTACAGACGAGATAGAGGGTCCAATTTGTAAACTTAAGCTTTTATGGGCAAAAAAGCCCTTCTGTCAAAGTTTCAGATCGATCGGACTTTGTCTTCATACAGTATTACACATTTTCTGAGCGCGCGTTACTTGCTGGGGTCGCGCCCATCGGATTGCTCTCTACCAGCCGCCAGGTCAACCGATCGATATCGAATAGTTGGCATTCGCAATCACTGACCCATATCCACTCATTTGTGTCTTTTTTGATAGGAATATGTCTAATAAATATAACAATAATGGATTGAGTCAGTTGAAAAAGACAAAATTTCTATCTTCAACGAATAACTTTGACAAAACGAAAAGTTGAAGGTTGAAAGTTAAGTAAAATGTTTCGAGACGTCATTAGATAGTGCTTTCTAACGATCAAATCAACCTCAAACTGTTTCAAACTCCTTCACACGTACGCACAACGTGTTAGGGCGCGCCAGCCGGCTTCTTTTCTCTATGTCATTGTAGACGTAATATAGAACTATGTACTGCTTTTTTTCAGTTGAAACTAAATTTTGAGTTTATTACTTGTACTCTTGTACATGTTCAGCCTGAAATTCCGCTTTTCGATGAAATACAGTGTCGAGTGGAAGTGAGGTGAGGTGAGAATCGAGTTCACCTTATGTCATTTGGCAAGCACAGGCGGTCAAATTATATTTGCATACTAATATTACTATGGTGTCCCCCTTTCATACTAATATTTACTATGGTGTCTGTCTGTCTGTCTGTCTGTCTGTCTGTCCTTCCGGAGAGATATCTCTTTTCAAAGTTCACTCTAACTACTCATTTTTTCTAGAAAGTTTCTTCAATACCTGAGAACGCAAAATTCCAAATGTCTCGTCAATAGCGATCTCCTAATCATAGTTATCACCTAATCTCTTAACTATGGAGAAAAATTTCAAAATACTTCAATTAGAACGAAATTTGCAGGGTAGGTGAATCGACCTAGAAAAAATCGATAGCCGCGATACCAGCTGCCTGTGACCTCATCTTCATGCCCAAATAGGCGAATGTACCCAAAATGCACCCAAAATTCATGATCTTCGATTCCTATAAAAATTGAATATAAGAAAGATTACGTATAATAGATTATAGAAACTGGTTTCCTTTTTCGAAAAGTCACCAAATATGGCGAATATGATCGACTTTTCGTACAGACGAGATAGAGGGTTCAATTTGTAAACTTAAGCTTTTATGGGCAAAAAAGTCCTTCTGTCAAAGTTTCAGATCGATCGGACTTTGTCTTCATACAGTATTAGACATTTTCTGAGCGCGCGTTACTTGCTGGGGTCGCGCTACCGGATTGCTCGCTGCCAGCCGCCAGGTCAACCGATCGATATCGAATAGTTGGCATTCGCAATCACTGACCCATATCCACTCAGTTGTGTCTTTTTTGATAGGATTATGTCTATAGATAACAATAATGGATTGAGTCAGTTGAAAAAAAAGACAAAATTTGTAGCTTCAACTAATAATTTTCACGAAACGACGAGTTTGAGGTTCTAAAAGACAAGAAAAGTGTTTCATGACAAGTTCAGTGAATATATTATGTTTTGTGAAGATCAATCCAATTTCAAACTCTATCAAGTTACTTCAGACATGCGCACAACGAGTTAGTGCGCGCC